>VXCM01000940.1:82629-153722 GCA_014773175.1 Lucifuga dentata
TAAAGAGATGGATGGGGAATGGGAACCTCACTTAGTCAAAGAGAATGATTGCATTAATGAAAAAGTGAATAATGAAATAATTCAATCAATAAAAATTAGACTGGGTTTGCTTTGGTACTTATCCAGAAAAATCCAACGCTCATAAAGTACTGTAAATGTAAACGTCTGGCAGATATTAAACGCAAATGTACTTCTTACAGAAGATTTAATGAAGCTTTGCTGGGAGCTGAAGATAAAGCAGAACCTGGTTAGTTCAGCATGTAAAAGGAGCTGCCGGTCCAGAGGAATCCAGCTGTCAGGCCTCTACCTGGGTTCTGCTGCTTGGCGTTACAGGACAAAGCTGTTTCTGCCATAAACACGTTGGTTTAACAGGGTAATGAAAGTGAATTTATCCTTACAATGGCGTAACAATTTATTGAACTACACAATATTGATTAACATATCAGAAGTAAAACTTGCCATTTATTCTTCTTGGTTTCTGTAGTTAATGGTCCTTTTGATATCACTTTTGGTACCTTTCAATATAATGGAAGTCACTTCTTGCAGTACTACATTCAGTTTTTAACACCATCTCAGCTGTATTTTTTACAGTGTAATATCAAAGCAGACACATTTCTGCAGTGACATCCTGTACTTGTGTTATGAAAGCACAACTCTGAGATGACTAAACTTTGTAAACACTGTACTAATGCTCAAACAGGATCACCTATTCAGGAATATCAAGTAACATACAGTGTTGACAAGCTTTTAACCTTGTCCTAAGGGGACATTCAAGCTTTTATTTTTCCAAATAAATGTCAGTAACACCAGATCTTGTTGCCAGGGGGGGCAGGCTGGTGGGGGCTAACATGGGTGGAGTCAAGTGAAAAGATATACAAAGCACTTTTCCTTTTAGTACTGAACCAAAAAAAAAAAAAAAAAAAAAAGTTCATTTTGCACAAGATGTGGCACTAAGTCTTTGTTTTGCAATTCACAAGACGGTTTTAAGTCTTGGCGCGAGTCCAAAGTCAAGACAAGCAAGTCACAGTCAAATCATTAATCCTAAACTTGTTTTGAATCGCAAATAAGTCGAAATTTGATACCAGGGAATAATTTGTATGGTTAATTTACACACATTTTGCTTGGTACTTTTATAATTTCTATTTATTACCTTCCAGATACATTTGTAATACGAAAATGCAGATATGACTATAAAAACATTATTGTATATTGTATAATGCTTAAACTTTGGTTGGGAGAAGGTATCAAGTCTTTCTGAGTTAAAAGGATCAAATACAAGTGAAGTATTTTTATTTTGTCGTCTCAAGTCAAGTCAGTGACGAGAAGTACTTTTTTTACTTGGCTTTTTTTTTTTTTTTTTTTTTTTTTTTTTGCATTTCACCTCTATCAGCCATGATCACAAAAAGACAGAAATATTTCTTCCATCTGTTATCAGGATTTTGGTTCTTGTAATTCAATTTTGATAGAGAATGCAAAGACACAAAGCAAGTTTCTACATCTTCAGGCTGTAAAGATTCTCAGCTCACACACATACACTCACACACACACACACACACATACAAGAATTTTATGGGAGTTGTAAGACATGAATCCAGAGGAATCTATGCTCAGACTTTTCTTTGCTGTAGCGACATAAATCAGCTCTAAAAAATTAATAACTCATAAGATTTTTATGGAAGCAAGAATCTTTTATGGCAATTTTCTGAAGATAGTAGCGTAATGATAGCTATGATCATATTGTGAAAGCTTGTACATTTAATGTTCCAAAAAGGTCAGGTCTCTTTTTCTTAGCATTAGCAGTGATAGCCCTCATAGCTAAAAAAAAAAAAAAAAAAAAAANAAAAAAAAAAAGAAAAAGACACCTATAGAAACTCAGACTTCACAAACAGAAAATACCAGGCAAAAAGATGTCATGGTCTCACCGTTTGACTGGCCTGTAGAAGGAAACAGTAAAAAAGCACCACAGCAAACTGAGCTTAGAAGCAAATATGGAGATAAATTAAAATAAAGACTTTGCCAATTAATAACACTTGTCAATATATTTGTAAAGCTTACTGTGACCTATGATATACCTTCAGGATGAGTCATGGGCCTGGAGTTGAGATCTCTCACACACACACACACACACACATACACACACACACAATTTTCTTTCCTGTTCAACACAATGTACAGCTGAAAAGAGCTAAAAAAAAAATAAAAATGTAAGAAGCATTACTTCACTCTTGTTGCTATGCAACAAAAACTTTTCTTTATTTTTAGATGACGGCCTTGGCATTTTTGAGTTGTTCAGCTAGCACTTGCCAGAAAATTGCAGCTTGCAAGCTATTAAATTTGCATAAGCTACATTTTACATTTAGATTTCTTCAGTTTATTCATTTGACACATGCTTTTAACCAAACTGACTCATAAATGAGTTGTAACTCAGGCAACAAGCTGATCAAGGATATAATAAGAGAATAAGTGCACAAAGCAAAGTTTCAGTTCCGCTGAACTGCATGGAAGTGCTATAGGGCTACTCAGGGTCTGATTGGTCATCGGGAAAGGCGGGACTTTTCCTGGTGGGCTGCAGCCATTGGTGGGCCACCCAGTGGCCTTTGCACTGCACAATATAATCTAACTATAAAGCCAGAAATCTCTGTCCATCCGTCCGTCTGTGGCACCAATATCTCTAGAACCCGGCAGTGTATGAAGTTGAAATTCGGCAGGTTTATTGCTCAGGACCCATGGATGTGCAATGTTGTGTGTGAAGTTTGGATGAGTGGTTCTCGAATTGAGCTGTGTCGGTAAAAAGTAGTCCGCGCAGCAGGATACACTCCAGGCCGTGGCAGCATATGCTCCACTCCACAGGCACTTATGGCAGGATGTGGCGCACACCATAAAGTCCGGCCCAGTCCAAACAGGCACGTTTTCAACAACCACTTCAAACAAAGCTACCTCATGAGGACGTGCAGAACAAAATTATGGCAGGCTACAGTGCACACCATAAAGTCCGGCCTGGTTTGAACAGCCCTGGGCATGGCGGCATATGCTCCGGTCCAGTGCCATTCTGAAAAAGCACGTTTTGAACGGGCACTGCATTAGTCTAACTATAAAGACAGCATATCTGTCTGTCTGTGGCACCGATATCTCGAGAACCTGGTACTGTATGAAGCTGAAATTCAGCAGGTTCAGTGCTGTGTCACGTGTGAAGTTGTTTGGATGAGCAGTTCTCGAATTGAGCTGTGCCACTAAAAACTAGTCCGCGTGGCAGCATACACTCTGGCCCATGGCCACTGTCTCAACCCAACCCCGTACAGCAAACAAAGCTAGCTCACAAGGATGCAGAACAAAATTATGGTAGGCTGTGGCATACACCATAAAGTCCGGCCCATTCCAAACAGGGACATTTTCAACGGGCACTACACAAGTTTTAATTAAAAATGAACTTAAATGAAGCAAACATAATTATTTTCTTTCATAATTTTAGTGGTGCTTAGACAAAAAATGGATTCTATAAAGAGAAAGGGTGACAAGGAGAAACAGTGGATAATTACGGACTTATTTACCCCTGGCATCATTGGCATTTTTGTCTGGCCATCCTTCCCGTTAGACACCTTAAATTCCCGGTAAAAATTAGGATCCCAATCCGACCCTGGGTTTAATTATTGCTTTGTTGTTGTTTTTGAAGAATCTTCGGTTTGAAGGCATTCTTGGAAGAGCTAGGGTTTTGAATGGAGCTCGGTATCGAATGGAGCTCCACTGCTGTGGGACTACACAAGAAAAGAGCCCTGCTTGATACTTGAAGCCATGTGCCTGATAAGTTATAAACACAGGCAAAAGAAAGGAAAATGTGATGTAAATTCATCAAGGACAAGAGAGAGTCAGCGATCGCTCTGCTTCACTTTAAAGAAAAGCACAAGGAGCCAGAGGGAGGATCGTATATCGCATCTTCTTAAAGGGTATTACTGAGCGTTAGATACGTAGCTCCTGCTTCAAAGGCCATTGGGACAATTCCCAAAAGGCATTACATCTACAGCGCATAGATGGAAAACAAGTAAAGAAAGCTACAGCAACCACTGAAAAAGTGCCCTATCCCTATGCGATTACAGTGTGCACAAACAAGTTCCAACACGCACCGTGTCGCCAACGTCTCCATTTCCTGTAACATCTGAGAGCAGTTCTTACAGATACTGTAGCTGAATACAATGAGGGATAGTTATGCATCCTGGGATGTACAGAAAGTGAAAAGACAGGCAAACTATGGCCCATTCCTACTAATTATTAGACTCCAATATAAAACTGATTGCTACTCTATATAATAAGAATATACCAATAAATGTATGTATCAATTATCATCCTTATCTTCCTATGAGTAAATCATCAATATAGCACTAATAGCGATGTCAGTACTATGGATTTGTCATAAATATTGATATTAACTTTAAAATGTGGGGTAAACTAAGTGCTTTATTGTCCACTAAATCAATGGTTTAATGAAATGCTGTGTTGGTGAATGGCTTCTAAGAAATGTAATCTCACCAGTGACTTGCCATTTAATTGAAATGCTTTAATACTGTATAGTGTGTGTGTGTGTGTGTGTGTGTGTGTCCTTGGCCGACTTTGAATCAGAGCCGACTTCCCATGAGCTTGGTGTAAAACACCTCCACATGAGGTAAACACTGTTACCATAGAATCAGTAACTATGGAGAGAGAATCAGCTTTAACTTTACACAACCAAGATACACACACACACACACACACACACACACACACACACACACACACAAACAAGAAGGTAGAAAGGGATCTGGGATCTGATCTTGAAATGTTGGTGACAATATTTCTATGATGGCATTTGCTGAATAAAACTGACACTAGACTGTGTGTGTGTGTGTGTGTGTGTGTGTGTGTGTGGCTAATAAGAAAGGTATTAAGTGGTTCTGGATCTGCTAGGAGAAACTAAACCAGCACATTTCAATTAAGAAAAGAACATACTGCTGGTTTCATTTCAGCCTGGTGATACACCCCATGAGACAGAGTGTGTGTGTGTTTGTGTGTGTGTGTGTGTGTGTGTGCGTGCGTGCGTGCGTGCGTGTGTGTACATGAGCGAGTNTGTGTGTGTGTGTGTGTGTGTGTGCGTGCGTGCGTGCGTGCGTGTGTGTACATGAGCGAGTTCTATAGAAGTGAATATATGCCTGTGTGGGTGGTGAAGAGCATTACAGTGTGGCCTTCAGTGTAAACATCTGAGTTCAAGTAACACACTCCACTTCAGCATCTGAACATAACACTCTCATATAAAATAATCTGGTAAAGATGTACATTTTTTTTTTGTACTAAACTGATCACATGCACAGATACAAATGCTGCTGAAATGTGGAATCAGTTACATGCTTGAACATGTACTGGTAATATAGTCTGTAATTGACATGATATCTTCAACTGGAAGTCATTTTGATGTTTGACAGTGGAAGTGTGTTTGTGTGCACACACACACACACACACACACACACACACACACACACACATGACAATGGCAGGAGAACTAAAAAAAAGTAACCAGGTTATACTGCAATACAAATACAGAGCTCTGGATAACAAACACAATAAACTATAGCTTGTCTATTGTCTGTCATATGCCTTTCTTTCTGTGTGTGAAACGTGCTGTTGAACTGGACCTTTATTCCAAGTTTTAAAGGACCAGTGATTTTGCAGGTTTGAGCCCAATAAATACTACCTGCATACACATTACATGACTACCAACCATTTTCCAAAACATGCTAATTGAGATGTATTCATTTTTTCAACCTTTCAGACAGCCACTGGTTTCAGTTTATTTCAGAACGCTATTAAAATCAACCTGTAGAGACTTGAAACGTGCTTGATAGTTCAATCTATCACAGATGATGTATATTAAAGTTTTTTAGCTACATGGAAGAAAATGTATGGCTCCACCAGAGAACATAGTCCCGACAGAAGACTGATTTTACTGAGAAATTAATCATGACCATCCTTTCTACATTTGGACATAAGTACATATTAGCAGATAAAACATTGACTTTTAAGGTGGGTGTATCTCTTGAACATTTGATTTTGAAAGATTAGTGGATTTGGCAAAATATGAAAACTAAAATGCAGTTTTATGTTTTGGAAAATGTTGGCACTACAGTACCATAACCTGCATGCAGGTTGGGCTTAAATATGCATAATCACCTGTATGGTCCTTTAAAGGGACAGTGCAGTACTTAAGACTGTCTGTTTTTACTCAGTGTGCACAGTGGTGCTGCAGTGAGGGAGAGTAGAAGTGAATCAAGATATTTATCAAAATAGACCCATGAATGAATATAAGAACATGGATATCTGTATAATATGTCCAGTTTAAGATGTCCAACAATGACCAATAATCATTTTAAATTCAGTTAAAGGACCACACCATCCATTTTGCATGTTTGAGCCTAATATATTCAATTTTTATACACTTAACGTTACTGACAATCATTTCCTAAAGGATAAAACTCTATTTCAGCTTTCCTGATATTTTGCAAAATCTCTTAATCTTTCATAATCAAATATCCAAGCAATACACCCACCTTAAAAATCGATGTTTTGCCTGCTAATAGTTATGCAAAATTATGAAGTCACAGTCGTTAAAATTTTTTGATAAACGCAGGTCGTCTTTTGGGACTATATTCCCTGGTGGAAACATACTTTCACTCCACGCTGTTTATTGTGCTTAAATGCTAAAATTACAAAAATTTGAAAAAACCTGAATACATGTGTTATTCACGATGATGGATTACCTATCCCAAGAACATTTCAAATATTAACAAGTTGATTTTAATAGCATACCAGAATGAACTGAAATCAATGGCGGTCTGGAAAGTAGGAAAAANAACAAGTTGATTTTAATAGCATACCAGAATGAACTGAAATCAATGGCGGTCTGGAAAGTAGGAAAAATATTTTCAATTCACTGTTCCAGTAGTATGCTTTGGGAAATGATTGTCAGTAACATTACGTGTATGAAAATGGAANTCACTGTTCCAGTAGTATGCTTTGGGAAATGATTGTCAGTAACATTACGTGTATGAAAATGGAATATATCAGGCTCAAACATGCAAAATGGATGATATGGTCCTTTAAGGCAGTTCCCTCAGGTTACTTAAATCAAGACTTTATTTTATGTCATGTCACCTAGACATACTCACCTGAGATTTTCCAAGCTTCACACCTATGATCTCCTGGGTCATACTGTAGGCCTGCTTGTCTAACCTTTAGGCTAAGAAGCTAATAAAGGACAAGTTGTCTGCAGTGGTGTTTGACACACACAGAGACCCCTGGATAGCCGAGAGGATTGGTTCTGCAGTCTGGACCCGTAAACAAGCTCCCAGATTACCATAAGATAATCACGGCTAAAGCCATGCTGCTAAAACCACAATGACAGACAGGAACAAAACCTGCAGGCTGAGCAATCAGATAGACCAAACTCCTGCCTCACACGTCACCTGTCAACACTTACTTGGCCATTTCTGATCTGTCAAACTTATTTGTAAAAAAAAAAAAAAAAAAAAGAACAATCACACACTTCTTGTTATTGCACTGAGTTTTATCTCTTAAAACTTCTAACATTGTTGGGTTAACTTATTTGAAAACTGCATTCTTTCAAATCGTGATTTTGATATATAAAAATGATCAATGCATTCAAGTACTTGCAATAAGTATTTTTACATTGTTATATTGCTTCTGTTAATTAAAGGGAACATATTATACAGATTTCCTGACTGGCCAATCAACCATTAAAGGACCATACCAGCGAGTTTGTATGTTTAAGCCCATACAGCCCACTTACATATTACATTACTGACAAACAATTTCCAAAACATAAACCTATATTTTAGTTTTACTGTTATTTTTCCTGTAATCTTTCAAAATCAAAAGTTCAGGTGATACACCCACCTTAAAGTTCATTGTTTCGCCTTCTAACATTTATGCATGATTATAGAAGGCATGGCTGTTTTAATTTCCCAGTAAAAGATGTCTTCTCCACGGACTATATTTCCTGGGAGATATATGTTGTCCACTGTGCAGCTAAGTGTTGTACCAGTTAAATAAAGATACTATGACAAACAAAAACTCAAAGACATTGTGTTCTTTATGATGGATTATATATCTCAAGCATGTTTCAAGACTTTGATTTTAATAGCATAATGAAATAAGCTGAAGCAAATGGCAATCTGGAAGGTAGGAAAAATAATATATAAAATGTACCACTCCAGTAGCATATTTTAGGAAATGGTTGTCAGTAATGTAAGCGAGCAGTCCCTTTAAACCCTGAGCGGCCCAGGCTTGGGCCCGAGTACTTCCGTTGTAGCGGTTGCGTGTTTTATAATCANAAACCCTGAGCGGCCCAGGCTTGGGCCCGAGTACTTCCGTTGTAGCGGTTGCGTGTTTTATAATCATAATTTCTCAATAAAATACAGATAAATGAATATCTTCAGAAAGCTTAGATTCTTCCGAACAAAATGAGACCAAGCATGACATTTTATGACCACGCAATCCTGAGATAAATGTAATTAAAGCTCAAGATAGCCTAGCTAAGCTATACGTAGCTGTCACTTCTTGATGATGTAATTTCCGAGGAGGGTCTAAATATTAAACTCCATCTCTGTTATTGGATAGTAGACTAGCAGAGGATTTGATTGATGGGTCATTGGTCCTATCAGCTTTTATATAGCCATGGTAATAGGCATATGTTTCACGTGTGTATTGTGTGTCAGTGCACTCGTCCTTATGTCGCGTTTGCGACATTATATAATCACAATTTCTCAATAAAATAGAGATGTATGAATATCTACAGAAAGCTTAGATTCTCCTGAACAAAATGAGACCAAGCATGACGTTTTATGGCCACGCAATCCCGAGATAAATGTAACTAAAGCACAAGATGATAGCCTCCGAGGTAACGTTAGCTTGGAGGCTAGCGTTAGCTTCTCAATAACATCGCTTCCTACTTAGACTTGGATAGAAAAGATTGGATAGAATTTGATTGATGGATCAGTGGCCCAATCGGCTTTGGTTTATCAACAGCCCAGTTTGTCTGTGTGTTTAAAAAAAAAAAAAAAAAAAAAAAAAAAGTGCTCTCACCCTTTTGGACACCTTGGAGGCACTTTCTCTCCAAAACAGGGACAAATGCCATAACTTTTTTTCACTATGTTCAAACATTCTAAATCTTTCAGTATTTAGAGTTTTACACATTTAGCAGCATCACTAATGTAATCCAAGGAGCTGGCTTGTTGTGTGCCTGAAATATACATTTTGAAAAATGTATAACTTGAAAAAAACCCTTTGATCACCTACATTTTTTATGTGTTTTTATTGGCATTATTGAACCTGAGAATCTCTAAACTTAAAGCCAGGCCATTTTCCTGAAAATTTAAAAGGTTTTCTGTCAGTTGGTAAAGTAAATATGACTCCCATTGACATATGACTCCCATATGACATATGACTCCCATTGTCATATGTTCAGAGTTTGCCTTCATTTTTGGGTATAAAACTTAGGTGGAAACTGCTTAAAAAACACCTCAGGGGTAAAGCGTTATTGGGCTCAAACATGCACTATCATAGATATGGTCCTTTAAATGCTTTTTTTTTTCCAGACAGAACATACTTGACACACACCATGTCACTGAGAGCTAAATTACATCTCTGAGTTGCGTCACATCTCGCTGCTCCTCCGACTCTGAGAGAAGGCTATGAGGATCCTGTGATATGCTGGGACGACGGTTTTTTTTTTTTTGAAGTGTTGTCAGGTTGATCTCTTGCTGCTACACGTCAGCAATTACAACTCAGCATGTCCCTAAAGTTGGCTCATATCCGCCACTGCACCTGCAGTGAAGTGGAACAAAGGGACAGTGAACACATCAGTTGTCATCCGTTCATGAGAGCAGAGGCGCTTCCCTCTACCGCTCGGCTTCCCAGGCCTGACCTAAATATGACGTATTTAAATGAGACGCAGCTTTAGCAGCAAACGGAGAAGTGGCAGCTCTTTCTTCAACGCAATCCATCAAGTTTTTTTTTTTCATCTTTTGTGCTTTGAATAAGCCGATAAGTTCTCAGCCTGTCACGTTCTAAAGATCTTGTGATTTTCTTCTACACCTCCGCTTTCTTTGCTCCTGGATTTGCTACATCTCTGTCAGACAGCTGGGGAACTTAAGCCGATGGTGGCATTATAACATTACCTCCAAACGTCTCAACCATTCAAGTTATAATGCCATTGCTTTTATCTCCCTTTACTTACTGTCCTAATATGCCAGCCTACTGTGAATCAAGCTTTCTATATGAGATGCACTACTTTCCTCTCAACAGGATTTGAACTGAACTAAGATCCAGGAACTGGTCTACAGGTACTTCCCTTCAAAGAATTTACTTCAGTGCTGAGATCTGATGGTACAAAGAATAACCAGCCACTCCAAAAGGAGTAAAAATGCATGAATTATATTGTCTTGGAATATCAGGAGCCTTTCAACAGTTTATTTTGTTCCAGTAACAAATAAAGCTGTGTGAATGAAAAGTGATACCTCTTGTAAATCACATCACTGTGTGCTACTTTAACCAAGTAACCAAACACTGCAAATTTAATACAAAAACAGCTATGTAGTGGTTATTTAAATGCAAATGAAACCATCACAGTGCGGCGGTTTGTGAGTGGGGATGACAGCTCACTTTGGATTCTCCTTCACAAGAAAAATATGCATTTACAGTCACAACTGACAGAAAATAAGAGCAGTTTAAAGTGAAGAAAGTGTGCACAATCAGCGTCTGCGACCTAGTTTAGTTTCATCTGAAAAATAACATAAATAATCTAAATGAGATTCCATTTTAAGACAATACCCTTGAAATGTTTATGCACATTTTGAAAATTAAACTGTTATTTAAAAAAACATTATTTAAATAAACTGCCTAGTTATGAAAATGTGGGATTTGGGCAACTTAGAGGGTAAGCATTGGATAACTGTGCTGACGGGATGGAGCAGAGCTGAGAGGGAATGTCCTGTTAGTTAAAGTTCACAGATGGTCCACCATTTTTCAGGAATTCAAAAGCTATTATTTTACTCAGAGGCTCGAGAAGCAAGGATTGAGGAGGCTTCCTCAGGGAGACACAAGCGAGGAAACATGATCCGATCCTCCACAGAAGCCTATTTTCTGACAGTCATGAGCCTTCACTGGAAGTCTGTTTCTGATTGGACAAATCTACTATGGCATGACATAGACGCATTATGAGTTTGATCAAATGTGAACAGACTAATAACAGCAACAGCTCAGGTGCAAATTACTTTGATTATGAAGACATTATTTTGTCTGATTCGTCATCTTGTTAAAAGGACTAAAATGTGTGTTTGTTTCAGGTCTGAATGGTAAAGGTAACAAAAAAAAAAAACAAACAAAACACAACAAGTACACTCATATTAATCTGTTTCAACAAAATCCATTGACATATTTAATAAAACATCCCATTTGGAAAAGTTCACTAAATGAACAGCTCTGATAATTACGTATAATAGGTATGCAGGTATGCACGCATGTCCTCAATGGGAAAATTAGTGATCAGCTCTCTTCCACGTTCATTTACAATATCAAGCAGCAGTGGCTGAGAGAGAGAGAGAGAGAGAGAGAGAGAGAAGTCATGCACAGTCTGTATCTTTCTCTCTCTCCCCTTATCTTTTGTCTCTCTCTCCCTGTCTCTGTCACCCGTCTGAGCAGATTAACCTGGCTGCAAAGGAGACACCTGCTGCAGGTAGAATGTTCCACTTCTGCCACAAGCAGGATGTCCTCGCTACATGTTTTTAGGCATCAGGAAGTACTTGTGATGAAATGAAAGAGATACTGTGAGTTTGGGAGCACATGCAGTGTACTCACAGAAAAGTGTGTGTGTTTGTGTGTGTGTACTGTTGGACAAACAACTATAAACCGGCAAAAAAATGAAACCGAAATATGAAGTGAGCATGAAATTTTCTTTGTAAAGTTTGAGAAATTTGACAATGGTATCTGTTCAGCATGGAGGCGCTTTGCTGAAAATATAGAGGCTTCTACCAGCCAATCAGATTCAGCTTTTCACAGCTGATGACAGTGATCTACAGCACATCTGTGTAAAGTGTTTTAAAGGACCATACCACCCATTTTGCATGTTTGAGCCTAACATATTCAATTTTCATACACGTATGTTACTGACAATCATTTCCCTAAGCATACTACTGGAAAGGTGAATTATTATTTTTTTCTTACCTTCCAGACTGCCATTGCTTTCCGTTCATTCCGTTCATTTGATTCTATCAAAATCAACTTGTTGATTCTTGAAACATTCTTGGGAAAGGTAATCCATCATTGTGAACAATACGTGTATTCAGGTTTTTTGTTTAGAAGTTACATAATTTTAGTGTTAAAACACAATAAAAAGCACAGAGTGAATGTATGCCTCCACCGGGCAACATAGTTCCAAAAGAAGACCTGTGTTTATCGAAAAATTTTAATGACTGTGACTTCATAATTTTGCGTAACTATTAGCAGGTGAAACATAAATTTTTAAGGTGGGTGTATCACTTGAATATTTGATTTTGAAAGATTAAGTGATTTTACAAAATATCAGGAAAGCTGAAATACGGTTTCTTTGGGAAATGATTTTCAGTAATGTAACGTATGAAAATTGAATAAGGTTCAAACATGAAAAATGGTACGGTACGGTCCTTTAAGGTAAAAAAAAAAAAAGTAAGTTAATAATTTGTAGCTCTTTCAATATCAGATTTAGTTTCCAGACTTTTCCATAACTTTGCTCAAGGTGCAGAAATTTGCTTTCCAAACTTTCTGTACGACTCAAAAGATCTATATTTATCAGAATTCAGAATCGATAATCGAAGTGGCCCAGATAGACAGAGACATCATAAATTTCCATAACCTCCATGATACTTAAAGCGTGGTGGGAATGTACTTCAAAATTTAATTTAATTTCCGAACTTTATGTCTGCTCATGTGTGCAACTACAGTATGTGAAAGTTAAAGGACTGTACCAGCGATTTTGCATGTCTGAACCCACCCACATACACATTACATCACTGCCATTCATTTTTCCAAAGCATAAAATCATATTTTAGTTTTCATGTTATTTTTCCAAATCCCTTAATCTTTCAAAATCAAATGTTCAGGTGATACACCTAGCTTAAAGACTCAGTGTTTCTCTGTATAACCAAAAGTACAGTCATTTTACTATTTCTGGTAAAATAAGTCCTTTCTCCTATATTATATTCCCTAGTGAAGATATATATTTTGCTTTGTATAGCTTCATGTTTGATCAGTAAAATTAAGTAAATTTGACAAAAAATAATAATAGTGTGTGATTCACTGCGATGGATTACTTATCTCAAGCACGTTTCAAGTCTCTATAAGTAGATTTTAATAGCATACTGGAATGAACTAAAACTAATGGCTGCCTGGAAGTAGAAAAACAATTTGAAAATGTACATACTCTCATAGTATGCTTTGGCAAATGGTTGGCAGTAGTGTAATGTGGATGTGGGTTATGCTTGCAAAACCACCAATATGATCCTTTAAGTAAGTCCTTTCTGAAGAACATCTATCAGCTTTCTTGGATTCATCTTTTCAAAAGAAGCCTTTGACCAGAAGACCCGAAAAACGCACAGAAATATGAAATATGTGCGTCAGCTCTGTTTGCAAAGACCTTGTTATCAGCATTATGTTGTAGGCGAGTGCAGCCAAGTCTGTTTGTGTCCTGAAGCTTATCAGTGCTGATGATGACATGAGTGTGTGTGACAGCACAGGCAGAATACACACCACTTTTAGATGCATGACTGAGCAGTGTCTGGGACGTAGCCAGAGATGCATTTAAAATATGTGGCTGTTTTCCCTGATTTAAAAAAAAAAAAAAAAAAAATCAATACACCAAAGAAACTGATGTCAGTGTAAATAATGTCTTCTTGTTTCCTCTACAAAATACCAGAATTAAATACCAGACCATCAATTTAATGAATCATTTCAGAACACTTGTTCAGTGTTGTATTGTTTTGTTTTAGAAACCATCAGCATAGATCTGCCACGCATCATGATTCCAAATTCAAGCTCTTTGGCTGAGTCATCACAGCCACCAATGATAATCCTCAAATGCTACTGCTGAAGACATCTCTTATTAAGAAAACATTTACAGCTGGCTGCCAAAGAGCTATTTTTTTTTCTCTGTCTATGTTCATCCAATACCATTAATACTGCATAGAAATACACAAGCACTCATGCAAATCAGTATCTTGCTCAAGGGTACATCAATATAGAAGATGTTGGCCATCATGAAACCTGATATCCAACCTTCCAACTGAAGGACTTTTTTTTTTTTTTTTTTTTTTTTTNTTAAAAAAAAAAAAAAAACACAACCTGTGCCTGGAGCTTTTCCTGTTAATCCACTGTGACTGCCTGCAGTCATGCTGGAAAAGGAAATCATTATCTCTGTATGTTTATTCTGCTTTATGTGCTGGTGAATTGAGCCCTGGAGCATCGATAGTCTTGGTTGTCTGCAAGGTGACAAGTAAACAATGTTTCCCTGGTCTGAGTGAGGTGGAGTTGATGGTGAAACCGGTCTTGTTTTGGCTACCAAGCAGCTTTCAGAGTCAACAGGGTATCCAAGTATCCGATATTGGCCAAAGTGGTCAAAATTGGTGTTTTGGGAATAAATTAAACAGCATCACCAGCTACACTTGCTATTAAAATACAGATTCTGAAGTGAAATTGCTGATTTTAAGGAGTTTTTCTTTGACTGTGGAGATTCCAATTACATTTCAAACTCAAAACAGTATTTCATAAACAAAATCATCTGTGAAAGAGGACATGTTATGCTTTTTGTTAATTCCCCTCATTTTATAGTATAATATAATATTGTCAAAGCTGAAAAACTTGAGTTTGACATCAATAGAAAAGCATCAATTAGGACAAACCCATAGCTCCTGAACTGCCCTGAAAGTCTCATTTTTGATTGGCCTTTCATGTAACACATGATCAGACACAACCACATATGAGCCAGTGTTTTGCCTCTGCTCAGAAGAAAACAAGCTTTTCAAGAGAGAGCCTTAAAGAGACAGGACTTAAGAATGACCTGTTTTCACTCAGTGTGCACACTGGGGCTGCGGCAAGGGGAGGGGATAGCAAAGGTTATCAAAATAGACCTCTAAATGAAAGAAGAACATATAAATCTGATTTTTGTTTTGGGCAGAATTGACACAGTTGATTGAATTAAACACCTTGTCCTTCTAGCTACAGCCAACTGACTTGTTAGTGAGGAGATTTTTGCCATGTATGTGGGAGCTGTATTTCTATGTGTGTGTGTGTGTGTGTGTGTGTGTGTGTGTGTGCGTTAAGAGCGCCTGCAGGTTTCTACACTGCAGAGAAGAATGCTAGAGAGAATATGTCACTGTTCATTTGCTTTGTGTGGGTGTCACTGATAGGCATTTGTTGCTTTGCTAATAACCTCCTACATGCTCTCAGCCAAATGTGCTGCACAAACAGTTTGATAAAATAATGAGTCAGTCGAGTGCTTCAAACATTCATGAGATCATCTGGACGTTTCAGAATGTTATGTGGTGAGTTCTGGAGGTGATGATGTTGCATTGCTAATTGCACCGCAACATACAGTAATAACAAGTGTTACAACCCTGTGGTCGTATTTAGTCATGTTTGTATATGTAGTTGTGTTTGTGTCCCTTTGCCTTTCATTTTGTGCTGTCTCTCTTCGATATTGGCCTGTTGTGGGATATACCTGTACGTGTGTGTGTGTGTGTCAGTGTGTGCGTACAGGTAGCGTCCCTCATTGGATCAGTGGCACAGCACGTCAGATGCGGATTGGTTCCTGGAGCCCGCGTTTGGAGGACGGCTCCTACGCTGATTGGCTGATGAAGATCAAGCTGGGATTCAAAAAGCCGCACCTGACAGCTCCTCAGTGCCGGCTGTTTCCCTGCCTCGTCCGCTCCCAACTAACGCTGCTTGTGTGTTTTGTGTTTCTGTTATTTTGTGTTATTCTGTCCATCATTCCATTCGGTTTGTAGTGCTGGCACTTAGTGATCCTAGAGAGGATACTTTGTGTTTCGTGCCAGGCTACCTGTGTGCATTCTGTTAACCTGGATAGTTCTGCTAGCTGTCAGTTTGTCATTTCTCCCATTCGGTTCATAGTGGTGGCTACTTTATGTGTTCTGTTAACCTGGTTTATCTTTGTGCTAGCTTTTCTGTTCTTTGTGCTTGTGTGTATTTTATTTCCGTATTCGGTTTGTATATATTTGTTAATAAATATTGTTATTTATTTTACAGAAATACACTCTTGTTTTGGCCTTTCTTGGGAGCGGGCGTGGTAGGGGAGACCTCGAACGCATGTTGCGCCCAGTTCTCTAGGCTGGGTCGTAACACAAGTCATTTATTTCTAAGAACAGACAGATCAAACTGCACCTATTGAGTCTTTCATGGGATAAACATGTCAGATTTTTTTTTTTTTTTTTTTNTTTTTTTTTTTTTTTTTTCCATTTATACTGGTGTAGCCTATGTCTAACCATAAAGGCAGGAATCTCTGTCTGTCTGTCTGTGGCACCAGAACCTGACACTGTCTAATGTTGATATTCGACAGGTTTATTGCTCAGGACCCAAGGACATGCAGTGTCACATGTAAAGTTATTTGGATGAGTGGTTCTGGAAATGAGCTGTGCCAGTAAAAAGTAGTCTGCGCGGCATGATATGCTCCAGGTGCGGCAGCATATGCTCCGGTCCAAGGGCACTGCAAACAAAGCCAGCTCACGAGGACGTGCAAAACAAAATTATGGCAGGCTGCAGCACACACCACAAAGTCCGGTGTTGTGCCAAAATCTGTATCCCTGCCGAAAAATGCATCCCCACTTCTGCTGAGATTTGCAGCCCCACTGTAAATAAGGAATGAAGGAATGAAATCAAGTTAAGAGCTCACATTTGGGACTCTTTGGATGTGACGGGTGCAGTTTGGTGCATGTGAGCCTCCTCAGGGATGAGAAAGGATGGGATGCATTTTTCAGCAAGTGCTCTTCTGCCTATAGGCAGAAGAGCAAACCTATAGGTTAGCAACCCCAGTATAAATAACTTTCTGAAGATGAAGGAATTAAATGACATTAAAAACTAATATTTGGGGTTATTTTTGTGAGACAGGGTGAGTTTGAATGTAACCCTCAGGTCCGAAAAAGGAGAGGATGCATTTTTTTGGCAGAAATATCAAATAAATAAAAATGGAGGACTGAATTGCTGCTGCCCAATACGCAAACTGTAGATATTACTGTTATTGCCTCCAAGAAGTGCCTGTTTGATAAAAGTTATTCAAAGGAATACTTACAGTCTTGGGTTTATGTAATCCAAGACAATCAAACACAGCTAAACACAAACACAACCAAACATAACTAAACACAATCAAACACTTGTGTCCTTGTGTCCCCTTTAAAGCCGTGAGTGGGGATGCAATTCTTGGCAGGGATGCGGTTTTCGGCACACCAGCCCATTTTGAACGGGCACTGCAGTTACTTTAAATTCACCAAAAAAAAAAGGCCTTATGTCGCAATGTTAACAAGTCAAAAATTTCTCGACCCACCTCTGGATCTGGATCTTCACAAAAATCTAATGGGTTCCTCCCTGAGCCATGCCTCACCAGGTCAAAATCCATTCAGAAAAGAAAATTAAAAACCTTGCTGGTGAAGGTGATATGTCGACACGAATGAATAATCATGTCATTGACATTTTGGAAGTGTTGGTGCTGTTTAAATGTAATTGCTGGGTGACCTGAGGAGATCCAAATGCCATTTTCACTGGGTTTGGAGGTAACTACCCCTTTAAAGAAGATTTGTTTTAAAGACTTGCTGCAAGATGAGTGTTGCTTTAAGTCACAGTGATTCATGCTGTGTGCTGGAAGTAAGCTGACAAGGATGTAGACACCCACACCCACTCACACACACACACACACACACACACACACACACACACACACACACACACACACCCAACGTCAAGTCAAAACCAATGGAGTGAGAAATATGTTAGAAAACATAACAGAGTCAAAGTAAAATAAATAAGATGTGTGAGGAAAATACAACAAACTGCACTGTGCAGAGCCAATCATAACATGTTGTAGAGATCACAAGTCTGAATCTCCTCAACAAAACAGCCCACTGGGCTTACACCAAATATCTAAGCATGCATATTATCTGTGCATTCATTCTGATTACCCTAAATATAACAATAAACCCTCAACGCCTTCATATGCAACGAAATAACAAAAAAAAAAAAAAAAAAAAANAAAAAGGTAATGATGCCCATGCAAAAGGATCCAATTCAATTTTCTTTGGGTGTTTTTTTTTTTCCTGCTGCACTCTCATGCCTCGTGATTTCCAGTTCCATCCTGAACACAGCCACGAATTAAGTAACACACTTCACTTTGCGGTGGTCTGCTCCTCAGGATTAAGCCATGAGTGCTGATGACACAGGAAACTACAAGGCCAACACCATATGGCGCTGAGGTTATGGGATTACCCAATTAAACTAGGTGATTTAGCGAGCCACTAATCTGCGAAATGTTCACGTCGAGCGTGGACACAGACCGTGACGCATGGAAGGAAGCGCATCTTTAGAGCATCCAAGACCCAATTAAACACACACACACACACACACACCCCATGTGTATATATTTAAGCAGTCAGCTCTAATTGCATTACATGTAAAGTCATGCGCCATGGCGTCCCGGGTGCTCCAACCACTGATCCTAACTGCAAACACATTCAGGCAAATCGTTTTCTGCGGTTACCAGCCTGTGACCGCGCCGTGTTGTCAGCGTGGGGTGAATAAATTGTGATTATCCAGACACAAATGCACTGCAGGCAAATGTCGCTCCCTTCAAGCGCATCATCAGCTCAGGGCGCAAGTCAAAACGCGGATGGAGGAATTTGACGCACAAAACGGCTGCAGATCCCTTGAGTAAAAAAAAAACTTTTCACGCAATAATTAAGTCAGTTAGTCATAATGAGTTAAAACGAGCAGATCCTGTTTGATTCAACAACATTTATGAGACCTTTTTTTTTTTTATCTCTGCAATTTGGCACGGTAAGATTACAGTCACTATAGTGCCAATTAAGACAAACTTCACCAAATCAAATGAAGCAGTTTATAAAATCCGTTAGAAGACCGTTTTAGAAAACCAGAAAACACCGTTTAACGCATGGACTTCAACAGGATGGGGTTGATGTGGCATCAATCCGGCACCATATGATCATATCACTGGAGGATCTGCCAAGACACACCGATCTGTATTGATCACATTCAATGATCTGACATAAAATAATTCCAAAGTGATTCCTGCCTGTTGCACTGGATACCGGTGTCACTAATGAACCACGACGAAGCAATCCTTACAAATAAAAAGCACAGTGACTGAGGACGCTTACCTTGTGGGAACGGGTTGGGTTGCACGACACACAGAAAGGCGTGCACCATCTGGAACAGAATCCCTATTGGTCCCGGTTCGTAATGGGCCAGGGTCTCGTAGACACCCGCAGGGACACAACCGAAATCCAACTTTCCCGGTGGTGGACGTCTTCGGGACTCCATTTCCTGTTGGAGTTCACCGGACGTTAGACCCCAGAGCAGCAGGAGGACAGCGGGCTTCCACATCGTGTCCAAAGGTAACCGTGCGCCCTGGCTGCCCCAAAACAAGGGGTTAATACCCGAGGGAAAGGAAGTCCTGGATTTTTATCTTCCTTATCAATGAGAATGGGTGAGAATTGATATTAAAATGTCCAAGTGGACGCACGGCAGCTTTTTAAGTCCTGCTGCCAGCGTGAAGACTCGTTCCGGGCATCGTTTTTACGGTCTGTGGCTCCCGGGCGCTTTCTCCGTCTCCGGTTGTCGGTGTGGCCAGCCTCTCCGAGATGAGCGCGTCTGTAGCTTTCACTCAGCATCTGTGCGCACGGGGACGCGCTGCGTCACGGGAGCGAGCGTCAGCGCGCGCCGCCGTGGCATACGCAGAGAAAACGGTTTTGTCCAGAGGGAGGTGCTCCTTTCATAAAGAAGAGAATATGAACATCCTGGAACGTCTCTAATGGGCAAACCATTCTGCAAAAATGTGTCTTCATTATGCATAAAACATTTTAAGATATTTTTAACAGCCTGACTTTCTAACAGCAATTATTAATATAAATAAAGATGCTTTCTGTATGCATCTTAGCCAAATTAGAGGCAATAAAACATAATTTCAGGAAACAACTTGTGCCACAACTTGCTTTGGATCTCTCCTGGTAACAGGTGCTTTCTGTATTCCTGACCTTTGACCCCCTTTCCCCCCTAGAGGGCAGACAGAGGATACCTGAGACACACCCCATAAAGACGTGATTGGTCAAGCAGAGATCAAGTGGACTCTGCTTGTGTTTTCATGCACAATAGGGTCCTTGTCGTTCTCCGCAGAGCACATGGGGCCCAGGCTTCTTCAGATCAGGGTATTCCTGTTCTGAAAGCCTTTGATTACTGATTCTTCTTCTGCCTTCACTGATCACACATGCTCATTAGACCTGCAGTGGGATGGGTGGAAGTTTTAAATACATGGAGGTGTATGTGCATGTTAGATACTCTGGAGGTGGAAATAATCTGATTGGTTGAGATAACATGTGGGTGGAGTCAAACAACTGTGGGCAAAGATTGGCTTCAGATGAAAATAAACATAACAGTATATTGAAACAAAAACAACCAAGTAATTTTTTTATAACTCCTTCCTCCAAAAAATTTTAAATCCTCAAAGATTTATGAGTTTTCTTGCCCTGCTAATTAGATCTACACATTTTGCTAAACATTACAGTCTTCATTATTGTTTTGCATATCTTGTTTGTCAGATTGTTTTCATTTTGGGAGTAAAATTTTTGGAAGGCCTGAGCGAGAATCGCCATCATATCACTTCAAATCAGATGCCATACACCTTCTCCAAGCCAGCTTCCTGGAAGTTCTGGCAGAGTTTAAACAGGTTCTCAGCCCTCATGGTAAGGAGCTTAGCCCCGTAACAAAGTCAGCTGCAGATTTGCTCTACCTGACCTTCACTCCTAACTGTAAGGAGTGAAGGTCATGTGCATACCTCAGCTTACCGGAAGTGACCAAAAAGGCTCTTTTGTTAGATCACTGTAAACATGAGCTATAAACATGCAGTGTATTTAGATTATTCCAGAAGCAGAGAACATGGAAGGTTCATCAAATTCCATAGTTAGGTGCAGTAGTATACTGTAACTTGTCTAGCCAAAATTGTGCATTTTTGTCCAGAAAAAAGGTCATACTTTGGAGGTTTTAATAAATGGAATTAACCAAACTCAAGTTCCATTCTTTTCCAGGCTTTCGATGCACTAGAAATTTCTATCCAGAGTGGTGTTTCTCAATTCTTATGCTCCAGAACCACAAATCAGGTGTTCACATGATCAAGAGTTGGCGCCTCGCAGATCTTGATAGTGTAAACATACCTGATTTAGTGAATCAGTTGTGGGTAGTGCGGGAAGAAAATGGAAAATATGCTGTGCTGTGGTACTGAGATCATCCATCCATCCATCCATCCATCCTCTATATCCATTTGTCCTGCACAGGGTCACAACTGGCTGGATCCTATCCCAGCTTCCAGTGGGGGACACACCCTGGACAGACCATCAGTCTACCGCACAATCTCATTTACATGATCATTTAGTTTCCAATTCACCTGACCATGGTGTCTTTGGATTGTAGGTGATAGTGGAGAAGCTGGAATAAAACCACAGAAACACTGACAGAGCACACAAACTCAGCACAGAATGACATGGATTTGAACCAAGAATCTTCTTGCAATGAGGGGCTAGTGGCAACCACAATCCACAGTGCTGCCCCCTAGAGGATTGTTGTATGCTGGAGTTGTGTTGAATAAAGCTTCTTTATTCCTTTCCTTCCTTCCTATTCCAGCCTCTAAACAGAAAGGAGACACATTTATGAGCCTTAAAACTGAATTAGTCATCATCGATTATTGAAAACATACATATGAAACCAACTTTTATTCATCCAAAATGAGGAAATTTCATACAGTATCAAGGTGAGAATTAAATAAGAAACCAAACCAATCAAACAAAACAGGCAGTGTACCAGACCATTTAAGTTACATAAGAACACTTGTACCTCATCTCCATTGGCCCAGTTAAGCCTATTTGGGTCCAGCTTTGGTTCACCTTGGTTTTCATCTCCATTGCAGACTTGGTCCAGCAGGTTTGGCTAGCCGGGTGTAAATACATTGGAGACACTTTGATCCAGACCGACCACAAAAAGCCTAAACTGTGGCCAGTGGAGAAGTGGCATTTGACAGAATCATGTAAAGGACTGAGGAAAATCAAATTCCATGCACAAAAAAAATAATTTTATATCACAACTGGCAGCTCCAAAAATAGAACAATCTTCATATTACAATGGTAAATAACTCTGCAAAGAGCTGTTTCTCCCCAAAACAATTAAATTAATGCTGATATGCGAGTATGCCATTATACATCTTCCTTCTTTTCAAAGTAAAAATACAATTTCACTTTACTTTATGACAGATCTGATGCCAAAACAATTATAAATGTATTATTGTAATATATAATAGATTATATAATTATCAGGGCAGAAAAGTATCTTTGTAAATTACGAAGTGATTGTGCCAGAAAGAGAAATGTAATTTTTTGTGGTTCAGTAGATAAAAGTGTATTTTACCAGCATCTAGTATGAAATTGTTGGTAATTTTCCACCCTGATAATTATCCCGTATTGGTTAAGTAATATATTTGTCTATATAATTTACACATTACTAAAACTACTATAGCTTGCCATACAGAACTGTTAGCATCATACAGCTGCTGTGAAATAGCTCAAAGAAAATGCAGTGTGACCTTGTTTAAAAAAAAAAAAAAAAAAAAAAAAAAAAAAATGGCAGGAACCATAAAGTGCTATATAATGTACCTTGAATAAATTATATCAGATCATTTTGATTAGATTAACTAAAGCGACTTGAGCTCTGAGACAAGTGAAATATTCAACATGGCAGCTAAAACTTTATGGCCCAGCATTAACTTGTAAAATTCTGAAGAAAGGTGATGAGTGATAATTTTGCTCACATTCACTTACATGTTGTAGGTCATAAATCAAAGCTTGATGCAGCGTAGAAATGATTTCAAGATTTCTCAATACAATAAAGAGAAAAACTAAATCACAGTAAACAACAGGGCCAGTAAACAAAAGTCATCTAATTACACACAAAAGGTTTTTTGTTGTGGATATATTGCTTTTAATCCTGGGATGTAAACCGTATATCATTAATTGAGAGGTGAATGACACACATGACCCGTCGTGAGTAGCATATTTAAGACAATATGGTCCATCAGTGCAAACCTTCACAACATGCTGAAGATGAATTTCAGTTTTTTGGTTGTTTTTTTTTTTTTATTAAAATGGGAACATGGAGATTAGAAAATGTAACATAGGCAAGACAGGAAATGAATGTCATCTTAACCATCATTCAGATTCCAAAATTCAGCAGCAACTTTAATCCTTCATGAGCCGACTGTAAATTTTCTTTCTTGTAAGCTGGATATCTGAATGAAATGCTGCAGATTTAAGGCCCGAGAATATTAAAAAATAAATAAATAAAGAAGAGGCCGGTGAACACCATGCATAGTATAATGCTTAAATGAGCATATCAGTGGCTTTGCATGGTTGAGCCCAATAAATACTACCTTCATACACAATACATTATTTTCCAAAGCATACTGGAACTGTAAATTTTCAAATTGTTTTTCCTACCTTCCAGGTAGCCATTAGTTTTGGTTTATTCTATATGCCATAAAAAAATAAAATAAAAAAACAACTTGTAGAGACTTGAAATGTGCTTGAGATAAGTAATCATCACAAAAAACCAACATACTATTTGTTGTCAAAGTTACTTCATTTAACTGATCCAACATGGAGCTACAGGGAAGAAAATGTACGGGAATATAGCCCCAGCCAAGAGAAGACACCTTTCTTTTACCAGAGAAATTAAAAAGACAATGCCTTCAACATTTGGGCACGTGTTAGCAGGCAAAACATTAAATTTAAGGTGGGTGTATCACCTAAACATTTGATTTTGAAAAATTAGAGGATCTGGCAAAATAACACAAGAAGTAAAATATGTTTATATTCTGGAAAATGTTTGGCAGTAATGTAACGCGGGCAGTATTTATTCAGCTAAAACATGCAAAACCATCAATATGGTCAAAAAACAAAAGCTCTTCTTGGCCCTGCACAAAGAACAGTGAAAGAACCTGAACCACCATTTTTAGATCCTTGCAAAATGTCTTTTATACTTTGTTTAAAGTATACAGGGCTTTACGTGGTGGCCTTACTCAGAATTAATAAGCAGTGATGCCTTACCCTGATTACACATTTTAATAATAAGATCCTTTAGTTGTTAAAGGTGAAATATGGTCTGGAAGTTCTGAAATGGCAACATGTAAATAAAGGCTCTACTTAAGGCTTTGATTTCATTGTGATTTATTAAAAAGCTTGTAGAACAGTTTTTTCTGTTCCTTGTTATGCTTATAACACCATCAAACGAGGTTGGAAATTCCTCAGTTTTCAAACTTGTTCCACTCAGGTAGAAATTTTAATCAGTCAGTAGTGCAGCAATGCACAGACACTATTAATAGTGTGTGTTACTGAAGATCCATGCACAAAGAACCTGTTAGAAGCCTTTCAACTCTCAACATTTGGCTAGTTTTTTCTTGCAAAGTGGTTGGCAAGATTGGGAGAAACCCAAGATCTGTGAAAAAAAACAACAAAACACTCTTTTCTTCTTTACTCACACTTTTGTGAAAAAAATAACTGTCTGCAATTATACGGGTGTTTCCTTTAACGCAGGAGCCGTCTGAAAGTCTCTTTGCTGGCTGTTGAGGGAACTAAGAAACTCCTCTCTCATGGTCCCAGCACTGCTCATACAGGAAGTGCTTGTGCGCTTTCACACTCTTTCTAACAAGCTCTCACACTTGCAAACTCACTTTGGATAGGAAACCATCCTAACCAACACTTAAACACACACGCGCGCACACACACATACCACTCTACCCTGACAACTAGGATGCCACAGTCACACGTCTCCTCTCCCACTGTTTATCAGCCAACAAAAGCTTTTTAATCAAACTCCTAAACTTTTGGGATGAACCACAGCAGGATCATGTGAAACTGTGTCCACGTCCACAATAACTTACTGTATTGCCACTGACTTTAATAAATACTCAGCTTTCTGCTGCTGTTGGCTGGTGGAGCCAGGCTGAGATGCCTTTTTGCCGCCCGCCCTTCCTGAGTGGTTCATCGCGACATCAGCATGTACTGACGCTTAGTCGATGCGGTTACCACAGATCGTGAAACGATCGATTTCCAGCAGGTCCTTTTTAGGAGTCCTGTGTTTCAGCTCAGAGGCTTCCAGTGCCTCCCCCTCTTCTTCTTCTTTGGAGCATGAAGGTGTAGGATGCTCAGGTTCAGTCTGTGGAGTAGCAGGATGGTTAGCAGGTGCAGCAGGGGAGGCATCAGTGGGTGGGGCAGGAAACAAGTCAGTCCTGCTGGCCGGCTGGGTGGTCACAGAGGAAGAGGAGAAGGACGATGAGGAGGAAGGCCTTGCTATCCTGCTAGGAGTGGCAGAGATCTGCTCCACGATGGGATCACCTGTAAACAACAGGATTCCGAATTTGAAAGATAAGTTTCAGCTTTGGAGAGCAAAAATGACTTATTTAGCTGCTGCGATATTTACTTATTTGACCTTTTTTTTAAAAGCACGATAAATCTCACTAAGGATAAAAATCTTTTTTTCTGGGCACAAGAAGAGCAAGAATCAGAGTTAAAATCTGTCATAATCTGATTATTAAATTAAGTAGATTTAGAAAAAGATCCATAAAGTGGGAGAATAAGACAGCAGTTTAACAAACCATTCCTTTAACCCTAAAATCATCACCTAACATAACATACATATGTGGAAGGGAAAGGAGAAAAGATATGGAAGGGGATAATTCTCACATTCTTATATCAGTCATTTTCACCCTCAACACAACACTTCACAAGGAGTGAAGTCGTTGCAGCTTCAGTGACAGGGAGCGATTCAACCTGCTGGATCCACGAGGCTCAAAAGCAAAGACAGACAACCGACATCCACCTGAATGCTCAGTGTCAAAGCAGCACAGGGGGAATAATGAGATTGAGCCACAAAAGGAAGTCGACATGAGTCATGGAGGCACAGTTGGCCACGATCACAATCCGCTGCACTATGTTAAGAAGAAAACGCAGCAGAGGGCCTTTAACTTTAAAGGCACAGCGTGAGTGGAGCTCCAGCACATTAGGAAAGTCCACCAAACAGAATAATTCATCATATCGGGATGGGGGAGGTGTGGGAGAATCCGAACGAAGCAGGATTGGATATTAACAAGGGTATCCACAGAGACAATCTTCCAGCCACGGGCTACCTGTCTCCAGCCAACTTCCAATTCTGACTGCAGGCAGAGTTCAGCTCATACGTACAGTAAATAATACTGCAATTCACTGTGTGTATTATATGTGTGCATATATGTGTATAAGGAAGCTGTCATTTTAAATTTTAATTATGATGGTGGCCATGAAAAACATATAGAGACAGAGCAGGCCAAAGTAATACTAGAAAATATCAGGTTTTAGTTTGGTTTTTGACTTCAGTTTCACCTGAATAATTCAGTGTTGCATCTGCAAAGAATTCTTATTAGAGCATAACTATGTCTGTCAAAAGTCCATAAATAAACAATTACACTAACTGCACTGAAGAAACACACACACTGTACAAATGCACCCTCACAAAATAATCTCATGTGGATAAAGACTGTTATGGTGTACGTTATGAACTGGAGGTTCTTAATGGATGGTTTAGAAGGTTTTAGGTTATTTTTTTGGTGTGTGTTTTTATGTGATTCTTATTGGTGATATATTGTATATAATTTTGCATTGTGACATGGATTTTAGGTTGTTTGCCTGTAACTCTGCCTGGCTTTCCTGGTTAAATAAAACAATAAAATATACTTAAATAAAATATACTGTATGTTCACAAAGGAGTTCTACATTTTTTGCAAGATTATTTTATTAAAAGCCAACTACCATCTGGTTTGAAATGGCTGATTTGAAACTGCTCATTACCCATTTTTAGCCTTGGGACAAAAACATGCCGTATAGACAGATGTCATATCTAATGTTATAGAAAATCCAGATGTAAAGATAAGACATGCAAATGCATTTAACTGTGTAGTGAATCTACTGCAACAGCAGTAGATTAATGAAAAGCAGATTAATGGTTAGAGAAATGGACGTGAGGTTTGAGGGTTACTGGTCAAATCTCTTCTGTATGGGAAGCAGAAGAAAATATGAAACATTTTGCACAACCTCAAAATGCATTAATAAAAACTCTATATACCACAGTGTGGTGCTTTTAGTCTTGTAGTGTCTGGGTTCAGAGAGTCCAGGTTCAGCTGAAACACAGGCTGGTAGGAGCTTTAATGTTTGAAATGACATGATCAGCCATTGGGATCTTTGTCACTGTAAAGCAGACAGGTTGATGGAACACACAGGAGAAAAGATCTGCTTGGTTTTGGCTGTGATATTTACAAATTTTATGCATAACTACCAGTTTTGGAAATATTCTCATACAGTACCATTTTTCCACTGAGGCACTGAGATAATAATGCTTTTTCATATTTTTTCACTACTTTTACTGAATGTGTTGTTTTACCTGAAGCGTTGGGACATGTTGTCTGATCAGCTTTGGTCAGGTTCTTCCTGGAGGAGGACTGAGTTGTTGGCGGTCTCTCAAACAGCTTGTCCTCCATTTTGGCCCTCTTGACGTAGACACATGACTTCCCCAGCAGTACAATGCTGTTCAGCACTTTGAGTGTCACCAGCCTGCTCAGGGAGAAGGTTGCAGTTAGGGAGGTGGGTTTCTGACTGGAAGAACTGGTTGGGGAAAGAGAATCAAAAAGCTCTTTGTCTTTTCCTGACAAACTGCAGTAGGAGTGTAACAGCAGCAGACTAAGCAGCTTCCAGGTGTGAATGTGCATTAAAGTAAAGCATAGCAATGCTATATAATGTCTGCTTCTCTGGATAAATAAAAGAAAGCATGACAAAGATGCAGCACTTTGTCAAAATGACTGAGCCTTTGGCACTTTTTGATTTAGCAAAATAATCAGCATTACAATTTCAATATAAATGGACTGTCCTTTTCCAGATTACATCACTGTTAGATCTCCTCCACAACTCTGGAACAAATTTCCAGAAGATCTCAGGTTTGCTCCAACTGTAAATTCTTTTAAATCCAGGCATAAAACCTTCCTTTTTTAGCACTGCTTTTAATTAAGCCAAATTAAATATCTACACTGAAATTCAATCTGGGGCCAATTAATTTTACACTGTAACCGCACTATAGATTATTTTATTTGATTTGACCTTATTCTATTTTTTTTTTTTATCTTATTTTACTCTTAGTTTTTAAATGTTGCTTTATTTTGTTCTTATTGTCTTTTCAATGCTATTTTAAGGCATTGTGTCTTGTGAAAAGCACTGTTAATTGCCTTTGTGTTTGAATGGTCCTATATAAATAAATTTGCCTTACCTTGCCCATATAGAGCTCAGATGTAGACTTCCTTGTCAAGCTCAGCAAAAGCTATATTCAATCCATTCTACCATCTGGTTGCAATTGCCACTGATCACATCCCATCGCTGACACCAGCATCTTGATGTGTACCATCCTTTTGTGCTGATGGGCTTTGCTATAAGACCTAAGCGTGACAGTGATGAGAGAATGACAGACGCTCTACAGGCACATTTCGGCCTGTAGAGTACTGCTTGTCGTGACAGTTTGTTTCAGTCTGAGTGTGTATGAGCGTGGCTGAGTCTTTGCCAAGGCAAGGCGGTCTGTTCAAGCCAGAGCTATTTTTAAATAAATGTGGAGGGAAGGCCAGAGATGGCACTAGAGATGACAACATTACTCTTGCCCCTGAGGGAAACTCTTCAATTGTAAAAGACTGACAGGATTGGGCAAATGAGAATGATGAAGGCCATCAGCAGCTGAGCATGGGGGGCAGATGTGAGGTTAGTGTTAACGCTTATGTAGCCATGTGTGTTAATGAATTGGAATGTGTGTTTTTCTACAATCCATTTGAGAATGGATTGTGTGTGAAGACAGGCCAACTAGGACAGCGATACATAATATAAATGAAATGACACACTCATTCAAACATTCAGGTGATATACAATATGAATGATGACTAAATGTATGATATCCTACTTTAAAATTTTGAGCCTGTAGTTTAAAAACAAGCACCTGAAAATAGCATAAATATTGCTATCTCCAGATATCTCTAATAAAGATATTTTATTGTAATTTATATGTATTTATAATATCTTTCTATGTCTTATATATTATTTATATATTATATATAGCAACAATATAACATTAGTAGACTAAGATCTTACCCAAGATAAAAAAGGAAAACACATGTGTATGACAGAGCTCCTTGCACCTTCACTGAACTCATCACCACCCGGATAAGCTGTTAAAACATGGAAAAATACTTTAGGCAACTGTGACCTTAAAAATAAGAAAAGAAAAAAATAAACATCATATCGTGAGATGCTGAAGGCAACCAGGCACCTAGTTTAAATAGCAGCAGTAAACACACATTTGTCAGAAGTGCTACAAGGTTGAAGTTCTCATAATGAAAACTAAGTTCTGATCCTAACATTACAGAAGAATAAAGAGACAATAAATCAGTAAATCTAGTCTAAAACCTCAACTTGTATGCCACAACCTAGCACACCACTCATCATAGAAAATGAAATATAACCTAATGATACAATGAACATGACTGGAAAGCCTGAAGACTAAAACTACAGTCAAATGTGTATTGTTATTTCAAAATCAAGAAGTTGAATACTGTAGCTGTATCTGTAAATATGGCAAAATACACTGAAAACCAAATAACCCAGCACTTTAAAGAGGACATATTATACAGGTTTCTATGTTTTCATTTCGGGGTCTAGTTCTTTGCAATGCTTTTAATCTTCAAAACACACATTAATCCACCTTTCCTCTCTCTTGCTTCAACATGGCTTGCACACAGATGCTGTCCAAACACGTACTCGCTAGCCTTGTACTTCCAGGCACATAGGCGGGCAAATTCTAATGTGTTACATGTTGATGTCAATATGTTACAGATATAAAGAACCAATCAAAAATGAAGCCTTAAGAGCAGTTTGGGATCTTTGTCTTACAGGATGCATTTCTCTAGATATAAATCTGAAATTTTGCAAGTTTGATAATGTATAGCACATACTCCCTATAATATTACACCTAACAAAGTAGGGAAAACAACAATAAAGCATAATATGCCCCCTTTAAGAGAGGTCTCTGGTGGACAGGGACCACGAACACACTGAGGCACTACGCAGTACAGTGCTGTGCTGAGCGCATGAAGCAGTAAAGACTGCAGCTTCTCTTACCAGAACAGCCAGAGGCAGAGGGATGAAGCCCATTCTGCGAGCCACTGAGTCACTGTAGTCTGTGCAAGCCTACACGGTGACACACACACAAGCAGATTAAAGCCCTCAGTAAAACCTCATTGATTAGCTGCGTGGGCTCAGTGCTGCTTATGTAAGTATAATGACTGTGGCATGAAAAAAAAAGGATAAGTTGCTTACATTCTTTTGTCGCGAGCTGACAAGATCGAAGGCCAAACTGGCTCTGTATTCACTGTACACCTGGGGAAGAGAACGGGATACTAATCTCGCTTTAGGAAGGAAATGGACCGCATACAGTATAATACACTATGACAAGCCAGTGTAGATTTCTAAACACAATTTGGAGACATGTTGTAATCACTGATCATATGAATGGCATTATTTTATGCTAATCATCAAACCATACATTATATTTCCATGTATACAATTTCATCATAAACTTCCACAGTAAAATTACACAAGACAATTTGCAGTGTTGTTCTTCTCTATACATTAGGCATGGAAAAATACAATCATTTAATCTGCATCACCAAAGCAATACAATGCAATGAAACTTTTTGATGATTTGCTCCTTACGTCTGCTGTGATGTCATTAAACTTGGTGATAAATGCGTGCTTAATGATGTCAACAGCAACTTCAGAAGTGATAACCATGAAGACGTCAGGGAACAACACCCACAGGTGGTCTGGGGGGAAGGGAGACACGGAAACTTAATGTGGTATATGTAAATCATTTTTAATCTTAATTTAACCAGGGAAAGTTTGCTGAGAACGTACAGCACACTCACTCAGCACACTCTCATTCTGCACCTGCATATTTTGATATATTCTGCACTTGAGAATTTTACATGTGGGAAGTGGGAAATGCAGGCAGACAAGCATTTTTTAATAATGTATTTATTTTTGTGAATATGGATTAAAATGTTAGGCTCAATTCACTTCAGTTGTAGCTTTTTTATTTTGTATTCACCTTCCCTTGCTGACTTATTTCTGACCAGGACTCAACCTGGTCAGAAATACAAGAAGTACAAGTTTCAAATTGGATAGCTTTAGCAAATTTGAGAACCAATCAAGTTATATAATCATTAGCACAATTCAATGCAATGTGCTTTTTAAGATAGAATAACTGAGATGGGAAATTATGTACATAAAAATATTTGGTCAAATTAACAGCACCATGTGTATGTACAATATATGGCATACTGACTTATGACAGAATTTATTAGAATCTGTTTTTGTATATTTTGCTTAAGTTTGTCACACTTGTATACGTTTCCCTTAATTCATACCCTGCAGCATAGTGTATGCACATCCTATAGATCCAATACTGCACTAGAGGCATTGGAAAAATAAAAGTAAAACATAGTTTCTGACAGAATCGATGTACCCAAACACTTTCATTCACTTGCCTCCAGTAACTTGCAACATTACATCTTCCACGGTAATGCTGCAACAATCTTCTTCAGAGACCATAATTCATATGCAAAACAACTCAACGCATCATAATCTCAACTACCAGAACATGTTTAGAAGGCAATTAACTGTGATAGGGTGCTTAAGTTTTACTGGATAACATAAACCAAGTAGTCCGTGTGATGCTAATATGGCAAAGATGCTGGTTATTAAATTACAGGAGACTTCAGCATTGGCTATCTCTTTAGCAGCAGAAGGCCTTAGCTCCTGCCAGTATTAGTCCATCAAGCTTTATAACTAATGCTGGCAGGCCACGTCTGTCATCGTCTGTGCCTGGCTGGCAGGAGGAGCTTAGCGTTTTGTACGACTACAGCAGCACCCAGCTTTTATCCCTCACACTCTTCTGTCTCTTTTACTGAGGAGAAAACTTGACAATGTTTTGCTGTGGGTCAGCCAAAACACCGCAGAAGGAGCCGATCAGCACATTTGTCTGGATTTACCCATGACAAGCACCAACTCTTGCACTGAGGTTATGAAATAGCCACAGTACAGTGAAAAAACTGGGGTGGCACGTGTTGTTTGCCAGATGATTACCTGGGTTCCATGAGAACTGCTCCATATTCCTGAGACAAACGATGAGCATGAGAATGTAGCTGGTGAACCGTTCCTTGATATCTGTCAGGATAAATGAATTAAATTTGTAATCACGAGCACTTAAGTCTGGAACATCCTGGCTGGGAAATGGGATTAGACTGCATCTTCATTTAAGGCACAATTGCATTAAATTTTCATTCACTTGCCTCTGGCGTCACAACGCTGTATTATATATGCAGACAAAATAAGATGTGGGAAAGAAATCTGAGAAGCTGTTAAAGAAGTCAGATGTGTCACAGGGATTTGTAATTGTGCTAAGAAAGGTGCTATGGAATATCACCATATTACTTGTAGTCTTACCACAGGATTGGCTGCTATAAATACTGATGTCGTGTACTTTCAAGAGGCAACTGTAAGTGCTAGGCACGCCATCATTTATACTGCTAAAATCATGCTAGGTCAGTCCATGATAAATTCTTCAAAGACCTCACTGTCATTGGTACACAATAGCAGTGAGTGAGATAAAACATGCTGTCTTGTGGAATAAAAAGAGGAACTGAAGAACTGTAGCAGCATCTCTTTTCTTCCTGTCAAAGTCAAATGGAAAGTTGCAGAGAAATCAGTCTCATGTATGCCAGTGTTGTTCCTTGTTTTGAGGTTTATTTTCATTCACCTGATGCCAATCATTTTATGAGGCAACGTCCATGCTAACCATAAAGTATATCTACCCAAAATAAACTGACAGAAGAAGTTTAAGTTTTATTTGCACAATTAGGCCAGAAGTAACTTATTGGGAAGCGCTTTATTATATCTTTTGGCTCCAGCAAGAATGATCCATACTAATTGCTTGTCTGATCAGCAATCCAAGTTTCTTTATGAAGTGCATCAGCTAAATGTGAAAACTGTACAATCGATAAAACACAAGTAAAGTGGTGTCACAACAGCACAATTTTGACTTCAATATCAATACAGCCAATGAATGGATGTGATATGAAAGTAAGCAGTAAAACAGACAACACAATATTTCAACAGATACAGTCAACTACCCGTTTTGTTTTTCTGCCAAACAGCCACTGACCTAACTTTTCTGTTTTCACATGTTAGCAGCTAGTTGTGTGAATGAAGCAAATAATAGTCAAAAACTTTAGAGCATGATTTTCTGATAAAATTATTCTGTGCAAGCTTACAAAAGTAAAGAAGATATTAATGAGTTCAGGAGAAATTGTATCATGCAGCAATTATGCTTCAGTTTCTCAAATAAAGCACCTGTTTGTGAAATACTAATAACTATGTGGTTATGTTTGTGGTTTGTGGTATGTAATGAATGTCTTACCACTGTTGGACATTTGGAACAAGTTGTTCTTCCCAAATTTCTTAAACACACTTCCTTTTATCTCCACGAACTGTGAATGACAGAATAAAAGCAAAAATGAAATGCACAAGCAGAAAAACAAAATTCCATGATGGAGCTGGATACATTCATCACCCATGCGCTGAGTGTTTTGTTTTTTTTTTATTCTTTTTCCATCCTGCTGGGTTACATTTGCATGCAAAAGTCTTATGCAAATATACTCTGTGCACATACGCATGTGTTTTGTTTATGCAAGTGTGTGGTTGCTAAAACCATGCTACTTTGCTTGTGTGCAGATTGATGTAGACACAGGAACATCTGGGGCTGAAAACATGCCAACCGTGTGTGTATACTGACATTGTTGGACATCATGATGGTAAGCAGGGATTTGTTGTGGGAGTTGAAGGCTACGTTGAGGGTAGTGGCTTGGACCATGATGAGGATGGCATGGAGAACTGAGAGAGAGCCACTCAGGAAAAAAAAAATGGACCATCAACAGTTCTGAACTCTGCCCTGCTCATTTACTACAACTCTGAATAGTAATGTTGCTATCAGCTATTCATAGAGGAAACTTAAAGCAATGCTAACAGACTAAGATTGAAAAAAGTTTAAGAGTTTACATGGCAAAACTCCAGTGTTGGATGGAATATATTTAAAAAAAAAAAAGAGCTGTGAGGCAGTGAACTCAGCTTAGGCAGGCTGTATTCTGTTTATGCTCAGTCTGAAAAAGAAAAAAAAACAAAAAACATTGTCCCTTACTGCCTTTTTAGTTCTAATCTGTCTGTCTAGCTTTGAGAAAAATCAAAACAAAGTTAATTCTGATGACTAAAGCCAGTCATGCTGCATTTTGCTGCAGCTGGAGGCTTTATTTATACTCTCCAGCGGTCACAAACAGCTCACAATGCTTCCAGACTGGATTTGAGCATTAAACAAAACTGCAGCTGGAATTCATTTGTGAAAAAACAACAATGGGTGACTAAATAAGAAGAAGGAGATGATGCATCCTCTACCTGCAGCAAGACGAGCAAAATGTCAGAAACTGGTCAACGATAACGCGGGCATTTCAGAAAGAGCATCTCGAAAATACAACACACAAAAACAGACGAATCTCAAAATGCATATTACTAACTCAACTGATAAACTTTTCCAGCTGAAACTAAAAAAATACAAATTTTGCTGCTGTGGAGTCGGACGTGAAGGATACAGACATAGAAGACTGCCATGAGGAAGTGGGGGATGACTCCTATACTGTCTCTTTTCCGTTCTTTGGGTTCTGTGGCTGTCCAGTAGAGAGCATCCAGGATGTCCTGACCAAACGAGGAGAAGAGGCGATCTGCCACCTGACGGAGGAAAGCACAGTTAAAACATAATAAGACATAATTAACAGGAAGACATTATTGTTATGAAAGCATACAAGTAAAATGTTTGTAGTATGTGCATAAACTGCTAATAATTCAAGATTAAGGATTTGAATTCTGCTGGAGCTACTTAAGCTATAAGACAGATTCATAATTTTGATGATGACATGATATTAGTGTATAAAATGTGCGGTACCTCTAACATGTTGTAGATGATGTAGAGTTTAATAACAGATTGCCCTCTGATCAGGTGGTACATCATGGAGTAATCTACATAATGCATCATGGAGAAGCTCAGGAGGAGGATCAGGCCCTTCAGCATGTCGCATACCTGCGCTGGCTGTAGCAGCCGTGACCCACTGGCCGCAAACACACAACACTAAGATCAACTTACAGCACTGACATTGATTTACACACATGACAATTTAACACATTCACACAGATTTGGATGCATACTTGCATGCTGAGATAAACGGTGCTGTATATCCAGTGTATCCATGCCTACATGCTAGGACCCAGCTTATACAATGGCAGGGCTGACTGGCTGATCTTGTCATATCGTAGATGTACTTACATAAATGTTGGTAGATATTAAAAAAAAAAAAAAAAAAAAAAAAATGCAGTACATCAAATCTTATAAGGCTACATTTTCATTTGTTTGTTTTTATTTAGTTATTTATAGAAATTTAATTTCCAGTAAAAGTTACCGTTCTGTCTTCAACTTTAAAATGTCCAACCTCAGTACATGTCTTTGTCACTTAAAGACAGTCAAATTTGAGGGATCCTTGCCAAAAAATGTTTTGTATGATAACAATACTGTATTTTTTTAACTCTAAAATGTTGTTTTTGGTATCAGTTGGGCTGTACATGCACAGAAAAATACTGTTTGAATATACAATTAAATCTGATTGAACTCAAGACAAAACGGTATGCAGACATACATACAAAAATACACTAAGTACACACATTCACATTAAAAGATAATAATACATACACACTTATACATACAGCATGTAAGTATTTAAATCATTAGCAAAAACTTTTTTTTTCCAAAACTGGCATACAGTGAGAACAAAGAAACAAAATGAAGAGGACCGGTATCATGACGAATGTTATTTCAGAGGCTATGAATGATCTCTGCTAAAAGCTGGACAACACATACAGGTGCAAATAAAAAAAATTCTGTTCAAAATGAGATATCCAATATATGGATACAACACAATAGGAAATCTTAATTTTGTTTCTTTGACATGTATTATCTCCTCTTCATATTTTACGCTTTGAGAATAAGTTCATCTATCCTTTTTTGTAGATATTTCATTATCTCAAGTCATGTTTGCCACCAAAATCAATACAGCATTTTGGACAGAAATGTTTCAGATGTTGTTGGATGAGCAAAACAGATGGAAGGAAACACAAACTGTCACACGGGAACAGAAAAACATGTCTTCTATTGTTAAAAAAATGCAGTGTTTACAACTGTGGGGCCGTGCAGCTTGTGAGCGTGTTAATAGGAGGGCTGACAAATCCATAGCACGCGTGATAGAATTTACTGTGACAGGAATAACCGGGAAGAGCCGGAGAGAGCTTAAGTCCAAAACATGATGCAGATTTTCAGAAGTCAGCGACCAACATCTTAATGCAAAAACCAGCTTTTTCATTTACCCAACACAAGGACAGATTAATAACGAAATTCACTATTTTAACTCGAACATCATGGTTTTCAGCATGCAAGTACTTTCAAAAGATGGATAATTAACTGCTGGAATGAATGTTAAGATGTGTTACAGCCTAATTAAAAGTGTTTTGCTGTTGATGTTACAATTAACCATGGTCCTAATAACACTAAGTATATGGTGCTTTTACTGCTCTCGGTAACAGCACTTCAATTATAAGAAACAGTGTACTACATAAGAACTATTCCACAGATAGTGCTGCAATGAGCAAATTTGTACTTAATCACCACAAACTATACACACACTAATCCTGAGCTAAATCACTAGTGCACAAGACATGCCCAAAAAAATTATGAACTATTACCAACCATCATTATCTTACTTCACTTACAGCATCTGTTGAAAAATCTTGCATTCACAACAACCAGAGTTTACCCCCATTACGCTAATTCAAAACGGAAGAGAGGAAAAGAAAACTGTCTTTCAGGTAAATGAACTGTTTGTTAGCAGGGAAAGAGGTCTGAAAGGTGTGTAGATATGTGAGAAATTTTTTGGAGCAGACTTCAATCTAACAGAGGAAGAAAAACCTGAGTTCAGAAATACATGTAAATTGGATCAATGAAATGTCGTGAATAGGTGTGACGAGGATGGGAGATGAAGATCTGAGCTTGTGTCTAAGCATAAAAACAATCCCAGCCTCTGTAACCATACAGTTAGAGTTTAATTTGAATACACTGGCTAGGTTATAGATCATGTTCAAATTTATAAAGGACACGTAAGAGTGTGCCGCTAAAAGGAAAGCAGGCAAAAGCTGTTATCGATTACTGATTTTCTCTTGTTGAAGCTATAAAAAAAAGGAGGAAATGCAGTTTAAATGAACCATATAAACTGGAGAAAGATTTTAAAGGACCATACCATCCATTTTGCATGTTTGAGCCTAATTACATATATTCAATTTTCATACACGTAATGTTGTTGACAATCATTCCCAAAGCATACTACTAGAACGGTGAGTTAATGTTTTGTTTTGTTTTTTTCCTACCTTCCAGAACACCATTGGTTTCAGTTCATTCTGGTACGCTATTAAAATCAACTTGTTGATACTTGAAACATTCTTTGGGTAGGTAATCCATCATTGCGAACAAGACGTGTATTCAGGGTTTTTTTAGAAGTTATGTAATTTTAGCGTTTAAGCGCAATAAAAAGCGTAGAGTGAACAAATGTCTCCACCAGGGAATATAGTCCCAAAAGAAGACTCGTGTTTATCGAAAAATTTAAATGACTGTGACTTCATAAGGCTGTGTAACACCATTAGCAGGCAAAACATCGATTTTTAAGGTGGTAGTATTATTTTAATATTTGATTTTGAAAGATTAAGAGATTTTGATAAATATCAGGAAAGCTGAAATAATGGTTTTATCCTTTGGGAAATGGTTGTCAGTAACATTATGTGTATGAAAATTGAATATATTAGGCTCAAACATGCAAAATGGCTGGTATGGTCCTTTAAAACTGATGTGGACTGTGCCAAATGGTGCTACAATCCAGTATCTGAAAGATGTCCCTGTGATTTTAAGGATTTGGAGTGGATTGCTTTCCTGAGGCTTTAGGTCCACCCAGTGGTCAAATCTGAAATTACATAGGAAAAGTGGCCAGAGTGGGAAATGTAAGACCATAGGTCTGCTGCTTAATGAATATTGTTAATAGAAGTTGTTTCAAAATATCTGACCATTAAAATCAGCCATAGATGTTAATCAATAATATTACATTTCTCTTATGAAACTATATATTGTCCAATAGCAGTTGGTAATCGGGTGGCTCAGTTATTAGTGTGGAGCATCCTCCTCATACAGCATCATCTCAAACATGTGAAACACAAACAGCTCTGTGGCCTGCACGCACAAATCTGCTGCAGCTGCCTGTTAATACAGCCTGAACAAAGCAGTTTTCACTATCACAGTCTGCGAGCATCATCTCCATAACACACACACGGATATTATGTGTCAGTCCAGCCAGCGATTGCTCTGCATTAGAGCAGGACATCATCATATTAGCCTGACACTTCCAGGCATAAATGCTAGAACCCAGAAAAGGAAAAGAAGCTCATTTTGCAAACCTTGTTAGAGGAGAAAACTTGTGAACAGGCAGTAGATGATTTGCTCTATGGAGCAACTGGGACCAGACTTTTTCCTCCCTCAGCAACTGTTGTCAAGATACTCATGAGCCACAAATTGCTCCAGAAAAGCTAGAGAAGAGCACAAAAAAGCCAGTGGTAGAATACTGGTTTTACCAGGCAGCCCTCCAGTTCCAGCATGTGCGACTGCATCCAAGCAATCTGCTGATGAGAATGAACATACACGCTTAGCAAACTTTCCCTAGATGGGGAAAAAAAAGTCAAATCAAACAAAACAAATCCAGACCTATGAGGAACCAACATGGCCACTCTAGCTTCAGCAATGAGACATGATGTGCGGTGCCAAGCTGCACATACTGACAGACACAGTGGAGATGAAGAGATATTGGTGAATGAATGTTGGATCCCAGTTGGATGATGAATAACATTAACAAAGCCTTGGCTGGCTGTAGGAGCGTACCTGCTTCTTCTGCAGTAGGGGCATGTGCGCGCCCTGCAGGGGGAGGGAGGAAGAGGGAGAATGAGGGAAAGTGGGGAGAGCAGAGGGCGTCCATAACGAGGGAATCGGGTGTGTGTTCCTTCTAGCTGTGCGTTTTCTGCCCTGCTCAACATGCCGACATTTTCTGTATCAATTGACTCAATTCCTTGAAGTTTTGCTCAGTGTGTGTTCAAAACAAAAAGAAGTGTTAAAACCAAAATACTACATTGCATTACTACATTTATTCTCACTTTCCAAATTTTTTTTTTTTTTTTTTTTTACAAAACCAACTTTTCATGACCTAACGAAACACTCACATATTAACTAATGTCAATAATAATGTAATGGTTTACCTGCTTTACTACTGAGGGGCAGCTGGGTACTTTCTTTTTAAAGTATTTTAGTTCCACGTGTCCACAATGTACACAAAGATTCCATTAAACACCATTTTGAGCATGGTTTACATTTAATATCTTGTTCTCCTATAGAATATGTGTTCAAATCTGAAGACCCCACAAGAAAACATTTCCATATACAGTAGATTCAGTGCTACTTTTAGACAAATGATGCTTGTTACAAACGAAACATTCTATTGAGAATTTCTCAGGTCATTTGTACACATCATTTCTTATTATATTTACTTTATATATAAAGACCAAACAATCGCAACCCTGATTTTAGCTTTCACGTGTCTACTTTGCTGTGTCAAATCAAAACACAGCATATTCACAGCAAAGTGTCCGATCCAACCGATTACAGGTGTTTCTCTGATTTAGGTTGCGATTGGCTAAGCGTAATTAACAAAATTAAAAAGACACTGGAAATTGGTGCAGGATTGCAAGCATACACTGATCAGACCGTGTATGACTGGCTGGCTAACATTAGCATTCCAGGATTTGGAAATAAAAATCTCTTTCTAAAACACTTTCTTTACCTTGATCCTTGCACTCACTGCAGGACATGCAGCATATCTATTACTCTGCCTTTTCTATGATTTCAGTATGCAGTTATGTAAAACTACTAATATTTCTAAAGGAGAGGGCAATAATTCATCTTCTTCAGCTAGATTGGCATCGGTGAGTCTCATAGCTCAAAGCCAGATTCTGGGCAAGGTAAATGAAGCGAGATCTACTGCATTTGCGGCAGGAAGTAAGAGATGAACACATCTCATGTTCCTTTTCACTGAAATAAATGCTGAGCGAATTCTGGCATGACTGCACCTTAAAACCACTTTCTGCTTTGACGCGCTGCAAGTGTGAGCATTTCTCACCCAACATCCAACCTGCAAGGAGAACGTGACTGCATTTGAAATAAGTTTATTTATAGGCCTGCAAAGTTGGCTATGAAAGTGAGCATCTCTTTTTGTCATTTCAAAAAAGTTCAAATGCGAAAAAATGATTTTGGGATCACGGGTAGGTGAATGACCATGATTTTGATTTTGACCAAACATCCATAGTCATAATCGTGCAGCCCCAGTACACAGATGTGTGTTTGCTGTGTGAATAAATACGTTTACATGGTGTGAAGCTTTATGTTAAATGTCTGTAAAGCAAAGTAAGTCTATAGCTGTGTGTGTGTGTGTGTGTGTGTGTGTGTGTGTGTAGCCTCTGACCTGAAGCCACAGCATGGCAGGGTGAGGAGGCGGAGCAGGGCCAGCAGCACCCTGAGGGGCAGCAGTGTGAAGACGTACAGGAAGGCGTCCATGCACAGGAAGAAGCCAAAGATCATCAGCTGGAAAGTTACACAGCAACACAGAAATACACCTCCATGTCAAACAAAGATCACAGACAGGAATGACATGTACGGCGACACCTCTAAGTCAAACAACTGCTTTCTCTGCGCATTTCTCCAGGTTGAACAAGGATAACAGAGAATCATAGCCTGTTTTTCAGCAATGACCTCTTCACATCTGAGTTCTGTCATGAGGACAAGCCAAAAATAAACCATAAAAACAAACTAAGCCTTATTTATGCGTGTACATACTCACAGATTCCCACAAAAACTATTTAACTTTTTTTTTTTTTGGTCATTTTAGCTCGAATAATTTGACTAAAATGTCTTTTCTTGGGGTTTTTTCAGGTACCAACAATGTTGATAAGGCTGCTTGTCGTTGTAAAGCCACTGAGATTTCTTATGTTTGCACAAGTTTTTCTGTTGGCCCCAAATTGAGGAAAAAAAAAAAAAAAAANGAAAAAAAAAAAAAAAAATTACACGAAAACAGACAATTTTAATGCAGCACTGTAATTTTAGCAACTTTCAGCCTTTTGAACAAGTCAAACCACTATAGCTCCAGATTGATTAGTAACCATGGCTACAGACTGATTAATAACCATTCAGTCAATAAAAGATGTCATTTTAACACAGCAATCTAGTGGCCGATTAGAAGAACAACCACAATATATCAATGTTTGTCAAGTCAACATTCAAATTAAAACCTATTTTTATATATTGTAGTTCTGAAACAATTGACTAGTGATTTGACAGAAAATAGAGAAAAAATTTAAGAATAAAATAACAAATTGTCCTATATAAATTACAGTTATTTCTATTACTGATTACACTTATCATCAGTCTCATGATTTTTTTTAATAATGTAATTTTTTATTGTTTTTCCTGTTGAATAATGAGCATTGTCCCATGCGAAAATGTAACTAAGAAAGTAATGATTTAGTCTCTTAATGATACAAATACTCATGACAAGTTAACAGAATGAAAAAGAATACTTTAAAAAGTTAAAAATTTATTCCAGCTGCATCAAGTAATACATTTATAATGTACAAAGGCAAGTAACTCTTCATATTTTTGAGGCTTTAATCTTTGGTATATTGACTTGATAAATAACTAAAACAATCAATTATTTCAGCACTTGTAAAGTACATGCAGGGTATTGGGCTTAGGGCTGGCTTACTTTGAAACAGTTATGAGCTGATTTCTTCCTATTGACAACATGGCTAACACATACTTTTGTGTGGTAGTGAGAATGAGGGCACAGAACAGAAAGTGGGGCCGCTGAGTCTGGGACTCATACTGTACCTTTTCCAGTTCCTTGGGAATACGCATGCATGTATAAACTTTCTCTCTGCGCTCAGTGTATTTTGCCTCATTGTGCTCCAGGAAGTAGCCTCTGGTGAGCTCTGCGCAAACGTAGCGTGCCAGCGACGGATCTGGAACAACATTAGAGCAACGGTGAAATCACAAAGCCATTGTCTGCAACAATTACTGCTGCAGCTATCAACACAATGAGAGTGCCAAGCTTTGAGGTGTCAAACTATAAAGTGAAAGAGGAGGAACAGTTGTGAAAACTCAGGACATGGATTTTGTCCTGATATCCTGACACTCTTTATGTAAATGGTAAAGTGAAAAAGATAGAAATTTTTTTTTTTTTTTTAAATTTGACATGAACTTCAGCATGAGGTTTTTTCTCTGTTTCATTACTTTCTAAATTGAGTCCTTTTGGATTTTTAGACGGTTATTCAGACAAAACAAGCAATTTCATAGATGCTATCTTGAGTTCTGGGAACTTGTAATAGGCATTTCTCTCTCTTTTTTTTTTTTTTTTTTTTNTTTTTTTTTTTTTTTTTTTGACATTCTACAGACTAAACAATTAAAGACAAAATCAACAGATTCAATGATAATCATTAGTTTCAGCTGTAGCTCAAAATCAAACATTTAATGGATTCTTGTATTACAACATTGATGGCTGGTGATCAAAAATCAAATTCTTCACGATAAAATAAAGCCAGTCTCTCTACAAATAAACTGGGCTAACAGATTTGAGATACATAAATACAAAGACGACAACAAAACAAATATAACTAAAAGGAAGTTCTTAGTCAAGCCCCTTCATCAAGTAGGTAGTAGGTAGCAGGTAGCAGATAAGTAGGTTCTGACTTTGCTGAACAGGTCTAGAGTCTTGTCATTCTAAATGGGCCCTATACTGTGATGGAATTGTTTTCACCTGGCTTCAGTGTGTGATAACCTGTCAAACATGTCATAATGCATAAAATGAGGACAAAGATGATATCAATGCGAGCTAAATTTCCTTATACCAAACAGTGTAATGTGGGCTCAACTTCAACAGTTTTGTTGTTGAAATCTAAACTCACACAGAGAGCTGAAACACGCTGGAGCTGAATGGGACTGAAGTTTAAAAAAAAAAAAAAAAAAAAAAGGGTTAACAGATTGAATGTACTGTACTGACCAATAAAAAATGTTTGCCTTATCCATCTAACAGACCCTTTACGTTGGCCTTGACTGGGTAATTGCACAGTAAATGCATAGTTGATATGAGGACACACTATACTGATGGGTAGCAAAGTGGGTTTATTTTACATTAGTGAACCAATATCTCCACATAATTTTGGCCATGCAGTATAAATAATTAACTATTAATGAGTCCATTGTTAGTTTCACAACTCTAATCTCTAATAGCATGACATAACTGTTTGTTTAAGCAGTGAGGTGTGGTTCATGCAGCCATATAAATGAACTTTAGACATGAGTAGATAGTGGAAAAGAAGTAGTAGTAGTTTCTGAGGTAGCTGGTGTTCAAGACCAATAAGTGATCCTGTTAATTGGTGACTTTATGTGTCCCTGGTTTTCATATGTTGAAGATAGAAAGAGATAATTAAGTTGTCCAGGTGAATGCCTTATTGTCCATTTATATTAAAAGTTTAAGTTTTGGAATTCAAATGCGATCAAATAGTTCTTGCTGGTGACAGTTTCACTCTAATACGGGACAAAAAATGTCTGTGTTCAGCAGATATTATAATTATTAGCAGACAGTGCAAGAGATTTGTCTGGGGGTACAAATAGACAAAGTAAAAGAATAAAACGCATGCATGTGTTAAAGCTGATCGACTTGAAAACTGCAATATTTTTAGAAAACTTAATTGAAATACATCTCATTAGGTCATTATTGAATGATTGCAATGATTAGACTGTCACTTGTGAAGGTAAAATTTAGCCAAAGACAAAAATTCCTGTTTTCCATATCTGTCGTCACTACAAGCAACCATTTATGTTAAACTCTCCAGATTATAGGGTCACTCGTTTATCCATAACACCGGTTTTGTGTCAGCCATGAATTTTGTAAGCAGGCTCAGCGATTAAGAACCTAGGTGACATTTTAGTTAGTTAACCCACAATGGGACACTTAATTTAGTTAATCCATTACGGGAAAGTATATTCTGTTAACCCATAACGACATACTTTTAATTAGCGAACCCAGCAAACAACTGTAGATATGTAAACAACAACGCGTTGCCAGCTCATGATTCAACTGACCCCCTTCTGTACCACCACTCCTGAGTTTTTTTTAATCCAGTCATCGTTAGATTAAAACATTATATTTAAGATGTCACTATAGTACCACAGATAAAACATGACGAGCAAATTGAAACACCCCAGCTGACCCCTCTAACTGGATTAGGTTTATTAGCTAACATTACAGAGGACCCGACGTTTACCTGCTGAATGCTCGCGTTTCTCCCTCCTGACAGCGCTTATATCGTAATATCCTAACGTTTCCGGCAAGTCTGGAGCTAAACTAATTTTTCCCGACTTGTGAAAATCCTCCCATGGTCGTTTCTGCCGCTTCTTTAGTTCAATTTCAGCTTCTTTCTCTTCTGACAGCTCGGTCCCCGACAAGTCCGCCATCTTTACTTTGGAAGCCGTCGCTGCGTCGCCCCCGTGCAACGTCATCACAATAAACGACGACGTGACATATTTGACGTTTGACAAATTGTTTACAAAATACACCAATACATGACGTACGTCAAGACGTGTGGGAGAGTCAACTTCAGTACGTACACATATGGGAGAAAAATCATATAAAAAAGAAAATGAGAAAAAGCATATAATAGAAATAAAATAAATGCACAAAACAACAACAACAATAACAACAACAGCTATTATTATTATTATTATTATTATTATTATTATTATTATCATTACTATTGGTGTTGCTGGTGTCGTATGCAAGAAAATATGCAATGCTCAAAAACTGAGCTGAAATTGACACTTTTGTTGGCTTTGTAATGAAACTGACTTAAATATTCTCTAATATATCTTAAAAATATTTTTAAAATTGTATATAATTTTCTCATCACAATCAGTCATATCCTTAAAATTTCGTTTAACTATATAAAATGTTATGAGGTCACAGACACAGCAGAAACTTTTTTTTTCTTTTTCTTTTGCTGTACCCAGTATGTTCCACTTGGTGTCGCCAAAGTTCCATCAAATAGACCTGCCTTCGACCCAAAAAACCTGTCAACAGTGCTGACCAGACATTGTTTAGCCTTAAATCAGTCAGGTATATTAGAATCTATAGATCCGAGCTGAATGTGGTGACATCTAGCCTGTTTAATGTTCATGGCATAGTTGAAAAATGTAACTACTTTAAACAGTAACAGATCTACTGATGAGTATATTTCACATGTATATTTTAGGCATTTAACTAATGTTATTGCCTAGGCAGTGTCTTTCTGCAGCGAAAAATAATTGGAAGTCGACATATTAACTCAAACTGAAATAGTTGTATGCTGTAAGATACCAGTCCACAATATTTAGTATATTCCAAGAATTATTTCATGAAGAAATGTTCCAGTTATATTGAAAATTTAACAGCTTTGCTTGATTTCTTCTCCAATGAAGGTGCATTACCTTACACAGCAATTTAGTTTATTTCAAAGGAGCCAGCTAGTTTTACTGGGCCGTGTCTATGGCCATGACCGCATTCCTTATTCAAAACACAGCCTATATTGTAGTTGCAATGCATTCTGGTCCACTGCATCTACTATATGCATAAAAAATATGCATGTTTATTTTTACTGCAGTGGGGTTCTCAATGTATGATCATTGAATATCAACACAAAAGGAGCCTTTGCTCTTTTATTCTGAGGGGCTGATACCAAACGTGTTGTTTACAGTGTTCTCAGTTTTTGATTACTGAAGCAGTTTTTGCAATTAGAGTCCATTAAAAATGCAGGAAGTATTTGTACATGATGTCACAGTTTAGCCAGTTATCACCAGAATAAGAAAAAATACCACAAGCGGAGCAGAGAAATGTGCAATGTACATGGCTATAGCTGTTTGTTAACAAGATAGTTCCTTATATCCTGACTTCTCTAGAGATCCACACACCACTATATCACCCTGACATCTGCTCCAACTCTCCTATAGACCCCTAAAAGATCAAAATGGGAATATCAAAACACCTGTGATTCTAAATACTCAGAAAACCAGAAAGAAGACAAAGCAGCGGTACAAACATGCATGTAAGCAAACAAAACCACATTCATTTGTAAGCACGGTTTATTGGCACACATAATGGTAAAGCATACATACCAGACATCAGATATGACACTGAACACCTCTGCTATATAATGTACAAATGGTGTCTAATTATACTAGGCTCAAACATATTTAGAAATGTGTTAATGTCCTTACAAATGCACAAATAAATACCCATAAGATCCAAATGTATAAAGACATCCACCAGTGTCTTCTTGCCCATTTTCAAACAAAAGTCCAACAGAAGAGATCAGGGATAGTATCAGTTCAATTAAAGAACAATTGTGAACACAAATACAGGTCATAAGACATTTCTGTAGGGTGGATGGAATTTTTCTGTGTTTTAAAATGTAAAATTGAGTTTTTATCATGTCATATAATACACATGAAATATGTGACTGTGGTTATTATTGAACTTTGTGGCTTTGGTTCTGTGCTAGTTAGAGAGGATGTGGAGAATTAGAGAATTTGGCTTTGACAGAAGCAAACCAACAATAATCCAAACCACCCGACAGAAATGTGAACCTCCTGTACAAAACAAAACAGCTGCCATATCCAAACTGGTTTCAGTGGCTGATTTACAGTGGACAAAATTGTTTCCACTTCTATTTACAGAGCTACAAACCTTGTAACAGTGTTCCCAAACTGATGAACCAAGAAAATTAGACTGATGTGTTTTAATAAAAAGTACATTTATCAAACAAAAAAATCCTATAAAATCATGCAGGAAAAATGCTTCAGTATCAGTTTGGGAGTAGGTCATTAAAGGGAAAGAGGTCCAATTTGGAGGAGGGGAAAAGAAACAACATTAATGTGTCAATATGCGTGTCGGCAAAGTTCACATACTGATCCAAAATTACAATATGATTGCGAAGGACTCTGAGAGCAGCAAAATAGCAACAGACTACAAACACAATCAAACTTGTTTGCATGAAATCACAATCCATGACGACTGCAGTAATCTGGAAAAAAACAAAACAAAAAAAAAAAAAAAAAAAAAAAAAAAAAAAACAGTCTTAGGACACAATTTTCCCTCAATTTGAAAGGAGTCCAGAGCGATGGAGAATTTTATTTCCCCTTAATTGAAAATGGAAATAAAGAGCAAGAGCAGAAACAAACCCCACAATATCTGAATTTCCAATAAAAATGCAATTGCTTCAAACATGTTCCATTTGTTTCTAGTGCGGTTAGATGTTCTATGGGCTCTGTTGGTTGTTAAAAACACCTTGCCTTCTTCACATTAAGCCTGCTATTTTTTCAGATGCGTTTTATTAGTTTCTTCTTTTTCCTTCTTCTTCTTTCCACCGTCTACTGTCAGAGCGACCTGCAGGTCAACCAATCACAGCTCCAGCATTCCACTAGACGAGAGGTGTGTATCTGAACGTCCAAGGAGAATTTCATTTGCAATTTTCCACTGCATTTTGAGAAAATGCCCAAAACCTTAATATTTTTACATTATCCTTGCACACCCTTGTATGCATTTCTCTGAGAAAAAAACAATAAAAAAAAAATGTAGTCTTAGACGTGGATATTGCTGTGCAATGCTGCCAGTTTTCAGTGTTCTCCTATATGTTACAGTGATTCAAAGAAGAAGAAATATCCGGGCGGACACATTTAGGGCTGGACATGAGCACTGTCAGCGATGAGTTTGCAGATGGGAGTTCTGATTGAGTACAATATTATGAGGTGTAAAAGCGCTGTCCTCAGGGGATGGGTGAGGTTAAAAAGGGTCCAGTCAACATGGAGTCAAGGATCTATTTTCTTCTTTTTTGTTTTACTGCGAGGGCTGAGGCGCAGTGCTCTCAGGCTTGCTGTCCTGGGTGGTCGGGGGTTTGCTGCTCCAGGGGGCATTGCTGCCCAGAGCTGGAGAGCTGTTGAAGTCGTCCTCGTCATCCAGGCCGTTGGTGGCGTCGTACTGCGTGTTCTCCAGGCGAGTGATCAGACGCTCATCTTCATCCCCAAACTCGCCGCCCATCAAGGTCGGCTCGCCCACCACCATCACGTCCTGGAGAGAGAGAGACACAGAGAAGAAACTTACAAAGAAAAAAGGGAAGGTGCTTATGTTCTTCTCACAACATGTTCCACTTGCCCATCCTTTTCGTTTTGCAGTAAGGACAATGGATTACTTAAAAGCATAGTATGTGTTCAAATAATTCTCAGCTTTGTTTTATCTTGACCACCGTGAATTTTCAGTTAATATAGTGAGGATTTGCAAGCATTATAGCACTAATTACATCATTTAACACATTTTTCACCAGCATTTATACTTCTGGTCCAGGTAACTTGTTGGGTCACATGAGTAAAGGTATGAATGGCTCTCATGTGATAAATGCCAATTTACTGCCCACCATTGATTCAGAAACATAGAAACTGTGTGTGTGTGTGTATGTGTGTGTGTATGTATATATATGTGTGTATATATATATATATATATATATATATGCTATGTTTAAAATCAGAAAGGCTTTAGTCCATATTTTCAACATTTTAAGTTGTGCATTTGCCTCTCTGTTTTGAAAGAATTAATGTCTAAGTCTTTTCATTTCTCTTACCCCTTTTATGTTGTCTGTATTGTCTGTAGTTGTAACTCTATAAGTTATATGTAAATTAAATTATTACACAGGCAACACATTTTTTTTCAGCTTTTTGCAGGACCATCCACATTTTGCCCAAGGGTGATTCAAAATTAATATGCTAAAATGACTTTCACCAGAGAAGAAATTCATGCGTATCTGTTTCATCAAATTTTTACACTTTTCTCAGACCAAAGCACCATCTGAATATCAAATGAGTACAGATAAACCCAATTACGCCTTCACAGGTTTGTTTAAAACAAAGGTATATGCATGTTGTCTGTTTCACTAGCAAAAATAAACCAAATCAACCAAGAAGAACAACAAAAGTACAAGGTCATAAAGAAAACAAATTCTTAGTTCATGACTACCTAAAAGGCTTTCTTCAGGAACTGTTGTATTTAAAGTTGCTGATCTATTTCTCTCTGTTTGCTATCCATTTTAACTGGACAAAGAGTTCCTGAAGCTCCTGTGAAGGAGGTTGTGGTGCACTAGGCCAGGGCTGGAATTTGCAAAGCGGTAGCGCAGAATGTGTGTGTGTAAGAATGTGTTGCGCTATGGGTAAATAGTAGCCATGGTGGCAAGGTTGTAAGTTCAAAAGCGGTAGAAGCTGTTTGTGGAATGCCATGTTGTGTACAGTTTGTGGAGTTAGCCCAAAAGTGTAAGCTCAGAGAATGCTACAGGAAGTGCCTGCAGGCCCAGGTTCATGTTTGCTGCCACCGATAAAAATAAAACCCTTCTGTTGACTGTTGAGTTCATCAACTTTATACAACAGAGCTCGTTACCAAGCTACGAACCATAAACCAGATGCCTCCCATCTAGCAATGGACCATTTCCTCATACCATGCAAGAGACCATGACTTTTGGAACCACAAAAACATCCAAAACCCAAGATTATTACACATTATAAACATTATTGTTTACTCAAACAACTATTTTATTTCAGATGTGGCGCATGCTGAAAGTGTGTGTTGCAATTGATTGTAAATTAGCCTATCTGTCATGATGTGGCAATGCTTTCCTGTCTTTTGACAATGTGTGAGATGAGCCTCATCTATAAACTGTTTGACTTCTGTAGTTGCAATGACGTGCTGTATTTAACTCTAACTGGCTGAAATATTATGCAGTGTACTACAGACTTCAAAGCTTTAGTCTGAGCATGTGTGACCTGCATGGATGTCTAAATTTCAATAGCACCTCCTGAGTTCTAAAGCCCCTCCTTTGCACTCCTTAAAAAAAAAAAAAAAAAAATCTGGTGCCAACACTGGTTGTTTTACTGCTTCAATGCAGAAAGAGAGAGAGAGAGAGAGAGAGAGAGAGAGAGAGAGACATTGGTATATCCAGCGAACCTCTCTGTATGTAACCCTTCTCACAGCGTTCTGTGCAAATGAAACCGTCCCATACAGAAAGCGGATTCCCCCAACCCTCCAATCAATACTCATCATGTAAGACATATTTCACAGCGATGGCCCTCTCACTCTCAGGTCAAGCAAGGGAAGGAGTGAGATTTATATATTATCCACTGCTGTATGAGTGTGTTGCAATGTGAAAAAAAAAAAAAAAAAAATNAAAAAAAAAAAAAAAAAAATCCTGATATCTGAATGTCTGCTGTGGGATCATTAGTAAAGTGACAGTTTGGTGTTGTTTCTCATCTGTTTGAGGCTCCTGCGCCACACATGATAACATGAACATGTTATTCTATTATCAGCACATTGTATTCAAATCACCAAAGCTATTTCTGTACAAGCGCCACACTTGACCTATAAAGTTATTCTGTTTGTGAGAAAGAATCACTGGAGTGTAATTTGTGCACTGATCAATAAGCTTTAAAATGTGGCTGTATTTCTTTGTAATTCACAGTGGGTAGTGTTACGAGTCTGTGAATCTCGTCTTCCTTTGCCTGGGTAAGCATCTTCCCAATGCTAGCCCGGCGCCACCCACTGTAGCCTGGGAAGAAGCGGTACAGTTAAATGGAGCGCACGCTTCACTGACCATGTGTGTCAACGCTGCCCAGCTTGGGAGCTCTCGCTCTCCTCAGCCGTCTCCTGTGCAACACACACACACACACACGTGCACTCACACACACATAAAGCACAAACACCCAGGTCGCACACAAACCCAGATATACTTACTGTACAAACACACCCTAATACACAAGCACACACCTGAACATAAATACTGAAAGCTCACATGAAAGCTTGCAGATATATGAATTATACACAACAAATACGTACACACACACACACACTCATATATATACACAAATACTATACACAAGCACATACACCACAAACAAACCAAAAATTGCTTATTAAAAAAAACACACATCCAAAAACAGAAACATGCACACATGCACAGAGCAAACATGCATGATCATAAACAGCAAGCATTGATGTACGCATACAAGCAGAAGTAACTTGGCACACTCTAAATCTCCCATCACGCACGCACGCACGCACGCACGCACACACACACACACACACACACACACACACACACTTTGAAGAAGAGCACTAACAGAGAGAGGCAGTTTATTTATCCAAGCCAACCCTAAAACCCCCCCTTGTGACCACAACTACACCCCACTACGCCTTAATCAGGCTAATTAATTTAGGTGAGTTTTTCAACTAAATGACAATATCCACACTGATTTGTCAATTTGCATAGCTAATTAAGTCATTAGCTAAAAACGTGCTGATTGCCAACAAGCCCTGCATTCGCCATCTGTTCCTATGAGGAGGCCTGTCAACCTACCTCTGGCCAATTTTGGTTCCCCCCTCCAAAAAGCCCTCCAATGATAACAGCTGGTGGCTACTCTGGGACTGCGGAGCACTAATTGTGATCTAATTAATACTGTCTATACACATCTACTCATCTCGTTAGCATTAGCCTCTCGTTAGCTAACCGGCAAGGCCTTGAATGGCTGAAGCAACGATGCCGACACCCTGTTGCCTTCATTTATTGAGCGGCATCATTAGCATACTTTTACAGAGATTAGCGATGGAGGCTACTGGGCCTCTGAGACAACAAGTGGGATTGTAAAAACGACGTGGTGGGACTGCGTCACAGCAAAGGTTTGCAGGACATAATCACCCCTTGAAGCAGAAAAAAAAAAAGTTTGGAATGGAAATTAGTTTTTTTTTTTTAACTTCCTTCTCTTTCCTTTTTTCTTTCCTTCAGCCCTTCCTTATTTCCTTCCTTTCTGTCTTTAAATGTTAACTTTTGAGGACTTGTAATTGAGTATTTTTCTATAGTAGTATTGCTACTTTTACTCAAGTAAAGCATCTTCCACCATTTCCTCCCTCTCCAGGAAGTATTCAAATTGGGCAATGCAAACTAATGCTGCTGTTGAAATATTGTATTATACTCTCAAATACATTTAATTTAAAGGGAAATTAGAAATATTTTTCACAAAAAATATGCTTCTGTGAGTAAAACAAAAGCATCACCATGTTCAACACAATAGTGAAGCCACTAGAGGTCAGTGTTGATCATGCTATGATTTCCCCCCCCCCCCCCCNCAGCCACTGGTACCCCCCCTTCCCTTGCGAGGGTCCACTCCTTATTGTCATTGGGCTCACGTAGGCTTGTGCTGAGCCACAAACGAACAACTTCTCAGACAAAGACAGCAGGCGCTCAACATATGTAACCGGCATGTTACCAGCCACACTGCCAGTCTTTAAGAGGCATGTGAATGCACACCGAGTGTTATGGGTGGTGTGTGTGTGTGTGTGTGAGTGTGGGTCGGAGGGTGATGGTGGAGGGCAGTCATGGAGAGGAGTGTGTATGGGAGAGAGGGAGGTGGGGGGNCGGAGGGTGATGGTGGAGGGCAGTCATGGAGAGGAGTGTGTATGGGAGAGAGGGAGGTGGGGGGGTGGAGGGTGTATATAGATATGGGTGATAATGAGAGATGGCATGGAGCCAAACTGCTTTGCAGAGAGAAAACAATTGTGCATGCAGTGTGTGTATGTGTGTGTGTGTGATGTATATATGTGAGGGAAAGAAAAGGAGGAAAGAAAGAGATTGAAGGCAACAAATCTTAAAAGATGAGGAGACAGATGCATGGAACAGAAAAAGAGACAGTACTTTATGTGTGTGTGGGTGAGAGTGATCTTTATTTAGAACTTCTGTTAGAAAGAAAGAAAGAAAGAAAGAAAGAAAGAAAGAAAGAAAGAAAGAAAGAAAGAAATGTATCTAAGTAACAAGCAGACGAACAATTCCAGAACAGCTGGTCATTCAAGCAACCAGGAAACCAGTCCGCCCAGTATGAAAATTAGCCAAACGTGAAATGTAGAGTTTTACAGGTGAACAAGGTCTAAAATGCTACACTGGGGCCCGCTGTGGGTCAGGAAAGGGTATCAATATCCTTTCAGTTCCCATTAAAAAGCTTTACAAGAACACAGTAATACCTACACACAATACCAGCTATTTATAGCACCTCCTACCAGAGGTGGAAGAAGTACTCAGATCTTTTATCACAGTAAAAGTAACATAACTACATTGGAAATCCAAGCACACATTCATATAAAATTCCAAACGTATTTGCAGGAAAATGTACTTAAGTAGTTATTGATAAGTAAACGCAGAAGCAGTAATTTAATGGTGGTGCTAAAGTCAAGCTACTTTAAATATTGTATGCATCATATTTCATGAGATTATCATATGTTTCACAGTGACGTCTTAATCTGCATTCATCTCTAACTACCTTTAGAAAATGTAGATACAAAGTGGAGATAATCAAGTTAAGTACATGCTCTTCAAAAATAAGCACAGTACCAATGTGTTTAGTTACTTTCTCCTTCTGCTTCTGACTAGCATACCTCTAGTATATATATATATATATATATATATATATGTGCTGTGCTAGTGCAGGCCTAGAAAGGTAAATTGGATGCGGTAGTGAAAATATAATATGCAGGCTATATAACGAGCAATATATGGGAAACGTGGAGAACTTGAGCGTCTGTAGAGAACAGACTCACAACAGCCTCTAATCCTCAGGGGGAGTGGCAGGCGTGCAGTGTAATACTCAGCTGTTTAAGAGCCTGTTTAACCTCTAACTGTGTCAAGNTGGCAGGCGTGCAGTGTAATACTCAGCTGTTTAAGAGCCTGTTTAACCTCTAACTGTGTCAAGTGGCCTGTTATGGAGACGTGGCAAAATCAGGCATTCATACTGTGGCACACATTATGAAGTGACAGAAGGCTTGTTTTTTTTTTGTTTTTTTTTTTTTACCTAGGATACAGTACATCTGCTGAGATTTAGAGTTAAATCAACATGGTAAGTTACAGTTTATTAGGTACATGTGCAATTAATGACTTGTCCAACTCACGTTATCTGTATACCACAGGGACAGAATTTAAGAAACTCGTCTTTCTTCAGAGACCAGACTTTGATGGCTCAAGCAATTGCAGCCCTGTGAGCCTGCAGATCTCAGGTGAGGAAGGGTGCACAAGCTAGAAAACGGCAATCGGTTTTCTTGGTTGTTTTTGTTTGCACTGTGGTGCTAGCAAGGTGGCTTTCTTTGAGGGGACACCAGGTTGCCATGCGGCACCACTGTTGGCACGTGTAGGATAATTAATTCCATATTTTTCTGACTGCTCACTGAAAACACAGCTCCCCACTTTGGTTCGTTATGACTGGTCGAAGCCAATAGACAAAGATTTATGGGTTTTTGGACTGCGATGAAGCCTGAACTTGAATGGAATGAAATTCTGGGAGAAAATGAATACAAAAAAATTCCTGAGCACATATGCCTTCAAATTCACAACAATATATGCACAAACTGCCAATTATATCTCCCATCAATAGAAAAGTATCTATTAAAATTTTAGTTTTGGTGTTTCCAGCCAGAATCAGAACCCAAACAGCTTTGCACCACAGAACAGCTGCACATCTCCATTTTCTCCTCCATTTTCTACTCCTAAAGACAAAGTCTATGGTGCAGCTGTGAATATACTTTGACCAGTGCACATTTTCACAGGTGGGATGGGGATTCAAACCAGAAACCTTCCAATCTCGAATCCACCGCCTTTACCTTAACCTTTACTGATCCGGGACAATTCGACTGAGATGCTGTTGCACAGCAGCTCATACAGTTTCAGACATACACAAAGGAGAGCTAATGCAGACAACTCACTGTCTTCTGTGCAGTTGTGGGTTCGCTGCTTTGCTTAAGGGTATTTTAGCAGTAGAAGCTAAATGAGGGCAGAGCGTCACTTGCTTTCCCCACCCACATTTTCCCATTTGGTCCTGGGATTCAAACTGGTGTTTTTTTAGCCTCTAGGCTAGTGCCACTTGGTTGAGCAACTGGGTCAACTGGGTCTTGTTATAGATATGTTTTGTATGGTATTGTGCACTTGGTGAGAAACCTAGTGAACTCATATTTTAGAAATTGGTAGCATCATAAAATCTGCAGCAAAAGGAACATTTACTTATTATTCACATATTTAGCAGTTTTAGTACAATTTCCTTTATTTTTTGACGTCATTTGTGTCACTGTTAGTGATACTTGAGACCTCTTTTCTGCCCTCTTCTTCTGGTGCTTCTATTCATTCATTTTTTTTTTTTTTTTTTTNTTTTTTTTTTTTTTTTTTAAGTTAATGGCTGCAAAAACCATGAAAAATCTCACATACCTGTCACCAACATTACCAACACATGCGTGGAGTTATAAGGATAAAAAAGAGGAGGCAAACCGAGTGGAGCTGATGCTTACAGGTACCTGACTGGAGAGGCTGAAGTTGGTGGCGGGGCTGCGTTTCTTGCTGGCGGCGGTGCCCACGCTGCTGTTGGCGCTGCTGGCCGAGTTCTTCCGTTTCCTCCTCTTGGTGGTTGTCTGTCGGGCGGGCTCAGCTTTGGCGCGACCAGCAAAGAGAAACAGAGGCAATGCCAAGAACATAACGCATACACACAGAGATGGGGTGTAGGGGTATGCGGACTGTGTGTGTGTTGGGGGGGGGTATTGTGTTATGGATGCATGGAGACACGTGGAGACACAAAGAAGCTAGGCAGATACACGTATGTACAAAAGTATATAAAACGCCCACTTAAATGTCATGCATGCAAGAAAGCACTCGCGTGCACACACACACACATGCATACATGCGAGTGACTAGTCGACAGTGATCCATGCTTTGTTTTCTTCAGTGGTGAAATCACACAAGCGTTAACATCTCCCAAGACATGCACTAGTAAGAAAGAACCCCTGATTCATTTGCATAAATGCTCAACAATGGACCCTGCTGCTCAACGTAATGTAAATTTGTTAATGATTTCAGTGTTGCACTGACTTGTTCAGTGCAGACTAGTGTGCTGTGGCAGAAAGCACATTCGAATATGAATATGCCTTGATTATATATCCATTCTTGTATATCTGTTTCATTGGTACGGATAGCATCTGACAAGCAGTGCTGTGTTAAATTTAACCACCTTTAAGTATTACTTGACAATTTCATGTGTACATGCAAAACATTTCAAGATGTAACTTGCATTTGTTACATACTGTACTTACTTACATGTATTTTTTTGAGCATGCAATTGAGCATCCATGATGAACTTGCCCACAAAAAAAATATATTTCATGGCATTCCACTAAGCGCTAGAATTCTGCCTTCCAATAGAGAAAACTGACAGTACATGACAGTGAAGATACCTTTTTTGTGATTTGTGGGAAATATTTCCGTTTTGAAGTTCTGTGGGTGTCCAGCTGAAACCGGAGTCAAAATTAGTTTTTAATTTTACTCAGGTGACTGAATAATTTCTCAAACAATTTAAGACATACTGAAACCAGAGATGAAGACACAGAAAAGGAAGAAAAAAAATCACTGAACATTCAATTCGGGCACATACAGATTCTGCTTAACATTAGCGGGAAACTTGTGCTTTGATGAAAGATGTTTTAACAATTATAAGCTACATGAAATTATCACCAGAAAGTTGTAAAGTAATGAATCAGGTTAAACATAGATGCTTCTTGTCTTTACAAAATAATTTATGTAGTGTATTAGTTATGAATACACAATTTTACAAATTCTGCCAAGATTTGATTAAAAACATTGTTATTTTTTAAATCTCAAGATATGAAAGAAAACAAAGCTGTTATCTCCAAATAGATGTGTAAACGAAATAATTTTTTTTTGAGATACTTATTAATCACACCAAGGAAGATGCTTTCATATTCAGTTACAGCAACTAGGAACTATTAATGCAAACAAAACATGACTGAAATGATGAATCAGAGGCAAAACAATAAGGGGATTTTTTATTTTATTTATTTATTTTTTATCAATGGCTTTTCCTCTTTTGATTCCTGACTTTGACAGGCATGCTCGCAGAAACCCGGCCTATTGTCAGAGACAATCATTTCTGTTATCCTACTGGTTTCCTTCAATGCTGAACTGGTGACGCACTAAAAATCACTTCCATTTCCACCAAAAGCACTTATCAGAGCATAAATGCGCTTGTGGTTTCCTTCCTGGCTAAATCCCGACCAGTTTCCACATTGGAGGAGAATTGCAGGAAAAGGCGAATAACATGCCACCAATAAGAAAAACCGCAATTCCAGCTCAAATGCAAAGCTCAGACGAGTTTCATGAGAAACTACAGACGGATGATACGAAGTGACCCTAAAAACACATTTAAAATAGTAAAAAAAAAAAAACATGGATGAGGCCTGAGCTGAAGGAAGCGGAGAGGCTGTGAACTCCGACTAACCAGCTTTAAAAACAGATATGAACTATTACTGATTGGAAACTGACAAAAACTTATGGATTCAAAAGCAGAAACACAGGAAACCACAAAAAGTATCCCACATAAATTGTGTAAAACCAAGTACCACAATTAAAAGCATATGACTGACACTAAGGAGTCGAAAGTCTTTTTTTTTTTTGTTTGTTTGTTTTGTTTTTTGCAATTGTACTTTCCTTTGATTCTGTATCAAACCAAAAGCTGCACCGTTAGAAATAATGCTTTACTAAAATCTTGACAATCTAGCCAAGCCTGCAAACAGCAAAGCATCAACAACAGCAAAATGTTGCTTGTTGTTTACATCGTTTACAGAAAAGGATCACATGACAATCAAATGTGGAAGAATTTTCTAGAGAGCTTTCTAGAGTCTTTAAATTATACATATATATATATGTATAATTTATTTATTTAATTTTTTTTAAAGTTTCAATCTACCTTTCTGTATAAGTTTTTACTTTTTGTCAGGGTGGCATTGTCTAGATTTCTTCTCCTCATTTTAATACTTTTTTAGAGAATGAATTTGAACTTTTTAGAATCAATTATTGATTGATTTTTTTAAACCAATATTTATTTCTACAAAATTTGAAAGAATCAGTTTGAGAATTTCTACCTTCACAAATTATTATTATTATTATTTTTTTAAATGAATAATTTTCATAGAAACAAGTGAAAAACTGCAGGCTTGGTATAAATATCAGCACTCTTAACAAGACAAAATCTGTCATTTAGACAACTATTTTTATATTGCTTTGCTAGCGTTTTAGGTGACAATGAAAGCCAAACTAAATAAAGTAAAACTGCAAAATATTTGACTCCAAGGGGTTAAACTAAATAACAAATAAAGCTGTACATCTTGTCAAATTAAAGTATCCATAATTCTATATTGGATACAAAGCTACTTCACCTATAAAGTAAGTGTGTGTGTGTATATATATATATATATATATATATATATTTCAAGCTTTTCCATGTGCACAATTAACCATGAATAGAAGAATCTTTCCAAAGACTTTCTGCTTTCCTGATTTATTTTTCTCCTTCATTTATTTTTTTTTTTTGCTTTGGACCCTGGGGAGCTGCTGGTCCAGGAACTGGATCTGCTAGTTTGATTACACGCTGCACTCTTAATTAAAGTTACACAGGTCTCAGTCAAAGGACTTTTGACTAGTGCTGCTTCTTAAAGACATCTCATCACGCCTCGCTGAGCATTGCTGTAATTTGCAGTCACTCCAACGTGTCCAAAACTAGGCTTATTTTTCCTCCTTCGTAACACTGCACAGCCAATTTAAGCCTGGTACCTTTCAGAAACCACCCTTAAAACATCAATCATAGAGAGCTGAGAGGCCCGTTAAGATTAGCAGTGTTGAGATTCAAGAGGCACTCCTCTGATTAATTTCACACACCTGACAGGGAAAACATGTTTAAGGGATTAAGATGTATAATAATGGCAATTTTGGAAACATAAGTGATCCAACAAAAGACTCCAAAGTGAGACATACACAGGGTGAGAAGAAAAGAAGTGTTATTTCTAAAAACTGACAGGGAATAATTTAAACACATCAATGTTTTTTTTTTTTTTTCATGACCTGGATTCTGACTAGAACTCATTTTGTTTGTTTGTTTGTTTGTTTGTTTTTTCAGTTAAGACAACAGATTTGTGCGTTAGCGGTAGTAAGTTGAGTATTTGTTACCTGGTGGAGCTACCATTCTCTGCCATTTTTGAAACAGGCATGTCTTGAGACAGTCCCGGGGGCTGAGGTTGTAGGTCTTGTGCCTTGACATGAGCTCCTGCATGGGCTCCAGAATGACACACAACTGCAGACACAACAGAGCAAACACAAGTTCAGTTAAAGCAAATGCTTGAAATATCTGACGAGAGAACATGCACGTTAAAACTTGATTATTCTCAGGCAATAAATTGATTATTTCGAAAGTGTTGCAAACAACAATATTAGATGGAAATCAACATAAATCGACATAAGCTTACTCTGACTAGCATACCTTTAAAAACTATTAACCTATTACTATTATTATTATTAAAAACTATTAAACTATTAAAACTATTAACTATTAGTAACTATTTATAAACTCAAGCATGTAATTGAGCCATTGGCTTATAATCATAAGGCACCTCAGCATGCGTTTCCTCAGCTGGCCTTCCTCCCTTCATATGCTGATTACACAACAATCATGTATATTTCGTGAATGAAAAAATGTCTATTACTATTACTGTCCCATCTGTGTATATGGCTATCTGGCTTTTTCACCTCGCACAGACAAAAATTAGAGTATAGTGTTCATATAAACATTTTGTGTGTCCTAAGCACTGCTGAAGCTCTTACCAAACTTCAGCAAAACAATAACCATAAAAAAACGGGTTTGCTGCACAGTTAATCACCCACAGACTGACTTTGAGTTATTAAGTGTGCAGTAAATCTACAGTTTTTATAGACACTATTAATAAAGCACCATAAAAGAACAGGTTTATCATCTCAAAGAGAAGAAAGGACATCAAGATGGTACAAGATGAAAACGAGCGAACAAAGGCCAAGATGGTACATTTTTATTATAAACAGCCTTTGTTAATTTGTTTACAGCTCACAATAAAATGTGAACAAGACACACTTGCACACACACAAACATGCACTTTGACAGAAGTATTGTACACACACAGACACAAAAAGGTTCCTCATTCCCACACTACGCTCCAGTAATATTCCTCAGTTTAAAAGCTGATGTACAACATTCAGTTTGGAGAAAGCTGTAAATCTCCAGTGATCAGCACTGAGAGGAACCAGAGGTCGACCTGCCATCTTAAATACATCAAGGATAGCATATCCAGATAACATCTGGATAACATCACAATCTGGTGAGTCCGCTCTCTTCTGCAATTATTTCAGCCATCAGCACCATCCAAAGACTCATTAGTGCAATCTGAGGACAGAGCTTGGACAGACATTTGGCTATCCATGTTGTTGGACCAATCACAGGAGAACATGGGGTTCAAACTCCAGGCAGCCTGCCCTGTCTCTTCCTCTAAACTGATTATTTTCCCCTTTTTCCTCTATCTGAGAAACTTTGTCAAGTTTGCTGCTTTTGAGCAACACCTTTTTTTGACCAAGAAAAATATGTGTTTTGAGTATGCAACGTGATAAAACTGCACGTATGTAGTTTATTTCAAGCTTTAGCAAGTGATATCAGAGTGCTGGTCGCCTCTGCAGCCACAGATGAGACTTTCCCACTGGTCAAACCCATGCAATGAGTTACAGCTTCACAGTTTTCCACTTCAGTCCAAAAATAGATAAAGGGAGAAAACAGCCAATGAGAAGTAAAAATCCTCATTGTCTAAAACAAATATTCAACATGCTCTCCCTGCCTTCAGGCAGAGAAAGGTAAAACAACTGAAAGCTTTTGAATGATACAGCTTCCCTTCATACAAACTCCAGGAATCCTTGGAATTATTTTTCGAATGAGGGATATTCAAACCGAGGATGTTCACCAGTCAGGATTTTAGGCCAGTCATCCTAACAACCCCGGTAGCTGCTTACGTCAAATTACCCTACATAAATATAGTAATGCCTATTGCTGTTCCCTCTGTTAGGATGGCGGTGTTTTGATGCCACGCAGCTCGAGGTAAAGTGAACATCCGTGTAGCAGACTAATCCCGTGTTCTCTCACTGATAGTTCCCTCCTGACACAGTAATATCCCTCCCCAGCTCAGCCAACAAGCCCTGGCTCTCAGCCTGAAAACAAGGGCTATTTTCAGGCTGAATAGTAGGAAGCCAGCAACTCCAATACATGGAAAAGCCTAAATACTCCAAACGGAAAAAAGAGAGAAAGTGTGTGTGTGTGTGTGTGTGTGTGTGAGAAAGAGAGAGAGAGAGAGAGAGAGAGAGAGAGAGAAAGGCCGGTTGTAACCCTTAGTCAGGAAAACGTCAGTCTCTTTGGAAGGACTGATAAAGGCTGGGAAAGGTCTTTTCTGCAGACACATTATTGCCAGTTTAATGTGAGGAAGGGTTGTATTTTACCTTGACACTCTAAGATAACAGCAGAGGAAATCATTAGAAAAGTGTGTGACACACTAATGATTAACAGTGTTTACACAGTTTACAGAACCAAAAAAAAAAGTATCTCAATAGCTTATTAAATTTGATTTAATCTGGTATTGATATTTAAATTCTTATTTAAATCTTGGTTACTTAGCTATTATTATTATTTAATGTTGTCAGTCTGTTCATGTGTTAAAATAGACAAATCAATCTACAGTAAATATTATGGCATGGAGTTTTCTAAGGATTATTAAGTGACTATTACTGAAAATACAGGAAATTCTCAACAGTGACTCTCATTAAGGTTAAATTCCCCTGGCAAAGTTCCCATCTGTGATCCAAATATAAGCAAAAGGTCACACATAGTAAGACTACATAATAATTTAACCTGATAAATCTAATTAAATCTAATATTTAATGTTTAGTCATGCTGATAAAATCTATTTTACATCATACTAATACAGATATTCTATTATGTGTGTCATTTTAATTCAAATTTTCATGGTAAAAAAAAAAATTGAGACTTTTAGAGAATTTTAGAGAATTTTATTTTGCATATCATGCAGAAACCTATGTTCCTATTTTCATTTAGGGTTCCATTTTGAAAACTTAGGTTTGCATTAAATTTTAAACCAATAGTATTAAAAAAAAAAAAAAACAACAACAACTGTCCTACTCCCACTTCTACTCTCCTTTGCTGCCTTGCAGGCCTTTTTAGCTAAGCACCCTCTCTCAGAAATGCCCAATCTGCAGTGACTGACAAGCCACTTACATGGCAGATATTAGCCAAATGCTTGCTCGTACTTTGTGGGTGTCTAGGCATGCTACGACATGCTACAGAACTAACGGACTAATCAAAAACAAAGCTTTGTGGTAGTTTGACACTATTTGACAATGTTCAACACATACTCCCATCCTATAGTTCACTATAAAATGAGATAGAATATGTCCCCTTTAAAATAAACCCCGCTGGGCCCTGGCAAAGTCGACCAATTCTAATTTCCCAGACACACAAGAATTTTTAAAGTACAATATTTCAGGTTTGAACCATTGAAGCAAATCATTTGCTGAGAAGCAATGCTGAGCCTGTTTTGACATAAACGACTTAACCTCTTCCATAAAATGCTTGGTGTCCGCGAACTGAAAACAAAGCATGATCGCCGTCTCACTTGCTAAGCACTGACCATCCAAATCGCTATGAGCAGAGAGAATGAAGACAAGCCAGATCTTTAGAGTGTAATTACAGATACTTGAATTATGTGTTTTCTCTTTCAGAGGCACTACAGTTGCATTCTATATGGAAATAATTGTTATAGGGAAACAAACCAACCATCCTGATCTCTCTCTCTCTCTCTCTCTCTCTCTCTTTCTCTCTCTCTCTACTCCAGTTATTATAAGCAGTGGAGGTGCCGTTCCCCAATTCGCGTGCCATTTCACAATTATGAGTCTCAACAGGGAGCGTTCATTAATGTTATGCTAATTTTCTGTATCCAATTAATTCTTCTCCCTCTCTCTCTCTCTCTCTCTCTCTCTCTCTCTCTCTCTCTCTCTCGCTTTCCCTCTCGCTCTTGTTCTCCCATTTGGAAATTGTAGCTGTCAGTCAAATGTGGAGTAGAAAAACACAAACAAAACCCTGTGAAATAATCGCTAATGTATTCACCCGGCTTATACTTCTCATTTCTGTAAATTATATTGCTGCGGTCAGGTTGAAAAAAACCCCCAAAAAAACATGCATATGCAGAAAATAAAGAAGAACTAAATGTGTATTGTTTTTGTTTTGAAGCCATGTAGTGGTGAAATTATACACTGAGGTTTCGAGGACCCAAGAGGTTTAAAACATAAAACAACAGAATAAGCTTTCAATTAAAGTGAGAAAAAAGGAAAAGAAGCAAATTACGATGTGACCTTAAATAAACTGGAGATTTATATTGGGAAAGTAGAAGAGCGCATTTGGAAAATTAATCTTGAATCAAACGCGTACACTGGTATACTTTTAAAATATCAGTAAAGCACGTTAGGCTTTATTGCAGAACATGTAACGTAATTACAATAAGGCTGATATTAAACGTGACAAAGCATGAATGTTGTGTGTAATGGAAACAGCTTCTTTAAGGGTGAGTATAAGACTGTATGAGAAAGAATAAAATCAGAATGACAGTCATAGACTCTTTTACACACACACACACACACACACACATACACAAACAGCCCTTACCCTGAGGTAGTTGAGGGTGAAGTTGGTCAAACCCATGCGTGTGATGTTTTTGGACAGTTGTTCCAGCACCTGAGGGTCTTGTGCCTGAATCCAGCAGCAGGAAAATGAAAATGAAGAAAAGAACATATCTATATACTATACATACCTATATATATGTTTTGATCATATTCATCTGAACATGACTAAACAGATTTTCTACAGGCAATTTGCAGGTTAATTAGGCTCATTAGCTTTCATAGACAACTTCACACCCTCAAGTCACACATAAAAGCACTTAACACTATTATTCTAGGTTTTCCTTCTCATAAACTGCATTATGCCCCACTGTAGTGTAATTGGTGTAATCTATTTGTCTTTATCATTTCATTATTTCATTTTAACCTCTTGTTCTCTTGATTGTTCCCCTTAAATTTCCCCTTAGGTTCCTGTAAATTTAGAAAAAAAAAAAAAAAGGAAAAGAAAAAACTGACTTGTTTCTCAAAACTTTGGTGAAACTGTATGGTGTATACAATTAGTCATATTCAATCTCTGAACACCGTTTTTTTTTATGGCTGCAGCTTTACATCAACTGGAAAATACTGAAGATGTCATCCATTGTTTTAAATACTTTTTTTTTTTTTTCCAAAATTAGTCCAGCCATTTTGTATAATTTGAAGCAAAGGGGGTTTCTCTAGAATCGTAAGTAAAGTTCTTACAAGAGGTTAAAATTCCAGACATTTGTTATTTCTGAATCTCTTGGCTGGATTTGCTGATCAGCGTATGTATTTTAAAGGAGGTCTGAGAAGTCTGGAAAAATATAGAAAATTTATGTATAATATTAAAAAAAAAAAAACACCAAAAAATGAGGAGGTGTTGACAGTCTGCCTGGTTTTGGACTCGCAAACATCTTTAAATCCAGCACTGGTAAGAATTTTAATACAGAAAACATATGGGAATTTGTGATTATACCATATGTGCAGGAATAAAGAATCAGTCTTAACTAGAATAAAACTAAAACACCACATGGTAATTATAGAATGACATCTGACTGAACTCCTGCAGATAAATGATTATCCACTAAGCTTGTTTGCAACTCCAAGAATAAGCAGTCAAATCATAAAAAGCTGGTGGTATTGATGGAGCAAAACATATCCCAGACTGAGAAGAAGCAGTGAGCACACTTGCATTCACCTCCTCATGAAAAATGCATTATTCTATCTCCAGTCGCATCTGTGCAGAGAAAGTGAAGAGGAAAGTGAGGGAGTCATTCCTAACATGACTGACAAGAGAACAGAACTACTGCGTGTTATTGGCAGCGGCCGAATCGGAATCTGAATTATTTGACTCATCAAGTGCAATTAGACTAAATGTTCCATACAGGAATGTGTCATTGCTGCTGCATATCAGCAATTAGTGTAAAAAGTTAAAGGACCATACTGGCCATTTTGCATGTTTGAGCCTAATACAGTATATTCAATTTTCATACATGTTATGTTACTGACAATCATTTACCCAAGGGTTAAAACCGTATTTCAGCTTTCCTGATATTTTACAAAATCTCTTAATCTTTCAAAATCAAATATTCAAGTGATACACCCACCTTAAAAATTGATGTTTCACCTGCTAATAGTTACGCCGCCTTATGAAGTCACGGTTGTTTAAATTTTTTGATAAATGCAAGTCTTCTTTTGGAACTAGATTCCCCAGTGGAGACATACATTCACTTTACGCTTTTTATTGCGCTTAAATGCTAAAATTACATAACTTTGGAAAAAAAAACCTGACTACACGTCTTGTTGACAATGATGGATTACCTATCCCAAGAATGTTTCAAGTACCAACAAGTTGATTTTAATAGCGTACCAGAATGAAATGAAACCAGTGGTGGTCTGGAAGGTAGGAAAAAAAAGTTAATTCACCTTTCCAGTAGTATGCTTTGGGAAATGATTGTCAATAACATTGTGTGTATGAAAATTGAATATGTTAGGCTCAAACATGCCAGATCGCCGGTATGGTCCTTTAAGAAAATACTAGCACACCGTGCAGGAACAACAGGAGATATTCAGTTCAAGAGAATACAAATAAATTTTGACTATGTCAGTGGGTGTATACAATATGAATCAAAAGAAGTCAGGATACAATTAACTTCAGTTAAAGAAAAACCCGCTCAAGTACAGATTCTGGCCTTTAAGTCCACACATCGAGTAGAAACCGAGTGATTATATCTGGAATTTATGTTTAAAGTACCAGCTCCATGCATAAAATATTTTGTCGTATAAAACACATAAACAGTTAATTACAATATATGTCTATTGTTGTTTGACATAAATGTAAGAAACTGCTAATTGTACAGGCTGAAACTTGAAAGTTTGGGATTTCATTTTCTGAATTTGATTTTTGGTTGAAAAAAATGTGTATTAGTGAGAAACACAAAATGTGAAAATGATGTCTTCAATACACGTCAACTTATTGCAGGAATTTTCTAGAGATGAGTGTCAGGACAAAGCAGATTAATGAACACACTTGATTCTTCAAGATTCTCTGACAGCTGGTCAACGTGATCTTTTTTGATTGGTTCTTCACACTTGGCCTGTAAACAACACTGCTATTTTCTAGGCCTTACAGTAGTGACATAGAGCGGCTAACAAACAATCTTCAACGGGACTTTAAAATTTATTGTTGCCAAAACTGGCAATAGTAAGTGTGCATTGTCGCCATCTAGGGGGCAACTGCATTGCTTTCTAGGCATTCCTCTTGCATTCCTTCCTAGCTGAATGTTAATAGGAAATTTTCGTGTTATGAGCATACTGAAGATAAATATTTTATTATTTCACTGACCAGTGACATGAATTTCTAAATTATATTCAAAACTACTTTAGAAGCATATCAACAGTGTTTTCTAGACTAAATAATAAAGGTAAAGCAGATGTGGGAGGATGTGCTGTATTTATGCTTTTCAGAGCACAGTGCATAACTACAGCTATAATGTTTATTCATCCTGCAATTTGTTTATAATGCACTTAATTTTGTTCCCCTCTTTCACTCATCATATATTATGGCTATTTATGTCTCATTTTAAAGCTTTTCACTAATGTTTTCATCCTAAATTGGGCTGAAATGAGTTGCTTTATACTTTTAGAGTTTTGACTTGGTTGTACTCATTTACTAAAATGTCATTACTTATACTAAATTATCATATTTCACCACTCTTCCCATCCCTTTAACTAGATCCTGATTGATATACCATGGTGATATGATCAGCTGATATTTGCTTATCACAGATATGCTGCATTAGTGTATATGTTAGTAGGCATCCAAAAAGAACCTACAGACATAAATGCTGTACAGACTGAATTTTGTGTTATATTTCTGTTTTTATAGTTATTTCCATGGAAAGTGTGAATTTTACTGTTCAATCTTTCATAATAAAATTATTATTTATCTGTAAAATATCTGGCCTCGGTACCGCAACCAAACCTGACTGAAATACTTGTTTATTTTATGTGTAAATGTAAAAAAACAAAAACAAAAACTAATCAAATAATGATACAAGTATTGGCCTCAAAAACCCAGTGCAACTCCAGCATCCCCAGTATCTCTTGGTACTGGCTAGTATTTGTCAACCACCTACAGCAGCAACATTTTTTGCAAGTCTGACAACTAAAATAAGAGCAAGCTTGACTTTTTTCCTAACCGTTCCTCTTGAGGGACGCAACAGTTCTGCTTACTTCAAAAGTACAACTTCCATAGTGGATTCATCTGCATGAACAGTTCAGCTTTTCTGCTTCTATCTGTTTTCATTAGTTCAGCCAACGATCAAAAGAATGAATCCACACTCGCACAAATACTGAATATCTGACCATGACCCACAATACCCACAATATCCCACTCTCCAGGAATTAGTGTGAATACCTACAGGGGCCAATTTACTGGAGTGTGAGTTTCATATGAACATTTGGCCAAAAGGAGGCTGGCGATCCACGGCAAAGCTACTTCTTAAAAACACCTTTAGATCCATGGGGGTCAATCGAAAATCATGAAGAAATGCATCACATGTAATTTCATATCAGACAGAAGGATCTGCAACTGCACCGCATATCGCTTAAGAAATAGAGCATTTTTGGTGTTTTCACGGATTTGAACACTTTTCGAACATTTATTTGCTAAAGGAGCATTATCATCCAAGGAACATTAATGGGGACATATTATGCAGATTTCCTTGTTCTTATTTTCATTTAGGGGTTTAGTTTGAAACCTTTGCAAGTCTTTGGTCTACAGAAAAGAAAAAAAAAAAACACATTCATGCACTGCTGCAGCACCGCTGTGCACACTGAGTGAAAATGGGCTCTTAAAGGCCCCCTCCCAAAAAAACACTGCTCAGTTCTAATTGGCCAGCTATACCAAGTGTGTAATATTTTGATGTGGACATGTTACAAGTTTTACAAGTAACAGACAAATTCAAAATAAAGTGTTAAGGGCCGTTTAAGACCTATGCGTTTGATTAACTAGATGCATTTCTATAGGCGTTGACCTCAAGTTTTGCTAATTTGACAATGTTCAACACATACGCACTACTATGTTACCTTATACCTTTTTTGGGAGAATATGTACTTACAAACCCCCGAATGTATTTATTTGAAAATGGTTTATATTGAAGATAAATACTGTCATAGACAAGCTCTAACTGGAAAGACTGACCTTCCTCAACCAAGAACAAGCACCTTAAGAAGACTATCAGTTACTCTTTGTATTAACTTACCACCTAATATTAAAATTGTTAAAAATAAATTCATTTTTAAAAGGCAATTGAAAGCTTTTTTAGAATAAAATTGTTTTATTTTCCACTGTCCTGTGTGTGGTCCTGTGCTTGCTGTGGTGTAGTTGCTGTCTGATCTTGTTTGGCAGACGGTGGATCGCTGGGGTCAGAGGTCAGATGTGGCTGTTGGCATTGTTTATATCGTTTGTGATATGTTTNGGATCGCTGGGGTCAGAGGTCAGATGTGGCTGTTGGCATTGTTTATATCGTTTGTGATATGTTTGGCTGTTTTACCATGTAGTTTTAGGTAATCTGATTGGTGCTGAAATTGGATTCTTTATCATTTTTACTTCATTTTATTTTTCTTTTAAACTTAAATGTGTGATTTTATGTTTGATTGATTGGATCCCAGGAAGAACAGTTGTCGCTGAGGCATGAGCTAATAGGGATCCAATTAAATAAACAGTGAGAATCCAGATCTCATTCCAGACCACAAGGCAGATGTGGGATATCAGTGCATCAGTGCCATGGACATGCAGTTACAGACAAAAATAATATAATATAACACACATGCATATTTTTATTTTGTTCACTTATTTAAAAAAATTGAACTTTTGCAGATGGGTATTTTTTTTTTTTGCCTAAGAGCAGTGATATGTGTTTTGTCCTGTATTTTCAGTCAAAAATCATTTGAAAACCGAAGCCTTGGCTAGCAGTGAATAGAATGTGTGTTACACTTAGTGGAATTAAGCAGATTGTTCACTGACCTTGTTTTTTGTCTCATTTCAGACAGGGGCTCTTTTTTTTTTTTNTTTTTTTTTTTTACCCTTGATGGCTTTTGATGTCTGAAAATAAATTGGTCTGCAAAACCCCCCTCCAAACTGCTTTGTTGCTTTTTAAAAGTGTTTGACAAAGTGCAGACACAGACGAGCTGGTTAGTATTCAGAGGCGACGCCTGAATGGGCAGATTGGATTTGTCGCGTGTTAATGATGTCAGACTCACGTGCATGGCCAGGATGCTGCGGGGGATGAGCTCTCGGTACTGCCTGATGGTAAAGTGCCACGTTTTGATCCTCATCAGATCATCAAAGGCAAACTCTAGTATCAAACGGCCCTCTGTACAAACCTGGAAAAAGATCACATAATTAGTGGTATTATACATTTCTGTTCAGCCTGATATGTCTCTCAGTAATCTTTAACTGGCTGGCAGGCAAGTGTCAGATGATTTGGATGAGGACAAAAGAAATCAGTGTTTATTGGCCAGGCGTGATTTTCATAAAATGCTGGAAGGGTTTCTTCATTTTGGAATTTGTTCAAGGAGTTTGTAACACAGAGTGAGCTATTATGCTCCCAATATTTACTCTGCTTGCTTCCCTCATTCAGAGTATCTGTCCTTGGGCCTCTCAGCCATCCAGCTATTTCTAAAATGTGAAAATAAATGTAATCTGGAGAGGGGTGTGTTTACGCCAGAGACAAAAGAACTTCAGGTCAGAGAGAGTTGCCAATTAGGAGGAGAGAAGGAGAGAGAGATAGAGAGAGAGAGAGAGAGAGAGAGAGAAGGGAGAAAAAAAAAATTTCGCCCCTTTAGCTGAATTCAGTGCTTGTCGGGCCCTTGCACTTCTCCCGTATTTTGTTGCTGTGACAACCAGGAAGGAAGAGGAAAAGAGAGAGAGAGCGTTAGAGAGAAAGAGAGAGAGAGAGAGAGAGAGAGAGAGAGAGAGAGAAATGGAGAGACAGACCGAGGAAAAAAATCAGCTGATTAGTTGGCATGGCAACGGCAAAGATGTAATCCCACCAGACACACTCTAATCAATGCCCCCAGCGCAGATGGTCTCCTGAGGATCAACAAGAAACAGGCTAGCGGCCATACTAACCCCCC
>VXCM01000940.1:153836-183264 GCA_014773175.1 Lucifuga dentata
TAAACCCCCACCCAACCCCTCCACCTCCCCCTGCTGGTCACGTGCTCCACGGCTAACTCCAATACACTGAGAAAATAAAAAGAAGAACAAGTAAAAGCTCTGAACAGAGTTGTTTCTCTGCTGCCTTGACTAAAAAACGTGGCTACTGTATAATCTTCTTGCTTTACTTGCAATGGTGCATTACCGAGCTATTCAACCCTGCTGAGATTCCAATAAGCACATATAGACAGAGTTTTGTTCCAACAATGAAATATCTCCAGCTTGAGAAAAAGAAAATGACACATGCTCTTACAAAATGTCTAGCAACTTTTGAAAGACAAGAGCTGCAGGAACCTACACATTTTGTAGATACTAAGTGAGGAACTTCAGGTAATAATTTGACTTCTTCCCAAAATAGATGTATAACATCTTGGATAACTGACACAATGCATGCTGGGATGCGCATGGCTGAAAATAGGCTTCTCTGAGCGAGATAAGTGTGGATTAGACTAAAGCACTGTTGGAAATAATCCTCAGTATTTAATGGACAATGAAAACTGTCTATATTTTATTTTTATTTGTTCTAATTTCGAAAGCCATTTGTCTATTGGCTGACATCTGGCTCAGGACAGACGCAATATGACCGACACATGATTCTTTGTGGCTCATGACATCCCTAAACATATTTTTTCCATTTTATTTTCATGATGTTGTGATAGTGTATTTTTTAGAAGAAGCTCATAAATTTTTATCATCTCACAAAAGTAAGGCTACTGAAGATTAAAATAACTAATAAATGTCTATTAAAAAAAAGAATATATATACTGTATATATATATATGTATGTATAATAAAAAGGCAGTACCCATGGCTCTGTGAGTTATACACAATTGACATACTAGGTGAATTAATTATGTACTTGCTGGCTGCTGCTGTGGTTACGGCTAGTTTGTCCTCCACCCCCACCCCACCCAAAAAGCATCTGCTTTGGCCCCCTCATACAATTACCTCTTTGCAAACATCAAGCTTTAGGTGGAACCTGTTTGGCCCCAGATGATGATGTACAGTAATATCAACTATATGGAGAATTTTTTGGACTGCCATGAAAAGGACTTTTATAAAAAAATTGGATTAAATCCCTGCAACATTATAGGCAGTGTGTCACGTTGGTGTTAAAAAAAAAAAATACAACTGCAGCACCAATGCTGGGATCAGAACTTATCAATCAGCCATCATATTCATACATAGTCCCTAAAATATGATTCCATAATAAGAGAGAAAGGACACTGAGGATAAATATCATGGGATAAAATGCAATAGAAATATATTTTTCTGTATATATTCTCTAAATAATCACCAGACAACTCCAGGTTGAGAACCATTACAAATTCAAAAGGAATACTGCATACTGCTATAACACAAACTGCTGTAAATAAATTCTCCTTTGAATTAAAATGCATCATGCTTGCTGTATTTGGAAGAGTTTCATGCCTTTTGGGCTTCTGAAACCTTTTAAAATACAAAATACTTTTGGCATATGTGAGGAAACAAGTCATTACTTCATTCCTGAAATTATGCTTTTTTTTTTTTTTTTTTTTTTTTTCAGAATTATGGCATTTACCCACAAGCAGTAAAAATTACTTGAATTATGTTTACTAGTCAGACAGTTTCTTCTTGTGCTTTCCAGGTAACAGCCTGCAGTGAATAACAGCGCTGTAGTATTGATTGTTTTTTTTTTCACTGTGTTACCAACACTGCTGCTCTCATATGTCTGCAAGCTTTCTGCTTCTCTGTAACTGATAAATAAATTGGCAAACCACCTAAATCAGAAGCAGAATTTGAATCACTTTAATTGCTGAGTGCAATAAATACACAAGAATTAGTCTGGCTGGCACCGGTGCAGAGATACATCAACAACAAGCACAAACACAATACCACACAAACCAAGACGACCTCTTTCTCAGATTCTAGTGTAGATTCAATTGTACAAAGCTATTTATTCCTCCACAGTGTTAGCCAGTTGGTTAAGCTCTAATATTGCTCACAATGGCTGTAACCTTTTTTTTTTTTTTAAGCTAAATAGTGTTCCCTTATGAAAGCTGAGAGCAGGAAAATCCCCTTGAATTAAAAAGTGGACCATTAACTGGTACAGCCCCTCACCGAGTCCACATTGATTTAAGAGCAGGATCATAAATCTTCCACAGAACGGGGCTGAGATCATGAGTCTCCGGCTCAAAAGAGTAAGAAAGAATAATAGTGTCCTGCTGCCGAGACACGTTTCAATACTGGACCTTAACATGACAATCAATTAACAAGTGAAGGGCTGAAGGTCATTAAATCGATCAAAATGCAATGTGCAGCATTCATGCATGTTTCTGGTGAATATGAACAGGATCAAATTACATCAAGCTCCTGACATGTCATTAATACTGCACCTTAACATGACACTCAGGGGATGTGGATGTGATTTAATCAATAAAAATATTAATGATATACAGTATTTCTTGTTACTTATAGTTAATATACTGTAAATACTGTATAAATAAAGCAATTCAAGCAACTAGGCTGAAAGATGTAACTGATGCTATGGTATTCTTTATATGCTATCTTTTAATATAACAAGAATGGTTTGTATAGTGCAGAATATATAGGCTTCTGTGATATTAATAAAATAAGTGTAGGCTTCTGTCACTGTTACGTACCTACAGTTAGTCAACCAGTATTTTAACAATTTTATTTCTCAGTGAAATTAATTTCATTTACAGATTAACAAAAGTTCACTGTAAAAAAATTCTTTATTTTACAATATTTTGTGTTTTGAAAATCTTGACATTCTGCCAAATTGAGGTCTCGAAAATGGCATTTTGCCATTTTTATTGTTTACAGAATGAGTTTGAAGGACTTGATGAAAAACCGATCACATGACAAGTGTGGAATAATTTTCTGGAATCAATCAATTTTTTAAAAAGATTTTTAAATTTTTAAAAGAAAATTCTCTCACTTTTGAGACATTAACAAGTTGTATTAAAAAAAAAACTTCATAATTAATTTTAGATTTTTCTACAATTTTTGATTTCTAGAATTAATTTTTCTCATCCTTTTTTTTTCATTAGAAGCAATAACTTTCAAGGGACAAATAGAAATTTGGCAACACTGGCAAGAAATATCAAGGTTCTTCATGAACCAAAATTTGGCATCCTAACCAGGAAATGTTTCTTTTTAAAGTTCCACCATTTCGTTGGCAAAAGAAAGCCAAACTCTTCAGACTCCAGAGAGTTAAACATTTCCTACGACTAATAAAGGTACATTCCTGTAATTTCACTGTAACATAAAAACCCGCTGCTCTCTATAATTTTAAAAAGGAAGGTGAGACTGAAAATTCAAACACGTCTGAAATTTGAGAAAGCTACAGCCGGACTACAATCATACAAATGAAGCAGATAAAAACACGTGCTGCTGAAAAACAAATCCACTTGTCAAACAATCCACCCAGGGAATTAAATTCACTTCAGAGATCACTGTGTCATGAACTCGCCTTTTGCTCTTTGCTTGCCTCCCACCATGAAGAATCCCCCAACTGGGAGCCAGTAACAAGGGCCATGCCCTCTGAGCTACACACAGTGGCCAGGTGAAGCAAGGCCTGCTGGGTAGTGAATAGAGATGCTGGGCCACCACAGAGAGTGATGGGTAGGAGGGCTTTTGGTCAAATTGATACCCTCCTCCACCTTGTCAACACGTTGGAGCAGGACTGAGGGAGCCCTGAACGCATCGTGGACCTGCACATAGCTAGGAATGCCCACTTTTAGCACCCTGCTAACCCTACCCCTTTGTTAGTTCATAGCACCCTAAGAGAGAGAGAGAGAGAGAGAGAGAGAGAGAGAGAGAGAGAGAGAGAGAGAGAGAGAGTATGATGGGGTTGGGGGAAAGAAGATAGGAGCAAGATACAGAAAGACATGCAATGACAAAGAGTGAGACAGAAGAAGAGCAGAAAGAGAGAAGAAGAGACAGAATTAACTGAATTGCACTCAGCTGGGTTGAGAAAGAAGAGAAAGAGAAGAAAGAATGGCAGAAGGAAGAGAGCGAGAAACAGATGCAGGGAATAGATATATACATGCAGAGAGAGAGAAATACAGGGGGAGAGCGAGAGGAGACAAAAAAGAGAAAGACATACAGGCAGAGCAGTCAGAGAAAGAGAGAGAGAGAGATGAGCAAAGAGAGAGAGAGAGAGAGAGAGAGAGAGAGAGAGACATGAGCAGAGAGAGAGAATGAGAGAGAGACAGACACAGGCAGAGAGAGAGAGAGGGAGAACAAGAGAACGAGTTGGGAGCTGGGGATGATTTCTCTAGGGATGAAGGATGTATGATTGTGTGTTTGTGTGTGTGTGTGTGTATGTGTGTGCGTATGTGTGTGTGTGTGCGTGTGTGTGTGCGTGTGTGTGTGTGTGTATGTGCTGAGGGCGCAGGAGGTGGGGGGAGTTGAGAAGGGNTGAGCGAGCGAGCGAGCAAGGCAGGAGGATGAGAGGAGAGGGGAGGTGTGGGGGAGGGAGGGGGTGAGAAAGACAGAGAGAGAGAGAATGGGCGAGGTGGGAGTGGTGGTGAGGAGAGCGAGCAAGCGAGTGAGGCAGAGCTGATTGAGATTCCGGCCTCCAGAGCTGCAGGCTTGCTGCTGGAGCTCAGGGAAAACACGCTCAGTTATTAGAATTCTTTTTTTTTTCTCTTTTTCCTAATGAATTAATTCTTCTCATCCAATTTAGGCAAAGATGAAAAGAGAGCAGAGCTACGAGCATCAAGTTCAGCTTTTTCTGTTGACCGGGACCATTCTCTACAGCTCATATCACACACTTATATTATATTTTTTTCTGGTTAACAAAACCCAAACAACAAGGATGTTTCGTGTTTGTTTTAATGTGGATTTTTCATTCTTTATTTGATATGAAAGTATAGAGAGGCTAGCTTAGGTAAAAATNCCCCCCCCAAAAAAAAAGAAATATGGAGAGAGGGCGACATGACCTCATGAACCCAAAACACACACACACAGGCATGTTTACAGGCATGCCTGTAAACATATACTAACATGTCAATCTGTATAATAGTGGACAAATATTTACAGATAGAGCACATACTATACCTCCACCAAGGCAGAGCAAGCCTAGACAAAATTTGTCTTGTTCGACTAATATTGTGGCTTAAAGAGAAAGAAACAACTGTAACAATAGGATTTAACTGTTTTATTTGTCCGAACCACCTTTTTTTTTTTTTTTTTTTTATTGATTTGGATCTGGACCAAATTGCACCTATTTACAGTCTATCATGGGATAAATAAGCCAAAATTTTCCACTGTTTTCATTCTTCTTTACTTTCTAATAAAAAAAAATAAAAATAAAAAAAAAAAAAAACTTGAAAAATGCCCTGTCAGGAAACCATTAACAACTATTAATAACCATAACAACTAATAACTAATTAATAACCATTAACAACTGGATCTGCCTCTGGATCTGGATCGACAGCAAAATGTTATGTTTTCCTCCCTTCATGCCCCCCCCCCCCCNCCCCCACCACCACCACCACCAACAACAACAACAACAACAACTTTTATCAAAACTGGCTTAGAATTTTTGAGTAATCCTGCTAACAAACAAACAAACAAACAAACAAACAAACAAGAAAACAGATGTGGTAAATATCAGATACTTCCCAAAGTCAAAAATGGGTAGGATAAAATTGTTGAAATTACTTGGGCCAATATTATAAAACATCTCTGCACTGAATTTTTTTGTGCAACAATTTTAATGAAACAAGTATCAACAGCAAAATCTGTTTTTATTGAAATCATTATTAAAGGTTATTTTTGAAAATAACATTTGTCTTATTTAGATATGATTTTCAATCCCTTTCCCCCTCTACTTTTTTCTGTTGTTTTTTAAATTGCCTTTTTAGTTTCCTAGCCTGTGGCAGACAATGCAGCTGTTTAAAGCCAGAACTGGTCTGGTGCTGCAGTTCAGGGTTCATGCTACAGGGAACATGGAATCCCTTTAGCTGGCTGCTTGGTGCTGACAAGGTACCTGGACTAAGATTCACTCAGACAGTCAGCAGAAGAACGTTCAGAGTCAGCTCGCCATCTGGATCAGACTCTGGTGAAGCAGATCTTCACTGTGTCACAGGGGAGAAATTCTGCCCACAGACAAAAATCACACCATATCTTTGAGATTATTCTAGCTTTGCATTTTTTTTTTTTTCATTTCTGCAGCGTTTTTCTTCTTGTTTCTTCCTGTGAGTCATTGATAACATACAGTACCGTCCATCCACATCAGTCTGGAAGTGTGTGTGTGTATTGACTACACGCACAGTGAGGATGATGGTTCGAGTGGCCAAAGAATCTCCACAGATCAGCTGAGGAACTGCAGAAGTTAGTTGGGTCTTGGGGTCAGAAAGTCTCCAAAACTACAATCAGATGCCACCAGGCTAATTGAGAAAAATAACTGTTTCATGATAACAATTTCTTTTTCCTTTCAATTTATTTTAATTAAAAGTTATATTTTTGCTAAACTGTTGAATGAAAGATCAAGAGGATAATCAATGAAGACATTTTTTTTTTTTTTTNATTTTTTTTTTTTTTGTCACAGCCCATTTTGCTTTTATTTACCAAGATTGCCAATATTTGTGGAGGGCGCTGTCGGCACATGTACGCTCTTCAACGATTTCAATTACATCCCCTAACCCTTAAAGGACTGACGCTACAACATCTGGACACAATCTGCATTTACAGTATTGTGTTTTATTGAGCACATTCTGGCAGTCAGCCTCACAACTTTGATCTAGTGCATTCAACATCACAATTATTTAATAGATTTTTAGTGAGCAAGACAAAAGAACAGAAAAAAAGTAACATAAATTTTCTACTGTAAATTCAGACTCAACCACAAAATTTTAGAATCTCTATCATAAAAAAAATTTCATTTCCTGTAGGTGTTTTGAGTTTTCATGTAAATTCTTGTGCAAGGTATAGCCAGTTATTGCTATTTGTTCTGACTGTTTCAAAATGCCTGTGAGATAAATTGGAATTTGTGACTGCCCTACAGCAAGCCTGAAAGGCAAAAAAGGGCAATCTGTATCTTGGTCAAAAAGTGGGATCCTTGAGGACCTGCACATCTTAGTGGTTCTGTTTACAGCCAACAATGATGACGTTTAAAAAAAAAAAAAAGACAAATGTAACAGCAGAGATTTGCCAGTGAAATCTAATGGGATCGTGTCTGATCTACAGCACTTCTGAGTTGCCAAACTGGGTAACGCTATGCCATGCCGGGAAACTTCTGATCTCTGAAAATTGTTGCTCTTTATCAATCACATTTTTTTTCTTTTTTTTTTTTTTTTANTTTTTTTTTTTTTTTTTTACAAAAAAGTTGTACATTTACAAATGAAGAAATAATGTTGCATCTGTTATACATTAGTCCTTCAGGGGCTGGTTTTACCTTTGGACAAGGCAATCAGATCCCTAAGGACTTAACTATCTGTTGACATCATTAACATGAGGAATGATCATGCATTTTGAGGTCTAGGAGAAGGTCAACAGGCTGATCAGTGAAGAGATTTAATATGAGATTGTCTGCCGCTTTTGTCCATGATTGTTAAAATTTAATAATACAGGTTAGTGCAGACATGAAGTCTAGCAATATACACAGAAGTCCAATTTCTATTTGGCAGTCATATAGAACTGCTTTTATGTAACATTTAGACATGATACTCTACATATTGACTACATATTATCTAACCCTGCAGTGCTGCACAAAAAGTGTTAAGAAGCTGGATTTGCAGATTATATCCAAAATAGGATGGAATTACTCATACAGAATAGAAGGATAGAAATTTAAAGGACATTACATGCATGTTTGAGCCCAATATATACAATTCTCATATATGTTACATTACTGACAACCATTTCCCAAAATATACTACTGGAGTGGTACATTTTAGATTTTTTTTTTCCTGCCATCCAGTCCGCCATTGGTTTCAATTGATTCCAGTACACTATTAAAATCAGCTTGTAGAGACTTGAAACATGCTCGAGATAAGTAATCCATCACAGCGAACACTATGTTAAGTTTTTTTTTGTCACAGTAACTTTATTTAACTGATCCAACACAGAGCTCACGGAAGACAACATATGTCTCTGCCAGGAAATATTGTCCCGGCTTTTACCAAAATTAAAATGGCCGTGCCATCTGCAATTATGCGCAAGACCTATTAGAAGCCGAAATATTGAATTTTAAGGTAGGCATATCATCTCAACATTTGATTTTGAAAGATTAAGTGATCTGGAAAAATAACAGGGAAACTGAAATACGGTTTTATGTTTTGGAAATTGGTCGTCAGTAATATCACATGAGGGTTATATATATTGGGTTTAAACATGCAAAGTTGCTGGTATGGTCCTTTAACATTATTTTTTATTATTATTCTTTAATTATTTATTTAAAAATTATTTATTTAAACAAACCTAAATGATAATACACTATTACATAATGAATACAGTGAACTAATAGTCTGTTACTGTAAAAATTTTCTCCATTGTCATATTCGACAGGAAAGCCACCGTGTGACTCAAACACTGCAGGACAAAAGGAAAGAAGGAAAAAAGAATCAAGGGTGAAAACAGATTTGATCTTTAACCAGTTAAACATCTTGCATGGTCTATTATCATACGTTGTGATCAATTATTCAAGGTGGGACAGCTCTGAGGTCAGAGTTACCTTTGTAAACATTGGCTTCCCATGCTGGGTGACCATGGTGCACTGATCACAGTCCAGGGTGATACACGAGTTGTGGAAGGACTCCTTGGAGTGTTTGAGGATGTAGTGGAGCTCAGTGACGCCCCCTTCAAACACCGTGCTGAAGTAACGGGGGATCAATGTCCGGCCGATTGCTGCAGGGAGACGAGAGAGGACAGAGCTGCTAAATACTGAGACAAAGAGTCAAACGATCATTAAAGGGGACATACCATTCATCATAATATGTAAACAGATGTGTTACGTGTTGACATCAACTTGTTGGGAAGTAAAGGATGAATCAACACATATCACCTACTGCATTACACAATAAAAATCAGAGAAAACAATAAAATGTCCAATTTAAATATTTTAATAAGTGAGACTACATAGGAGAAACACTGAAACCATTTTATTTCAGAATAATATGATTCCATCTATTAAACTGAATTATTAAGACAGACAACTTCAGCAGTGAAAGTTTCTGGAAAAGCCTAAAGAAGCAAAAAGAAGAGTCTGCATGATGAAAACTGGAGGAGGAGTCGTGGAAGGAGAAAGTGTCTTCAGAGTTTTAAAGCCCTCAGGCTTCGTCTGGTTTCCATCTCCTTTGCTGCTTCAAAGAGACAAATGGAGGATAGAGAGAGGCTTACATCTGCCATTGTATTACATTTGCATTGTGGTACTGTGCAACACGTAAATTCCTGTGTACTTGGATGTATTCTCTCATATAACACCCTATAATTTATTTTACTGAGCCCTTTCATTTTCAGTCTTCAACTACTGATTCTGCAAATACCATCAATGTACACGAGCATGCAAAAGTTTGAAATCACCCAGAAATTTCCATGTTTTTGATAGAAATTGAGTTTTATTCACCAAGGTAAATATATACCCAAGTCATTAACAATGTTGCAAATGGCTATTACTGCTGGAAATTACTGATTTATAATGAATTATTCACATAAAACTGCAAAGTCTCATTTTCAGCAGCCATCACTCTAGTGTTCTAATGATAAACTCTTTTAGTTCATCCTTAATTAATCATGTTAGAATGCTAACTGGTTATTAGAGACACCTTTGTAATTGTGTTAGCACACCTGAAACCCATTATTCTGTTTGATTAAGCAGGTAAATTGTCTTTCCTTGTGCAAGATACTTGCAATCCTAAAAGTTCAATTCTGGGTTCAAAAATTGGCAAAAAAAACAAAAAAACAAAAAAAACAAAACAAAACAACTTTATCAAGAAACACGTCACCCTGTTGTTTTGTGAAATAAAGGTTATTCCATGTGTCAGATTGCCAAAGATGTCATAGAAAGTTTCGTTCCAAAAAATGGAAGCTCCAGAAGTGGAAGGCACAGGTGCACAACTGTTAAAAATATAAGTACATTCAGTTGGCAGCTTTCTTAAATAGTACACACCAAATACCACTGTAATCTGTAACAGTGAAAAGATAACTCTTGGATGCTGTCCTTAAAGGCAGAGTTTAAAAGGAAAAAGCCATAGCTGAAGCTGGCAAATAAAAGACCAAGGTTAAAATGTGAAAAAAATGAATGCAGATGGATGACTGGAAAAGAGCATTATGGATGGATGAGTCTAAGTTTGAGGTCTCTGGATCAAGGAGAAGAACATATGTGAGACAGAGTAAATGAAAGGATGTGGGAGGAGCGCACCTCTGGGAAGAGCTACAGAAGCTGTGGGTTGAATTTCCCTCTGAATATCTTTAAAAACTGACAGCTAATATACAGTACCAAAGGTCTACAAAGCAAAAATTGCTGCAAATGGAGGATTCATCAATGAATGTAAAGGTTGATGAATAGAACAGTTCTATCAAATGAAAAGAATGCTGTGACATTATCAATGTATTGACTGTAATTTATGTTTGTCTTAATGCTACCTTGGTAAATAAAACTACAAAATTTCTATCATATACATGAAAACAGAGCAGTTGCATAAAACAGCTTTCTCTTAGGAAAAAAAACAGGATGTTAGGAAATTGCTGAACTCAAATATTGTGGTTTCTATTTGTTTTTGATCAGCTATGTAGAGCCAATCTACAAAACTCACTGCACCAGCTTCCAAACTGTGTCTTAGCAACACACTCCTCCTTAAAGAGCTTTTTTTTTATGTTTAAGCTCAACTTATCTTGCCTGGGTTTCTGCTCAAACAGATTCTCATTTTCAGCATCACCCCGCTTCACACTCTTACAGTTAACACATATACACCTGAGAGCTGCCCATTACAGACACACTCCTCTGAAACTCGGCAGTTTCACTGGAGCAACTGGACTTCAGTACCTTGCTCAAGGGCACATAAATAGTTAGAAATTTGAGTATTATTTATTCGCTTTTCCACAGACATGGTGCCAATGCTGGTGCCTAGCAGCACTTCTTGTTGCTTGTTTTGGTCTCTGTGACCTTTTTAAAAAATTCTAAAGTTTTCTGGTTATTTAGCAGTTTATTCTGTTGAAACTGCCTGTTGTAAATTCTTAACAAATTTCTTCAAATACTTTAGTCTTTCTCTGCACTTTCTCAAATTTGTCTTGAATTCCTCTCAAGGACCAAATTGCTAAAAATGTGTTTGTTTCCTTCACACACCACTGACCCCCAGTTTGCAGATTTTTTTTTTTTTTTTTTTTTTTAAATGATACTCTCAAATAAACTGAGGTAACAAATTTTCCTCACATCTGGCCTCTGATGTCACTGCTTCCTTGGTGCTAAACCAGCAGATTTTTGGGTCCCAAACAGCTGTTTGCTGGGGAAATGTATGTTAATAAATTCCATAGGCACCAGCACCTATGGAAATGCACCAAGGTGCACCAAGGATCTGTACCTGCAACTGCTCTGCAACTGGTCCCAAGTTTATCATTAACTTTTAATGCCCCTTCTCATCAACACTCCCATCTAGTGTAGATCAATTTGGAGCTCAATTTAAAGGATAACAGACAAAAGGATACCATCCATTTTGGAAAATGTGTCATATAATCATCGGCTGTGGGATGAAACTTTTTATGGCAGTTCCAACCAGGAATCGACCCACTAATCCTAAATCTTAGTGACGTAGTCAACACCGAAACAAAACACCCATAAATCCTGACTTTGGGATTATGAAGGAAAACATGTTGGGATTTCCTTTAGCCTCTAGTCCCTCACCTATTGGAACAAGTCTCTATTCCTCTGCATTTTCCTGCCTGTCAAATCTCCAACATTAGAGTATTGCTGGAGAAAGACAGAGAGAGAAAAAAAAAAAAAAAAAAAANAAAAAAAAAAAAAAAAAAACAGCACCGCTACATTATCCAGCAATACCGAGCTTCTGATTTTAAGCAGAAATAATCCATCTTACAGTCAGCACTCTGTTGGCTACAATTATGCTTCTTCTCCTGTTTCCCCAAGGATGGGTGGTCAGGAGGGGGGTGAGATGGTGTGGTGAGTCTGAAGCCTGGGAATAAAACTTCATTTAGCAATGAAATGTCCCCAAAGACAGTGGCTCAAGCTGCTCCTGAGGTCAGAGCTGGATGATGGTAGTGTCTTAAAATGAGAGAGAGAGAGAGAGAGAGAGAGAGAGAGAGAGAGAGAGAGAGATGGGGATGGCATTGGTGGTTGTGGGGAATAGAGGGGGTGTACCCGTGACTGGCATGTTGTTCAAATTCGATAAAGTCAGGCATGACTAACTAACACATAAAATGTTTGGCATCGTGAACAGTAGCTGGGGGAAGAGGATGAGGATGGAGCAAGCGAGGGAGGGTGAGCTGTAGGCTCTGCATGGTGTGCATGACTGTGTAAATGATGCTCTCTCTCTCTCTCTCTCTCTCTCTCTCTCTCTCGCTCTCTCTCTGTCTTGCACACTTTCTCCCTCCCACCCTTACTCTACACCATGGTTGAAAAACAAAGTACGTCTAGGAGTGGAGCTGACTGCTAATGTGGAGGAGCTCTGAGGAGAAGAGGGGGAGGGAGGCGGAGGTACGGGGCAGAGGGATGGGGACAGAAAAATAAGTGAGGGATGAAAGGGAGGGGGAGGGAGGGAGGAAAGAAGGAGGGTAGACCAAAAAAATGAGGGCTTGTCAATGAGGGAAAGAAGGAAAGGAGACAGTGAGGGGTAATAGAAGGAATGAGAGGCAGAGAGACAGCAAGAAAGCAGGATAGAGAGTGAACGAGCAAGAGAGAGAGAGAAAGAGAGAGAGAGAGAGAGAGAGAGGGATACTGAAAGAGGCTCAGCTGGTACACAGATCTGCTTCTTACCTGCCATACCAAGGAGTTTAGTTATGTGCCCTAATAAAAACCACTGTGCGTAGCTCAGGGTGACAGAGTGAGAGATTAGCATGTAACAGCAGCCATGCAGGCAAATCAGGGATCATTCCAAGCATCTAGTCTTATGTCTCTCTTTAGATTTCAGCTTTTTTTTTTTTGNGGGGGGGGGGGGCTTAGGTCAAAAACATTTCTCTAAGCTCCAGTATTCTGTGTTTACATTTTGACTTTATATGAATAAGGTGCCTTAAGTCTTATGCTCAAGAGCACTATGAAGTAGAGCCCAAATCACAGATATGCCAGTGTGGGGGTGTGTGTGTATTAGCAGATACTGTGTATTAACAGAAACTGCAGTGCATAAAAGGTTTTACATGCTATATTTTCATGTGTATTCAAACCTTATTTTTCTTAATTCGAGCTTTATTTTGTTGTTGTTTTTTATTTACATGTATAGCTGTTTGCAAATTAAATTCAGTAAATTTGTGACCTTTACTGTTAAGAATTGACTTATACATTTGTTTACAATAACAGATAAGATAAGATAAGATAAGATAAGATAAGATAAGATAAGATAAGATAAGATAAGATAAGATAAGATAAGATAAGATTTCAATAACAATAATCTTTGCTAATAAACTTTACTATTCAACTGTAAAATATGTTCTGTCACAAATATTTCATAACCAAATTGCAGGAATATTTGGAAAAAATGGTTCTTTGTGTTATGTTTTTAAGTGTAAAAAAACCCACTAATTTCGTGAACATATTATTTGATTTTTCTTACTGTGCAATATCAAAATCGGTATCAGCCAAAAAAAACAAAGTACTGACATGGCTTTACTGGCTGTTGTAGGGATCAAACTGTTAATCTGACAATTACATTTCAAGATTTGTTTAGATTAGTTAATTTTTTTTTTTTTTTTTTTTTTTTTTTTNAAAAAAAAAAAAAAAAAAAAAAAAAAAAATACAACCCAGTCAATCAAGAATAGATCTATTTTTTTGCTTTACACACTGTTCAAGCTGATTTTCATTGAGCTGCTAATGGAAGTGGGGCACTACACCAGGGTGCTATGGTCCAGTGCACTGTGGGCAAGAAAAGGGTGCAGATTTTGGCTGGAAAACAGCAAAGTCTGAAGTAGAAACTACCACAATGACATACAAAATTCAATCTCTATGCATATCACTCAAATAAAATGCAAAATATGGTAAAATGGTGGATAGGGACAGAAAGGGATAAGCTTCAAAGTGAAGTAAGAGAAAACATTTGGACTCATTAATCTCCATAGTGGCAAAAACAGGACAATATGCCTAAAGTAGAAAATAAGACACCAGAGATCAGATGTGATAAAATAAGGCACAATTCTTATTTGTTTCTTCTTTCGCTTCACCTCATCTCTCTACTATCTCTTCTTGTTCTTTTTCTTGATTTTTTTTTTTTTTTTAAAAGTGCTGATTGGCTTGTCTTCAGACGCGGGGCACTCCAGAGATACGGATTAGCTGGCACTGTTTGGGAGAACAAGACAAGCAGAATATGCCTCTCAAGTAATGTGTACCCAAACATGCAATTTACAAATAATTAACGTGGTGTTAATTAGTCACAATAATTCATGCCACTTTGTCAAGATTGTTTCCCCCTGTTGGTCCCCAGGACTCCTGCCAGCAATGTCAGCCAGCAAGACTGCGAGAGCGATTTTCCTGCTCCGAAGTGAGAGCAGGGCATCAGAAAAAAAGAGGGGGCTGCTGTCGGCATACACATGCTGTCACAGTGGCATATAGTCACACACACAAAGTACATAAGTGAACATACACAAATTCATTCATATATGCTAAGTAACATTGATCCTCTCTCTTCACAGACACCTGAGCACACCCACACACATGCAAACACAATGGGATGTCATATTAAACCAAGATGTGGCACAGATAAGTTGATTAAATAACTTAATGGCATCTCGTAAATAACTAATCCAGTGTGTGTGTTTGTATGTGTGTGTATGTGTTAGTTCATGTGAGTCTTTATGTGTGCAAATAAATGACTGTGAATGTGTTTGTATGGGAACACTGATTTTGGTCTGCATTTACACGAATGCTGTGCATATGTGTGAGTGGGTTCATGCTGAGCATGTACAGTATATATGTACAGTATGTGTACATATAATGTGTATACTGTCATAGTATACATTCTTGTACACATTTTTTCTATCTATCTTATATGTTAATCACTGCATGTTTGTGTGTGTCCACATACACAATTATAGGCATGTGCTTGCTTGCACGCGTGCATGCACATACTGCATGTATGTGCATAATGTGTGTTATGTTTCCATGTGTTTATGTGTGTATGTTGACCTCTATGGCTGCACTGGTGCTATGAGAGCACTACAGCTTGAAGTTGTGGGTTGGCTGAATAAAGCACGTATGTACTGTTCACTACTACACATACACACATATATAGTGTACACACAGAGTAATGATGCGCCTTGGGATTACACAGGCAGCGATGTAAATAGCATATATCCTTATCTACGCACACCCACATGCATGAGCACAAATAAACACAAGCGTGAGGATGCACCAGAAAACATAAATGACCTATACCATCGCCTCTTCATCCCTCTTTTTATGCCGACTGAATAGACTGTCCATTACACATTAATGTTTTTAAAAGTTTTGAATTAAGTGTGAAACACCAATGATTTGAATGCTGCTAATGGTGTAACCTTTCATCTCTTTCTTCTTCTTTCACAAGACTTTTGTGTATTTACAAATGTGACAAAGTTTTAAATTCATTTAAGAAACCATTATAGGTCATCTTACTGTTTCTTTCCTTTTTAATATATGTATTAAAAGTATGTATGCATTAATTTCTACATGCATAGTTAATTATATTAGTCTAAATAAAAAGTTAAAGAAGCTTTATGTCAGTGTACAGTATGTCCACTTTGGGCATTGTCCACTGAAAGCTTCACATAAATGCCTAAAATGCAAAATGAAAAACATTCAAAAAGACTAGTTAATATCTATATGTGAGAAAGGAGAGGACAAATAATACAGATTTACAGTCAAACAGATCTGAAGTTTCATTCTAAACCAGTCACCAAACATCAGTACCATTCTGCATGAAGTTAAAGGACTATACCGGCCATTTTGCATGTTTGAGCCAAATATATTCAATTTCATGCACATAATGTTACTGACAATCATTTCCCAAAGCATACTACTGGAACAGGGTTAGGGTTAGGGTTAGGGTTAGGGTTAGGATCTGAAAATGCTTCATGTGAAGCATTTTCAGATCACTCTGCACTTTTTATTGTGTTTAAATGCTAAAATTATGTAACTGAAAAAAAAAAACCTGAATACACGTCTTATTCTCAATGATGGCTTACCTATCTCAAGAAAGTTTCAAGTATCAACAAGTTGATTTTAATGGTGTATCAGAATAAACTGACAGCAATGGCGGTCTGGAAGGCAGGAAAAAAAATTCGCTCACCGTTCCAATATGCTTTGGGAAATGGTTGTCAGTAATGTTATATGTATGAAAATTTAATATATTAGGCTCAAACATGCAAAATGGCCGGTATGGTCCTTTAAGACTAAGAGCCAGGAACCGGCTGGCTGAAATCGTAATAACTATAAAAGCTGGTTTGGCAGAATGTCACTAAACATCCTCCATGTGGCAGAGAACACAGAGAGTGGCACTCAAAAACTCTTGACATCTATTTGGGAAAATAAAGTCATTTCCTGAAAGTCACTGTCTAAAGTTAATCATTCACTATCTGCAAAACATAGACTATCTACCGTGTCAAAGTGTGTCATTTTGTGAACCACAGTTCTATCTTTTGAAAAGCACCATAATTTGGGCCTAATTTGGTGCTTTCAGTCATTTTTTGTAGGAGAAGATGCCACAGTTTTTCCAAATGACATTCTCAGTTTGCAATGAAACTAGTCAAACCCAAACCACTTGAATTTGTCAGCGCTGCTCGTCCAGCTTGTCCAGCTAGGTGATGATTAAACTGCACACTGGTGGAGCACAGCTCGCAGAATGAATTAAAAATGCAGGAATAAAAAGAAAGAGACGAGAAAGTTGGGAGATACTCAGTGGGCGATTATGCAGCAAATGCAGCTCACCGCAGTGCAGGAGAGAAAGGATGGAAATGAGAAGGAGGAGAGCAAGGAGAAATGCTGGATGAGCCATAATGTTTGTAACCTGCAAATATACATCAAACAAAACTGTTGGTTTATTTCAATGGTCCTGTGGAACTAAATGGGTAGAGCAAGGCACTAACAGGGTTAGGGCTTCAATTCCGTAAGTGGCTCAACTGAGACTGGGATTAGTGTGTTAGTTCCTCACCTTATGTTATGACATCGTGATTTTGCCCCCCTCTTTCAACATTTATTACTAACTTATTTTAGAAAATTAAATTGACTAAATGAGGAGCTCAATGTGCAGATTTTGTCAAGCATTATGGCAGCATGATGTAATGCACAATGTCTCATCATGTCACTCCATGTTAATGTCATGTTTTGTGGTACAGTGTCGTGTTATGCTGCGTCATGTCGCATCACGTTGCGTCACGTCACAATTCCATGTCACAAAGTCATGTCAAGATGCCATGTCGTGACTCGATGTCATGATGTCATGTCAAGTGTTTCTGTTATGTCATGTTTCCAGTGTTTCCTTGTGACACTATATTCTGATTTCATGTCATGTCATGTTGAATAAGGAGCCTTACAAGCAGATGAATCACAGCCAAAATTCAGTACTGTCAGTACTGACAGTGCTTAAGCAATATGTTTAGCCAAAATCAAATCTTTACATGTCCTCTCACATGATTTTTTTTTTTTTTTTTACATTTTACAATATTCAGCAAGCATTTCAGTCCCAGCTGATTAAAATGACCGAGCAAGGATACTTTATCTATCAAGACTGATAGCTCCTGATCAATGTTAAGCCTGCTGTGATGATTGACTGACATTTCAGTTTCTGACAGGACTGTGTACTCCACCGCCAAGCTGGCATCACTTCATAACCTATACGTAAGCTTAGGCTAAAGCAAACCATTATAAGACCTAAACAACAGCGTAGATCAACACACTCAAATAAGTAATATTGATTTCTTTCAGCATGTGTACAAACTGAGTATATGTATGTGCTGTAATCAATGCACTAAGCTAAAAATACTATTAAAATCAATTATTACTCCTCAGCATAAGCTACTGTTGATGGTCAGCGAGAGGTGAGATGTGTGGATGAAAATCAAGCTGTCATATTGATCTGTGAGCGTAATCGATGACTGAGGAGAGCTTACGCACCTCGAAAAACAAATGTCTGTCTTCATCAAGTCATATCTCTATCTAAATGCTCATCATGAGCTATCATTACTGGTTCAACAGGGAAGGGCCAAGTATTAGATCATTGGCAAACTGATTAAGTCAACTCAGGTAAAGTGTATTTAGAAAGCTTCTATGACAAACAGGAGACTGTGACAATATGGTTCACAGAGGACATGAACAGAAAAACTGATGATAAGCACATGGTTCTTTTAAAATATGTAAGACTCATGGTTTTCAATTTTTAATGATTTTCATCAAAAGCTAAAACTGAAGATTTCAAAAGGAACACTCTTCCCATGCATGTAGGAGTTGTAGTTCCTGCTCCGAGAAGACACTTTTCACTTCAGTTTACAGAAAACAAGGTCATCTAGCAGGGAACAGCACTCGGGACATGTTTCTGATAATACAAACTGAAAACAAAAATGTAAAAAAAAGTGCTAATTATCTTCAAAACAGAAAAGAAAAAAAAAACACAGCTAAACAGCTGAGTGTTTGCACTACNTAATTATCTTCAAAACAGAAAAGAAAAAAAAAACACAGCTAAACAGCTGAGTGTTTGCACTACAAATGCTTATTTAATGATCCTATTTCTACGCTGATTTTTTTTTAAATTCTTGATCTTTTTCCAATTTTCAGTAACTATTTCATAAAAAACACAAGATTTTTGAATTAAAAAAAAAACAACAAATAATGAGCCCTAAACATATGGGCCAATGTGTGTATGCCAGTAAATTTACATCTCAGAACAGTGCTACACATGTAATGTCCTAATAGAGAAGCAACAAAGTTAAAAAAACAAAAAACAAAAAAAAAAACCAAAAAAAAAAAAANAAAAAAAAAAAACAACATATATCCAGAGGCTCACTTACACATATAGGATGTGTGTGCATGTAGACACACACACAAACACACACCCACACACATTCACAATACCAGAATGTGGGAATCACTGCCCAGAACATGAAATATTCATCAGTCATAAAACTTTAATTCAATCTCTCTCTCTCTCTCTCTCTCTCTCTCTCTCTCTCTCTCTCTCAACCACTCACTCTGTATTTCCTGTCATTTTGGGGTCAGCTTTATGCTATTTTGTGAGGTAAACAAATCCCCCACTGCCCCTACAATGAAAACAGTAAGAGATTTCATTAAAGCCCCTTTGCACGATTGTCTAAATGCAGAAGCCAGAGCATATCATTAAGACGCTGTTACGCTTCAGATGGAAACCGCTGTTCACATAGTTCAAAATTACATTTCAAAAGGAAAGCTGCTGGGTGACAAACAAGGAGCATTCTACTGTTAATACAGTAACTCTGAGTTCCCTATATCTCCACTTAAAGTAATTGTCATTCAAACCATATTTTCAAACAGACAGAAAGAATAATCCACTGCCTGTGCTTTAATTTAGCTTAAAGTAAGAATGAAACATTATGGCCATGCTAGCTGCCACATGTAGCCATAATGCTAGCTAGAAAATAGCTACAAAAACCACATCTAAAAAGTGATTAAGTGAAAGAAATACTTTACTATTGTATACTACTACTACTATGGAAGCGTATCTATGTTCCCAGGGTCCTATGTTCCCCATTTCAGTATTATCTTAACACACATTGGCCCAGATTCATAAACCATAGTGCATGCTTTACCACATCGCTATGCGCAAATATCATGGTGCAGCCATGTTTGCTCATTCATAGTAAATGCCAGTTACTGACATATTTTAGCGTTTGCCTTGAAAGAGGTGTTACTGTGATATTTCCTTGAGTGTTGCAGTAGCTATTCATAAACAAACCAACACACAAAAATTAAGACCTTCTTCAGCGTGGTAATAATTTCAGCGGTATGAAATCTGGAAGACATTTAAAACTTTATGTGGCTCACCAGCGATCAATAACTTTGATAGATAAACTCACTCAGATGATCAGTCAGTTTTTAAATGGTGAGTTTTGATCTGATCGACACACGTTCAGGCGCTCGAATCANCCCCCCCCCCATGCACGCGTATCGAGATTGCACTACAGAGGTTAAAATATTTTAGTGTCAGTCTTTTAAAACTAGGATCTCTAACGCAGAATGTTTCCTTTGCCGATTTGTGGCTTTAAAACCAGATAAATCAGGATAAATGGTGGCTGATAAATATGCAGCAGCTCATTAACACACTGATCTTCATTGGCTTTTACCTGGCACACCTCACAGCAGCGCTACCTACATGTGACAGCGGTGCGCTCAATATCATAGGAGAAGTTTTATGAATAAGCCTCAATTATTATGGCACAGATTAAGGCAATGCTACACTCTACATCGCCGTTGTTTTTTGGTTTTTTTTGTTGTTTTTTTACGAATCTGGGCCATTAACCTTAACCCTAATCCTAACCCTAATCCATTATGTGCTCTATTGTGCTATATAGAGCTGGGGAACATAGGACCCTGGGAACATAGGAATGACTNCCATTATGTGCTCTATTGTGCTATATAGAGCTGGGGAACATAGGACCCTGGGAACATAGGAATGACTCCATCCTCAAGATTTGATTGCTAACATTAGCATGACAACATGGCTACAGTGAGCACGTTCACAAACTAACAGTTATACTGCTTAATGTGCTCCTTCCCAGTTCAAAAGTTGTAATCTCTACAGAGCCTGGGTGGTGACAATTGCGGGAAATAACGCACGACCACGACTAACTAATGTGTGTTAACAAGATAATTAAATCATGACCACGAAATAGTGAAAGCATGGCTACGAGTTACTACTGCGTGGGAACGACTTCATTATAAACAGAAAGAACTAATCTTGTGGTCCATAAATGTTTACAATTAACCTGTAATGTCTTTTTCCGAAATACTTTACTGCTAATTGTGACAAACAAAGTGCAGTTACCCTTAAGTTACCATGAAGTTCAGAACAAGTGCGCAATCAATTTGTTTGTGCAGCTACCTATCCTATGGTCACTTCATATTTATAATTAAGTTTTTTCCACACAAACTTGTGGCTGTGTGATATCTGGTTTGCATGCATTAGTAACTCATGTCAATGTGTAATTATTAATATTGTTATTGGTATTATTGTATTTTATCTATTTTTTATATGAATGTCACCGCCCAGGCTCTGTAATTACCCGATGATGCAAGTCATAAATAATATTTCCAACAGCACAAGAGGGAAGCATTAAGATGTAGCATTTAGCATTTTAGTACATTAACCTGCCATTGCCATGCTAAAGTGTAGTGTGTGGCAAGTTGGCATGCTAACATGCTAAGGTAACATGCAAACAGTTAGTATGTTACTAGCATGTTACTAATACAGCTAAACTCATTACATCTACTAGGTTCTGAGAGGACAATTTAGACAAACAAGCAAACAATAGCCTTATATGTCAGCGAGGAAAATTTTCAACACCTAATGAAACCATGAAAATCCAGTTATGTCTAGTTAGTCAACCAGTTTCAGCTGAATGGACTGCTATCATTCTGACTTCCCTCTGAAAAGTAGGAGAGAAGGGAGACGGGAGAATGAAAGAGGGAAAATAAGAGAGAGAGAGAGAGAGAGAGAGCAACTCAGTCACCCTCATCCAACCTCCCACCACGCCTGGATGGTGTCTGTTTGGGCAGAGAGAGGAGAGAAGGTGGAGGGTGGGGTGAAGTGGGAGTAGAAAGTGTTGGTGATGGGGGGGCAGTATATCCCCTCGAGGCCAGCCCTCATCCCCTCTTCACCTCCATCCATAATTCAACAGGGGCCACCCCTCCACCCCTACTCTCCTACCACCACCGACCTACAGGGCACAGCTCCGCAGGGACGGCACAACACACAGAGGAAGAACAGAAGAAGGTACAAAGTACGCCCTCCAACCACATCAAGCACGCAACTACAACTGTATGTAACCCCGATTTGACTGGCAATTCTGCCCCCAACCANCAATGCCCCTTTGGGCAAAACAGTGTAACAGTGAAAAATGCCTATAGTGAGATGCATCATTTCCCCCAAAATACTGTGTCAAACAATATCAAAAAACAAAGCAGAGAGATTGATGTGAATTTTCTGACCACTGCTTAGAAACAGGATTTAGAACTGTTCCTTATGGAGCCAAAACGCTTTGTGCAGTATCTCATACATCTGCATTACAGTAGCCATTTCTGAAATATTATACCTCGACAATTTGTACCTATAAAAATACAACTAAGTCTTGATATTATAATTAATTATATTTTGCAGATTTTCTCCAAATTTGGAACATCCAGTTCTCTTCGTACTGTGTTGCTCTCAACTCTCTCCCTCAACAGTAGGTGTCACTATAGCGTAAGTACATGATGCCTCGCTGTTCTCCTCGTCGCCACACATACCAACTGTATTCAACAGGAAGAAAGCAGCACAGCCAGGGATTGAACCTGGGTCTCTGCAGGGGAAGTGCCTTTTGCTCTGCAACACTTAGTGCCTTAATCAGTGTGCAAAACTGATTTTAGAAATGTACCTTCAGTATACGCGCGCACACACACACACACACACACACACACACACACACACACACACACACACACACACACACANCACACACACACACACACACCTCGTGTGATTCGTACTGAGCCTGAATCAATGGTAATGAGTATGGCCCCTGATAATCAATCTCTGATCTAAAAGAGACACAGATACCACCAAGGCACTCAGCAACTTACCCAGAGTGTGTTGGCAGGTTAGGGTGCGAGTGTGTGTGTGTGTGCGGAGGCAGGGGTGGTGGGGAACACACTCCCAACACACTCCCCAGCATGTGTATGTATGAGTGTGCTGACATTAATCTTGCATAATTCAATATAATTTTGCAGTTTGGAATAGAAAAAAAAACAAAACATGGACACTGATTTAGAAAGACTTAGAATTTGGTGTGTTTTTAAGGCACTTTTTAAGCTGCAGTATGAAAATGTAGGTTTTCTGTTAGGGGAAGGGAAATGGCTAATTTAAAAATTTTGATGTTTTTCCTGTTTGTTTTTATGTTTTATACATACATACATATATATGTATATAAAACATAAAAACCAACATAAAAAACATCTATATATATATGTATATATATGTGTGTGTGCGTGTGTGTGTGTGTGTGTATATATATAAACACACACACATGTGTGTGTATATACCTAACCCTATGTATATATACATAGGGTTAGGTTTATATAACTACCTATTAAAATAATGAAGTATATTAAACAAAAAACAATTTAAAAAAATCAATTATGCCATGTATTATCAAATAGATGCATATAAAGAATTACCTAACAAGATGATTTTTTTTTCATATCATTCTGACTTTGTGAATTTCTCATCTGAGTTGTGAAGCTGTAACTGCCATTGTATGCATGAGTGTGTACATGCTGCATGTGGGATGGGTGNGGGGGGGGGGCTGGAGAAAAGGGTTATGGAGGAATAAAAAGTGCCACATAAACATTTAATACTTTAAATAAAGTGGTGCAGGACCTTTCAAAAACTATAGAGACGGATGTGTCTCCATCATGTATAATATAAAAATGGATTTCTCCATGTGTCAATAACTGTGTGAATGTGCAAATGTGTGTGTGCGTGTGTGCACAGCATGACCATGTATGCCCACTTTGTACATCTATCAATGTGTGTGTGTGTCTGTACAAGTCTGCAAAATCATGTGTGCTTACATGTATTTTCTTCACTGTCCAAATTTTATATACTGTATGTACTGCATGAGCGTGATGTGTATTGGCATGGATTCACAGTCACTTTCATTGTGTGTGCGCGCGCGCACATTTTCCAGGTGGAATTCTTTTCCTATTCTCCAGTGTGCAGATGAACATTCTATTTATTATTAATAAATCTCTCTCTCTCTCTCTCTCTCTCTCTCTCTCTCTCTCTCTCTCTCTCCCATCTTCTTGACCTTTCTGGAATTTTCTAGTCTTAGAAGTGCATGTTGAACTTCATTCTTCATTTTTTATGAACAGACATCTTTGTTGTCATGACTGGTAGCAAACATTTACAAAATCCATTTCAGCAAAACAAATTGAAGAAGAGTACAGTAACAGACCTCATGTAAGGCCTTTCCAGGATTTTAAATGTGTTTTTCCAGAAATTATAGTTGCACAATGAATTGCAGACTACATCCAAATTTTCCATGACAATTTCCAAAACACTGGATATACTGTATTTGATTTTTAAAGTGGGAACCGATTTATTTGATCATGTGATGTGCAGAATGTGGAATCTGAGAATGATGTTGTATTTATAAAATAAAACTAATCTAATCTCAATTAAACAATCTAGACATATTCAAGCAAGAAAAGGAGAAGGGTGTGAGGAAGAAGTGAAGAGGAAGCAGATGGGTGAGAGAGATGAGGACATATTAGCTGAGGATATGAAGATGGAAGAAAGAAGTTGATGGAAAGAGAGGTCATAAAGGAAAGGGAGACAATAGGGAGCACTGAATGATGAAGAGATTGTAAAAAGAAAGAGTAGAGAGAGGATGGGGAAGAAGTAGAAGAAGAAGAAGAGAGAAAGAGAACATAGGAGAGAGGTGAGGGAGGAGGAGGCGAGAGAGAAGAGGATGGCAGACGAGGCTGTTTGCAACATCTATTGTTTCTCCCAATGGAAGCGGAAGCTGGTTTTGTTTTGTTCCAGGGCGCCCTCGGTGTTAAGAATCAGGAAGCAAGGGGACCTGCCCATCCTCACGGACAGCTGGTGCCCTCCGATAGCTGTCCCACCTTCCTGTTAGCTACATACAATGGTTCCCACCCTGAACCAGTCAACCTGGAAGCTGCTGACCACTCCCAATCCCGGCTTTATGGTAATCCTCTGATAACCACGTCTGGTGACATCTTACAGGACCACCTAAGAAATGGGCAGGTGTAAATAATGCCTAAATCAGGGGTTTTAGCCACCTATAAGGCAAGTCTGTAAATATTTTCCCATTTATTTATTAGAGAGGAGGAATATAAACATATTGACAAACTAATGATACATCAGTTGTACAAGTTATAACAGGCTAATTCCATCACTTGTCCCCACAGCTAAAAGCAAATTCTAAAAGTCTATCAATTGCACATTAAACAAATACACAAAGCTGAATAAAAGTAAAAATTCACCATTTCTGGTAAATACATTTTACAAATTCAACTAACTGCATTTTAAATGTCAATGTAAAAATGATTATTTCAATGGCATGACTTCCTTACTGACTACCATGGACATCATATATGCAACATCACACACTATATCCAGGGGCAATGTGACGATCAAAACATAAATTAACCTCGGGACACCTTAAGTATTGAGCCATATTCAATTTGGCTCAATAGTGTAAACGATGATCGGAGACCAGCATTTTTATGTTATGAAGGCAAAAGAAAAAACATCTCAACATGCTCCATCAACATATATTGTTGCATTTGTAACCGTTGCCACACAGAGCTCATCTGTTTTTCAGTCTGAATGATGTACTCTGGTGCAAAGAAAAACTTTCTGCTGGTGCACTTTTATTGGTAACTCTGTATATTAAATGGTGATTATGACACATTGATAATGTCAGACCTACGTACAACTCCAGTAAAGAAATGTTCTCTCAGCTTCATTGTTATAAGACCTTCGTTGGGATCAAGATCCTTTCAGCTAAACTGATTTTAAATGTAGACCTCACTTGCATCCTGTAAAAATTAATATATTCCATAAGTAGACTGTATTCTACTTACATTTTTGATGTCTTTTAAAATATTTGCCCCTCAAATGTTTTGTCGAAAACAGTCAATAAATAAAATTGTGTTGGAGAAAGTGAAGCACTCATACAAAAAACAGCAACAACATTAAATCATATTTTAAGTAGAAAGTCCAGTATTGTTGTTTTAGGTAACTCATAATGTGCTTTATTTTTGTCCCAGCAGTCCAAGAGTAGGCGTCAATTATTGTAGATTGTGGATATTAGAAAGAAAAGGCAACGATTCTCAGCAGCCTCAGTAGAGCCACATTATGTCTTTAAAAGGCTGATCCTTTTATTCTCTGATCAAACAGCACACACACACACACAAACTCATAGTTAAAATGCTCACTGTTTTTTACACCCACAGACTCATACATTATAAATATTGTCGAGACAAACAGAAATCATAACTAGATGCACATACATTTCAGCCTCTTTCATTCATTGGCACGATTGCAAAAAATCCCTGTCTGTGGTTCTCCCCCCCTCCCCCCCNTCCCCCCCATTTTGACGTAACTCCCATTTTACTTTAATAAAGTTATTTTCTTTTCCACTTGCATTGAGGCCTGAAAAACTGTATCAAGGTTAACATTAAGAATTGAGTTTGAGCTGTGGTTGCTAATGGCAGGTTTTCAATGCAAGTTATCCTTGTAAAATGCCCCATATACTGATCAGCAACAAAATAAATTATTGATGAATTCATTTAAAAAGTACGATTTAACTCTATGAAATTTTAATGAATTTTTTGTTGCGTTCATCGTCATTAGGATAGTTTCTGCAAATGCAATCAGCAGGAAAATGCTAACAAAAATAAAATTTTATAAAACAAATTAAAAGTGAAATTCATATAGTAGCAATGTGTCTCCATTCAGCTGCCTTAATGGGACCTGATAAGAGGTTATCAGGTAGAAACAGTCAAGGTGCTACTGGTTTTTATCCTGAGCATCGAGCACATTTTGTGGTAATTTTGGTGCCTTTAAAAATAAACCAACTTCCTCTGTCTTCCCTAACAATCACACACAGTATGAGACTGATTTGACATTTTTAACCCCAGGAAATTTCCTTTGTCTTTAACTTTTTTTTGCCCGATAATTTGCCACCAACGTGTTCACTTCTCACATCTCTAACCCAGACTGGTGGCATCCAATCTGATTGGTTGCACAAGCCAGACACAGAGAGCAGAGCAGGCCAATTGCAGAGATGGAACGATAAGAGGCTTATCACCAGGTGAAAAATAGCAAGAAATGGTAAAACTCTTCTTTTCTGGTGCTGCCTGAACAATCAGCTGCTACAAGACAGTGTCTCACAGGCCAAGAGGCAGTCTTTAAGTTTAGGGAGTGAAAATAACAGAAACAGCACCTGCAGCTTATTTAAAGTAACCAAATCCTTTTTATTAACAATCCTTTTTATTAATAATTTTGTTTGTGGACTCAGCTTACTTGGCAAAATAAGGCAAAGAAAAGAGTTCAAGAGGCTAAATAGTGTCCAAACTAAGAGAGCATTAGTCATAAAAAAATTGAATTTTTTGAGGTGTCAAGGACAGAAGCCTTTTATGCCAAACAGGTAAATAGGTAATAATAATAGGTAAAAGTTCACTGATGAAGAAACAGACTTTTTGTGCTTTCAGATAACGAAATCAGCATCTGTGCCACCATCTCAACGAAAAAGTGTTTATCTGAATCACAAGGCTGCTTGTGTCAGGATCTCTGAGTAATCTGAGGAGGAAAAGGTAATTTACAAATTCAAAAGTGGTTTCATGACCTCTGGAAGGAAGTTAAATGGTCTGCCCAGTCAGCATCTGTAGCCAAACCACCACCAAGGCTGGTTGTTTAAGAGCGAGTTACGTCAAATCTCAAGTCTTCATAAGCAAATTGCATCATAATGCAAGTCTTCCAGGCCCTGTGAATGCTAAATATGCTACATATTTAACTTTTTGTTATTTTCCCTAATTTTCATTGTTCTAATATAGTTGGAAGTATGTGTTGAACATTATCAAATTTGTGAAACATGAGGTTGGTATTGACAGAAATGCATCGAGTGAGGCTTAGGTTTTATTCGTCCTTTACTTCCATAAAATGTTTATGTAACAAATTTAGCCACAATACACCTGGTTAGACACACCCAGCAAGAATGAGCCTCATGAGTGTGTGGCAAGCATCCGCATTTGCAGTCCAATGGCTGTTGTTAGCTCAGCCCTGACACAGCTGGCCAATCAAAACAGAGCAGGCTTTTCGGGAGGGTGCTTTAAAGAGGTAGCAGTTAAAATGTCTGTTTCTACTCAGTGTGCACAGTGATACTGAACAAGGGAAAGTAGAAGTGGATCAATGTGTTTTTTGAACAGTGAATCATCGTACTAGCTTTTAAATAGACCCCTAAATGAAAATATGAAGATGCATATCTGTGTAATATGTCACATTTAAAAGAACTCAAAGCCTGGATTACTTTACTGAACAAAGGTGAAATATCACAGTACAAACAGTTCAGAACTTAAAGGACCATACCATCCATTTTGCATGTTTGAGCCTAATATATTCAATTTTCATACACGTAAGATTACTGACAATCATTTCCCAAAGCATTCTACTGGAGCGGTGAGTTAAAAAATTATTTTCCTACCTTCCAGACTGGCATTGGTTTCAGTTCATTCTGGTAGGCTATTAAAATCAACTTGTTGATACTTGAAATGTTCTTGGGATAAGTAATCCATCATCGCAAACAAGACGTGTATTCAGGATTTTTTTAGAAGTTATGTAATTTTAGCATTTAAGCATCAGAAAAAGAGTAGAGTGAATAAATGTCTCCACGGGGAAATATAGTCCCAAAAGAAGACCTGCGTTTATCAAAAAATGTAAATGAAAATGTAAGTGACTTCATAAGGCTGCGTATCTATTAGCAGGCGAAACATCGATTTTTAAGGTGGGTGTATTGCTTGAATATTTGATTTTGAAAGATTAAGAGATTTTGCAAAATATCAGGAAAGCTGAAATACAGTTTTATCCTTTGGGAAATGATTGCCAGTAACGTAACATGTATGAAAATTGAATATATTAGGCTCAAATATGCAAAATGGATGGTATGGTTCTTTAAATGACAGAAACCTGGGAAGGACTAAATGTATCCAGAGGTCCTACTCCTTGATACTTAAATATAGCAGCATCCATTATTTTGCCTTGCCATATTTTCTTCAGAGTTAGCAATCATCCGGTCTTCTTGTCTTTTTTTTCCCTTTCTCTCTCTCCGCAGTTATCATTCTCTCTTCTTCAGCTCAGTAAAACACAGATGCCAGATTAGCACAATACCCAAAATAGAATAAAATACCACTAACATGTTTCACAATAGATGGCAGTGTAGAACTCCCGAGCAACAACAAATTTTGGTCTCTCTCTCCATCTCTCTCTCTCTCTCTC
>VXCM01000940.1:193526-219404 GCA_014773175.1 Lucifuga dentata
GTGTGTGTGTGTGTGTGTGTGTGTGTGTGTGTGTGTGTGTGTGTGCATGTGTGTGATGAAATCATGTTTATGCCAAACATGGCAAGTGTGGTGCCAAGGCAGCTGGTAGAATTGGATAATGTTTTAGGTGAAAATTTTTATTCGATACATAACTACACTGGTCTCTCTCTCTCTCTCTCTCTCTCTCTCTCTCTCTCTTTCACACATGCATAAGCGCACACACAAAACGGACCAATTCTTCAGTGAAAAAAGAACTGCATGAGCTGCCGTGTGTGTGTGTGTGTGTGTGTGTATGGGGNGGGGGGGGGGGGGTTTGACTGACTGTGTCATACTGTGAGAATCAGCAGGTGTGAAGAAGCAGCATGTGTGTTGTGTCTGTTTTGTGTGAATACATCTATTTCAGAACCAGGGACGGAGAAGAGTGACACCCCCTGACAAAACAGAGAGACTGAGACAGTGTGTGAGTGTGTGTGTGTGTGTGTGAGAGAGAGAGAGAGAGAGAGAGAGAGAGAGAGAGAGAGAGATTTAGTTCTAGATGTATTTAGAGCTCATTGGTGTTTTGATTGAGCTTAGCAGATAATCCAGTGCCATGAGGAGGCGGAGTCTTCTGGGATTGACAGACAAGTAAGGAGTGAACAAGACACTGCCCTCTCTCTCTCTCTCTCTCTCTCTCTCTTCTCCCTCTCTCACTCTCTCTCACACACACACACACACGCACACATGATCTCACTCTAAGTACAGATGATCCTCTATTCTGTTCTGTACAGGGTATTTTTCTCCTACTTGAGCAAGTTTTAGTGAATCAAAACACATCATCGCCATTATCGAATACAGAAACAGCCTGCTTACAAATGGATTTAATAGCATCTGTATTTCATGTTAAGTTTCTCATAGCCATTCATTTTTCTGTTTCACCTGAAAATCCTAAAAAGTATTTTCATGGCTCCTAAAACAGGTTACAGGATTTTCACGAACGCCTGACTTTGACATTAACAGCCAAGATTTAGTGTTAGACATGGAATTCAAAAATCATGTCCCGTCTTCTGAAGAATACTGTCTTCCCCATAACTATTTATTAATTAACATTTCTCTTAAACAGCACCCATCTATTCTTAAGGATTTTCCTGAAACCAACATTTGTCCTCTTTTTGGAAAACAACATATTCTCTTTTAACTGGATATGTTTCATTTTGGCAATACGGTTATATTTGGCTCAGGCCTTCAACCATCTGAAAAACAGCCTGTTTCACAAAGAGCAGAGCTGACAGTGGTGAATCTATTGTCTTGTCTCCATTAGCTATTCTGCAGCCCTGCAGAGTTCAGCCATACACCGATACAGTTTGGTTTGTGCCTCTGTTGAATAGGTTCCTACCCAGACAACAGCAGGATCTGAAAATAACAAGCCCATCACATGTGACATGAAACAGCATTTAGCTTCAACATTCAGAACAATAAAACAAATGACACTTGGCAGTTTTGTTGCTCCTCTTCCAATCATTTGTTTTCTGAAACAAATTCATATAAGTGCTGCTAACTAATAAAACTGAACGCTGTTCAAGACTTTTCAAGGAAAGTTCTGTTTAGACTCAGTAACAGTTAATCCTCCATGCTGGAGCTTTGGAGCAGCTTTTGGGCAGATTTTGGGCAGCGTCTGGACAAATGAACGTGGCTAAGCCACAGGCTGGCCAGGTTTGGCTGGATCTAAAGACAGATGAGAAGCTGGCACTGAACCAGGCGGGCTGGAGCACGGTGAAAGCCTGGCCAATGGACACAAGCCATATGAGTCTTCTGGCTGAAGCTGAACTTACTACAGAGGAAGGGGAAGCCTTGTGGTGCTGTGGGTGCTGTCTTCATTTTCAATCCCTTGACTACAGCACAAATGTTTGGTGCTTTACTGTTGTGGCAGATAAACTGTAAATGGCTTAAAGGGAAAACAGTATTTTTTTTTCTATATTTTCCCTCATTGCAGTATAGTGGGAGCAAGTGTTGGCCATCGTCAGAGTGCAAAACTTGACCACATGACCATACATCCTGAACTGCACAGCGATATTTTAAGTCATCCTTTACTTCTGTAACATGTTGACATCAACGTGTAACACGTGAATTTACCTGCCTACACACCTGGTTAGACACATGAAATAAAAGGCCGGCAAGAGAGTGTTTGTCCAGCAACCATGTTTCAGAGGTCAGACCTGACAGAGCAGAGCAAGTTTTTTTCTAGAGGGTGCCTTAAAGAGACAGTTCCTAAAACAGACTGTTTTCACTCAGTCTGCACAGCGATGTTGCAACAAACAAGAGTAGAAATTGATCAATGTGGGTTTTTTTTTTTTTTNTGGTTTTTTTTTTTTTTGCAGCATTGTAAAGGTTTCTAAATAGATCCCTGAAAATAAGGATGCAGAATTCTGTATACTGTGTTCCCTTAAAAAAAAGAGAATTAGCATACAATAGTAGAGATGCTCATTTTAACTGAAAAGAGAATTCCACTGTCTTGTTCTCCAGCCTCCTCTCAGCCTGTCTTTTTTTTTCATCTCCACCATTCTCTGTATATCCCTGTCTCCGTCTGTCTCTCCTATCCTCTCCAGCGCCGCTCGCTGACAGACGATGTCCTGCCTTCATTTACGCCTGCAGACTCTCTGACGAATCATGTGGCGTGACGATGTTTGTTGTCAAATGCTACAAATCAGGCTGACTCTGAGGGACCTGAGGTGAACTGACATGGTCGCAGCCGTGACGGCCGTCAGCCGATAAGGCTCTATTGATTCAAAGGGATCGCACCCTATCTGAGGAGGATTTATCAATGTGTCAATTGCTCACTAGTCAACGACAAATCACCAGCATTGGCCAGGCCCTGGGGATTTGCAGGAAATCCATGGGATTGGAGGGACAGCATAGGAGGGATCTTCAGTAAATAGCAACAGAGCTGAGGGGTTAAGTCTTCGCATATAGAAATGTCCATACCGGCTGGATAGGCAGATGACACAGAAAACAGAAAAAGAAGTCAGACTGCGTATTAAAAATGCACACCACCACCACAGATATGGACGTATATACACAGACATTCATGCGTGTAGTCATGCTGCATGTACAATAGATACAGGTTATATACACACAAGGAAAATATTATACAGAATCGTATTCACAGCACACAATCTTACAACCACGTGAAAGAATATGACAGTTTTCTCTCTTTCACACTATCTTTCCAAAGGTCTTTAAAGCAACTAATGCCTCAATGTTTACCATAAAACCTTTTCCCAGAATGCTTTGGTGACTGGGTATTTTTCTGCCATTGCTGCAAGCCTTTTGTGGCAGAATGGCCTCCAAGAGTGTAGGCGTGTCTAGGGCCTAACCTTGGAGAATTAACAATGTCTGAAACCCCATTCAGCTCCTGAATAGCATATAGCCTGGCTGACTGGTGGGCCAAGGGAGTTTTACTGTTGTCAAAGCTTCAAAAGCTGCAGGTTATTGGGAGTGTAACAACTTAACAGAAACAAACACTCATTGCATGTCTAGAGAGGTTCTTCAGTAGGTTAGCTTTTGTTTGTGATGAGGACCTCTGACAGATGAAAGTTCTTAAAAGAAGTGTAATAAAGATATATTCTTTCAACCCTTTCTTCAGAGGTGCACTTCATCTCTGTCATCAAGATTTTGATTTATGTGGCTGCACCTTGACTGGTGAACACAAGTCCAAAAACTTTGGTAGGAACATGTCCAAAATTAATTGTTCCTACTAATATTTTATTTGGTAAAGTTTGCTTTATGTTAGACATTTGTCAGATATTCGTTCGCTACTTGAAAAAAGTAAACGTGCTGTGCTAAAACTTTTAAACAGTAATTGCTGTTATTGTGACGGCCAGAGACCAAGAATTGACTCAAATGCAGGGTTCAGACAACACACACAGAATAAAGTCCAAAATCCACAGTTTAATGATGGTAGCAGGGGTCATACACAGGCAGGCAGTCAGAGAGGCAATCAGAGCTGACGACGAGCAGGAAAATAGACAAAATCCAGAAAACAGTCCAAAAAATCCGAAAACCCACGACGCAAACAAATCAAACAGAGAATCAGACTTAAATCGAAGTCAGAAACAGGCTGAGGTCAAACAGGAATCACAGAAGAAAATATTGAGGATCGCTGGAAAGCTCAACTATGGAGAGTACAGAGACAATCTGGTAACTGGAAGCCAGTTCTACTAGGTGTATATACTATATACTGAAGTGATTAACTGATAGAACACAGGTAATGCAGAAAACTGGCGGGAAACAAACAAAGAGCGGAAGTGATTATAACAGGAAGTGATTAATCAGAGTCTGTGTGGATCGTCACAGTTATAGGATCTTCGTCTCATCTCTACCACCAGGATACAAGCAATAATTAACACATTTTTGCCATTTTCCATGAGTGTATTTGATCAGAATCCATACCGAATGGAATCCATATCACCGTGTTTAGGGACCGTTGTGAAAGTACAGTCCTTAAAAAAAGGTAAGTGACATAAATATGCATTGCATAGAAATCTATATACATTTAAAATACTTTCACTGCCCGTTTAATGCACGTTTTTGGTGGATATAAGGCTTGAATGTCGAATCTCTCCACTATGCAAAACTGTTTGTAGCTGCAACTACTTAACACACACACACACACACACACACACACACACACACACACACACACATGCAAGCAGCTCTATACAGCTACACACAGAAACAACAGAGGACTTTCTGGGCTAATATTGAAAGCTGATGCTAGACACATTGAGAAAAGAGTCAATTTATTTTTTTCAAAATAAACCAAAGACTTGTTTTTATGGTTTCTAAACCTTGGCTTCTGTATTATAAGCACAATTAAACAGTTAATTGCAACATTCCTAACTGGACCTGACTCAAAATGTCACACGCCCAAATCGAGAGAGAATGCCATCAGAAGCACCACCAATTAATGAGCAGAAGTGGTTGAAAGTCTTAATCAATCTCCATCTTGCCCCAAAAAGAATATTCTCTCCTTCTTGCTTCCTAGATGTCAAGTGGACCTGTGAAGAACTCTAGCATCCTACAGACCTCTAGTATCCTAATTTTAAAGGTCTGATTTGTCCACGATATCAGGTGCTCATAACAGAACAGCTGCATAGCTTAATACTAATTAAATTAGCATTAGTATTAAAAATGTATTTTATTTTTCACCATGTTATTCCTATAAGAGAACAAACTTAACACTGACTTGGAGGTTTCACTCTCCCCAGTGTTTTCTCCACACAGCAGTGTGAACTCTGTATAAATCACAGCTAGAAATCCCCTGAGAAGATGGTGCCTGGGACAAAATTTTATCAAAATCTGTATCTATTAGGTGATCATTAAGATTAGAAATAGCGGGAATGGGCTTTGGACTATAAATATATTGTTTTAATCATGTCAGACTCAGTGCATGCTAATGTTTGATATAAACAGGTTTATTCTCTTGGGACTTAAGTGGTTTATATAATGCAAACTTAACGTGTTGCTTCATTTAGCCACCTTAGAGCCACGGGCCATGCATTATGTAAATGAAGAAAAATGAATGCAGAGGGGGAAAAAAATTTGTTGCCCTTGAACACCCAGTGCACATTCACCAGGAGAACTTCCACTCTGTAAACGCAGCCAGTGAAGAAGCTCCCACATTTAATTGTTACACGACTGCCAAACTATTTCAGCATTGTCCCCATTCTCTCTTTTTAAGCTGTCAGAAGTTACAATGAACAGAAAACAAGCTCAGATACACAGTTTGTATTAGAGGACAGGTTTAGGTTTCTGGTTAAAAGTAATTTATCTACTGTACTAATGCCAGAAACACATGAATTAATGCAGAATACATTCACCTCTACTGGGATGGCAAGGTGACCTCATCAAGCTGCTGTGTTTAGAATGAAAGGCTGCAGGATTGAACCATGCAACAGCAACAATGTCTTTGTCCTGCTGAGGTGTCCTTGAGCAAGACACTGCACACTCACTGACATATTTTTTTTATATATAAGAGGAAAAAATTTATACAGATGCAATAAACGCCCAAGTGGCTTGAGACATGTCTCATGTCTTCCACTCAGCCTGAGTGGAAACTTTATAAGGAATATTATTTTTTCTAGATTTTTGTTGAGTTTTTCCCAATAAAATCTTGTTTGTTTGTTTGTTTTGCAATGCAATTTACTAGAATCGAGTACAAAACCAAGAACTTTCTAAAATTTATATTTTGCCCGTTTTTTTTTATTGGGAAGTTTCAAGGATGTATTTCTCTCATTTTTGTCTGACAGATTTATAAAAGATTTTTTTTTTGTTTTTTTTTTTTTTTACAATCTAGAATCTTTTGGAAGGAAAATTTTGTTGTCCTGTCCAGAAGAGGATTGTTTTAGAGATTTCCAGCCAAGTGAAAGCTAAATTTGGTTAAAAGTAAAACTGCAAATTTACTCTAGACTCCAAGGATACATAACAACAGGGAGAAAAATAGTGAAATAACAGCAAAATGCATGACTAACAAGGAAGGGATGAAAAATTATTTACACTCCCTGTGAAAAAATAAAATCAAAGGAAAACAAGTGGCTGGGAAACAGTGCCACAGAAATCTACAGTGTCTCCTCTTCTGCCCCCAAACAGCACATCTCTATGTGCTAATTAGTCCAATAACCAATCAACACGCAGCACACTTCCTTCCACCACCTAATGAGAAATTCAATCAATGCTGGATTTCATCAAATCCACAGACACTGCTCAGTTTGGGAAAATGTGCTCTGTGTAATGTCACCATGCTTGCTGCTTATTTAAGCACATCCTCGCTTGTTACTTAGTAGGGTACGATGACCCTGAACAGGAAGGAAGACTTTAAAGTATTGATTGATTAACAGGTCTTAAATATTAACAACAAATTATATGCAGGATGGAAATGTCATAATAATAATCGCAACAAATAGAGTTTGTTGATCATTTGCTTCCTTCTAGGGATGCTTGGAGATTGGAGATCACAGAATGCCATGCTGCCAGAGTTGGCACAGGGGCACTTCAGCAGGGCAGATGCTAAGCCAGACCGCTCATGATTGGAGGATTTTCAGTTCATATTCCAGTGAGGAAGATCCAAACAAAAAGTCCAAGTCAATAATATTTTGTAAGTCATTCTTTAAAATTCCAAGCTACTCAGCCACGTTTCTCTTACGGGAAAAACAGAAAACTACAGCAAAATCAAACAGCTGATCAGCAAAATGATGAAACACCCAGAAACAGCCTGAATACAACAGCTGGAAACTGGTGTATAACCAGAAGCGTACAGCATCTCCCTTATATTCACTCTGTTTATCCTCTGGGTCATAAAATAAGAGGCGCCAGCCATTTTTGCAAATATCTTGATAATTTAGCCAGCACATTTATATGCCTTTACTTATCTAAATAAAATACTTTAAAACATTTTGGCATTTAGTTGGTTGTGCATTTTCATATTCCTATTGATTACAAACTGTCCAATCAAAGACTGCATTAATCAAGTCAAGCTGCATTTTTATTGAAAGTCAAAGTTTGGTGAATCAAAGAGCTTCTTCATAGAGCCATCCCTTTCCACTGAGGTTTAACAATCAGACAGGAAGAAGAGAGAGGCGCTCTTTTCTATACCTCAAAAAGCCCAGAATTCATAAAAAAATTACCATAACTACACAGCATCATAGTAAATAAGAGCCGTGGTAATTTAAGCTCATTCTAAAGCTTTCCTTGCATTAATCAGCACACTGTTGTCCTCTTACTGTCACATGGCTGTAAAGGGTGTCACAGGTAAAAATCAATAAAGATCAGCATGTTAATGAGCTGTTATTGAAGAGCCACACTTCATGCTGCTTCCTCCAGTATTAAAGCGAAAATGATGTTAACTCAACAAAGGAAACCTAAATTGTGTATGATATCAGATCAAAACTTGCCATTTAAATAACTTGATCAAATTTTTGCAGTGTGTTTTATGAATTGCAAGTAAATGAAGAAATACAGTTGTGACACCCCTTTCAAGATAAACTGAAAAATATGACAGTAACAGGTGAGGGAACAGGGTTGCGTAACAATATTTGCCCTTATCAACACGTTAAGTCTAGCGCTGTGTTTTATGAATTCCCCTCCTTCAATTTTTAGTATGATGTGCAGGTGTAGTTAAAGACACACATACACCATAAGATGAACGTTCAGATTTTAAGTGATTTCTATGGCCATATATGCTGACTTTTGATTGAAAGTAACAAGATCAAGCTAATTTTCTGGAGGCTGCTGAAAGCGATTATGCTAAATGAAGAAAATCACAGACTGACATGAAAGTGGATAAGGCAGATTGGAGGGAAGTGGGAACACCTAAAACATGGCTGATGAATATCTAAAGGCATAAAATTATTAGATGGAATTATTTTGCCTTTTATCTGTCAATGCAGGGTTGAGTTTCTTCCTTCAAAAGATCCAGAAGGACACAGGGTTATTGATGGACAAAGACTGGCTGTTGCTGATCCAACCTGTGGCCTTTTGGCTATGGGACGGACCCTCCAGCCACACTGGGGACAGAGAACAACAGGACATGGATGGACTACAGGCCTCTCAGTCTTTTCTGTTATCTGAGCAGCAGCACAGCCTGGAAGGAACCATGGGAAAGGGCCAGGAAAAAGGTGGGACTATTGTCCAAGCATCCTGCTGGCCTGACTGACGCTCTTTGTTTGACCAGAGGTCTTTTTTATTCATATGATTTTCTGGGAACATCCTCTCAGAGCATCTCATGTATGACATTACAGGACCAATGCAGTAAAAGTCAAACAGTGTGAATCAGTAAAAAAAATATATATATACATATATGAAAAATTGATTACCCAAAACTCTTTGTATATGTACATTTTGTTTATAAAATTCATATTTTAATTGATGAAAATCTGTTAAAACTGCACTTTTACTATGAATTTCATTTCATTTTTCATGGTGAGGTCATTAAAAAGTTAATGTAATGTAAAGATGATGTAAAAGTAATCACCATTTTGAAATTATTACTGTATATGTGTTGTATGTACAGCCAATTAAGAATTATGAATTTTAATATTGCCAAAAAAATAATAAAGCATCTAGGATGTATTAATGGGAGATTGTGCATGCAAGAATGTATACATTTGACTTTAATTAGTGTAAACTCAGGAAATCACCACAATTTATAGTTACAGTAATTTACAGCAATTCAGATTTAAAAACCTACAAATACAGCATATCCCCCTTTTCTGATAATACAGAGTTTATAGGGGAACCTTGCTGAATGTCAACTTTAAAATAATTTTTTGTTTTTTGGGAGAATGTGCTCTGCATTCAACAATATTCATGACAGTCTTTTAAATAAAACAAGATATTAACTGCGCTGTTAGTGGAAGTGTTGCATGTCAACGTGTGCAGAAATGTGCAGAAACGTCCTGAGCTGCCTCGTAAACCTCATAAATAGAATTTACTATATAATATTGTCAATATTCTGCCTCTATTCAGTGACTTTACACAGATGAGAAGCTCTATAAGGAATGAAATGAAAAATAGGGAAAAGAAAATGATAGCAGACCAGTTTTCTGAGGACAAGGCTGCTTTTCTTTATTCCAAAAATATTGCATTATTCTTTAATTTACAGAGGGGATGAAACTGATGTGATTCAGTCTTTTCAGCGACAGGCGGCACAGTGAAAATATGAAATGTTTTTTCGTTTTTAATGTAACACGCAGAATCAAATGTGTATTCATTGCAAATAAGGCTGTGAATCATAATGACAAGACAGATCATAGACAAACATATAAAAATGCTGCTTTGTCAGTCCTGGGTCAAGTTAATGGCAGATACATAATAGATGAATTATGGATGCATAGATTCAAGACTCATTTTCCATTGATTTGTTGGTGTGTGTGTGTGTGTGTGTGTGTGTGTGTGTGTATGNATTTTCCATTGATTTGTTGGTGTGTGTGTGTGTGTGTGTGTGTGTGTGTATGAGTGTATCACTGCTGTATGTGAATGCGAGTGAAGTGATCTATGCAAAAATTATTTTTTGGTTATAGTGAAATTTTGAGCAGCCTTTGTTTTGAAAAACGAATTAAAACTCTTACAGTATATAAGGGTTGGTTGATAAGTTCTGAGCCTTTAAGTCAGAATTGTTGCTGTTATTTTTATTTATTTATTTTTACATAATCTGCTACCAGTTCAACACACAATGCTGAAGGGATTTTATCCAGGTTTCATTCATCTTCACCCACAACTGATATGACATCACTGTGCAAGGCCAAATGGGTTCCAATGAAAGCCTTTGTTTTTTGTTTTTTTAACCTTTGGGTCTTGGGCCCAAATCTGAGCTGAACTAGTTTAAAGATAGATATATACACATAGATATCAGCCACAATAACAACTGATGTTGTAGATGCATTGTTTGTCCATCTTGTACGTCTCACACAACACTGGGTACCTCCATGACATTTAGGGTATAATCACTGACCTGAAACTGACCTTGATCTGCAAAAACACTATGTGAATCATATAACTTCCACACCAAAGATGACAGTTCCTAATGTCTAAGGCTTAGAACTTATCAATCAACCACTGCACATTTGAACATGCATGAAGCCTTTTCATTCTCATCTTAAAGCTCTTGGGAAAAAGGGCAAAGCAAGTAAAAACATTGAATCTGGTGAAAGTTGAGATTTGATTCAAGGTTTTCTGAGTTACATTCTTCTAACACGTTTTATTTTTATATTTAGGATTGTGTTTGTTATCAATAGCAACCTAAATTCCATGATCTTATCTATTTTCTTTATGTTATTGTATATTAACTGCCATCTGATATACAGTTTAGTGTTCATATATAAAAAAAAAAATCCTGGCTTATATTTGCCAAAACTCATAATAACCAAACCTGAGGGACAACAATGTTTATGTGTTTATTTAAAAATGCATATCTGCCAATGTCATTAGTTCTTAAATATCAATTTAGGCTTTAAAAATGGTCAGGATCTACTAAGAATTTCCCTTTAATGCCTGTTTTACCCAAAATGATCTTTTTGGTGTTTTTCTCTGTGTTATCTGTGCTTCTTATTCCATTTCCGTGAACCTTCCTGCTCGGAGCCAACTTGACCTCCACACCTGAAGCCTATTCATGTCAATCTGACACATATTACTGATGGGAATGGATCCACTTTGCCCCTGACATCAACGAGGGACTTTGCCATAATGAACACTCCAGTTCCTCCAGTTCCACAGCAGTGCCAATGAGTCAGGTCTGTGGGCCCATTAGAGTAATGAGAAGGAGACTAACTATATGCAACAGACACAAGCACCCAGTGAATGAGCTGAGTCGAGTGTGACCATTAGACCCAGTGTCAGCACATGCACAAAGGTTTCTGAATGGAGCCCTTTGGATATTATTATGGCGCCTGCATTAAAACGCTTTTGTTTTCCTTCTGCTTCACCGTCTCACACACTCTCTGTTGTAGTATCACGTACAGTGTTATGCTGTGTCTCTGCTCTCTTCCTCTGAATATTAATGCCCTCTATGCTAATGGCCTTACACTGGCTGAGGTCGGCAAAGCTCCTCCTCTGAATGTTAATCTGCCACCTCATTTGCATGCGCTTAAGTGTCAAATTTCCCCACAAATCATCGCAGCTGCCTCCGTGCGCTGAGGCCGGTGCCCCCCGAGCGACAGCACAGAAACAGTGCGGTCACACCGTATGCAAAGCATCAAATCCAAATCAAAGCCTGTTTAGATTGCTGGGTCACAGTGGGTTCACACTGTGCAAAATGAAGGTAATGGGATAGCAGTCGGCCTGGCGTACAAATCCAGCTGGTCAGGAAATAAGTATGAATGGAGCAGGTAATAAGAGGTGGGATAGAAACAGAGCAGGAGCTGCACCACAGTCATCAGTTCAAAGGTGAACGCCAATTCAAGATGAACACAGGATTGTTGTACTGGTAAGTTTTAGTCTTCCTTATTTGCAAGTGCACCGTGAGTGAACGGCAGGTGGAAAGGTTGATAGTGAGAAGGGAACTACAAGCAAATCCTTCAATATTATGGTTAAGAGGAAGATGATTTTATTACCTCCGCCAAGGAGGTTACAGTAGTGAATCCCGTCGTCTGCTTGTTTGTTAGCAAGATATCTCAAAAAGTTATGGAGGGATTTGGATGAAATTTGGGGTGCAGATAGATAATGTTGTGAAGAACAAGTGATGACATTTTGGAGGTGATTTGGATCATGTTCTGGGTCCAAGATTCAGAAGAATTTTTTTTGTTAGTTTTTTTTTTTTTTTTTTTTTAAGCTATAAAATCAATGCTAATGGGCCAGTTTCAATTAAATTTGGCATGGTGGCTCATTTTTTAATAAAATTGGATTTTGCTGACATGAAATATGGAAACTTGATAAAATGTTTAGGCTTTTACAGTGGGGTGGTGGGGGAGGTGGGGGATTTTGTTTTCCTTGGTGGAGCTGCGTGCTCTTGGAGCAGAATCTATTGGGTAGGGCTGAAAATAAACTGGATTTATTAAATTACAGATTTTATTAATCTCATATTGACCTAAATTTATTCATGACAACCTTTTTAAAAAATGCATATAGTTAAACTCAGAATGGCTACAACAACCAATCACATCTAACCATACAGTCAACTAACCAATCAGGCAGCAGTCCAGTACAGACATATAGAATGCTTCAACTTATCATAATTTAATTAATTTAGACTATCAAATCACATGGGAACCAATATCATACAGGAAATATCATTCACTAATACATATATAATTTTAAATTTTATTCAAATTGTTTTATGTTATGTGATGATTGTGATGTAGATTTTATGTTATCTTGTCCATTCCAATAAATAATTTTTATATCAAAATCACTATTTGATAAAGTGTTTTGTTATGTTTTAAGAGGTGACAGTTTTAGCCAGCAAACATCAGTTTCTATATGATGCTGCCAGATTTAACCAACTGTATCTAATTAGCGTTAATTCCATAAGTTGCAATGCTGGGTAATGTACTCTGTCATATTTATGCCCAGACAAAAATGGTTTCCTCAAGAAAGAAACACCACTCTGTCTTCTGATAAATGAAAAGACAGAGAACCAAAAAGAAAAAAACAAACAAACTACTGCATTAATAAATACTTCCCCAAAGTTGTTGCTATGATGCAGCCCTACTACTGAAATTCTACCCTGATTTATGTAATGCTTGCTTTAAGCTCAACATGCTTGTGAGGGTGCACGGGGCCACAAGGACAAAGACACATCCCATCACATGTGGTCCACACAATGCCTTTTCACCTGTCCGTGCACATCCCAGATTTTGTAATAACGCAGCGTGGATGTTACAAAAACGAAGGAACTGTTAGTAGGTTCAGAAATACAGACGTGTATGACCCTTCAATGGAAGATCATCAAGAGAACCAGATGACACACAATTCCTGAAATTAAATCTCAAAAAATTCTGGAGACAATTTAATTAATTTAGACTATCAAATCACATGGGAACCAATATCATACAGGAAATATCATTCACTAATACATATATAATTTTAAATTTTATTCAAATTGTTTTATGTTATGCAGCAAAAACATTCACTCCTACTTGTGAAAATCACTTGTCATGGGTGGCGCCATTTAGAAACAACAGACTTCTTCTGTGATACGATGTGCTGTAGTCGTGAGTTTTCAACACACTGCCTCCTGCAGTTTGGGATAATATCGGTTTGCTGCAAGGAGAAAACCTACGCAGATTATAAAAGCTCCACGTGTTACAGGCTCATCATGTTTCTGCATCAGCTCATATCCACATCAGGACTGATGCAGGATTTCCATGTACTGTGTGGAATCTGATGACCTAGATGTATTTACTCATTTAAAACACTGACAGTCTGAGTATTTCAAGCTAGCAAGGAAGCAGCAAGTGTGCAACTTCATCCATCCATCCATCCATCTCTACACTTACTCATTGAAGAAATTGTCCTTTTACTTCTTATTGTAACAATGCACATTAGTATCCTGATAATGATCTGATTGTTTTGTTCTGTGCGTGTAAACGTCATATCCTGGTTTCAGAAACCAGGATAAGCCCTTATCCTGGCTTTGAATAAGATAAATAAATATGCTAACTGGATTACTCCAAAAGGAAACCAGGATTAAAAACAGGTTTGTCATCAATAAAATGTATGAGGAGAAATTATGTAGCCTAATACTGAGCTGTGAAAGACACCGATTACACACTTGTCACTTTTAACTTCTGTTAATGGTTGTAAGATGGAAAAGCTGAACCCATCACAGAGCGTTCAAATGCAGCGGTGTCCACATAGCATAAAGTTAAACGGGCTCATCCTCAACTGCTACAGTATCTCGGATGGTGCAGACTGTATACTGACAGACTGGTGTGTAGGAGTCAAAAATACACCAGCAATGACAGCAGACTGATCAGAACCTGGCTTCCATGTGAATATCAACCCCCAAATACGACTAAAAACCAGGATATTAGCGCACATTATCATTACTGCTCTCTACCCCCTGCATGTACAACCCAACAGCTTAATGCAAATTACGCACATTATGTTAGCATAGAAATGGTAGAAAACAGAAGCAGAAGTGTAGCTGAGGTGGGCTGGAAAAAGGGAAACACTGAAATGTAAATTACCAAACAACTGCTGGAATGCACTAAACATCACCGTGAACTGCCTAACCACTTGATGTTTCCCTCCCAGCGGAGTGATTTCACTGTGGATGTCACTTGTGCTCGTGAGGACCGTACAGTAGATTCCTCTCTGGGTAAATCTCCTCTAAGTGTCAAGTCCCTGAGCCTCGTGGCTGCCAAACAAACCCAAACTCAGGAATAAGACAAACAATGAATTTCTAACAGGGGACGGACTTTATTTGACTTCTTTGGCAATGGCAACACTTTTCAAAAGAGTTATGTCATACAGAGGCTTACTCCATACCCTGTTAAAAAGTTGTCAGCGAGAAGGAAATGCAAACTAGTGAGTCACTACCTGCCAACAAGCGTGCTGTTAAATATACTTAGAGATGATCTAATGAACAATGATAATCCTTTAACTGTATTAAACAGCTTCAGTTGGCTGATCATTCCTTCAGGATGGCTGTTTGCAACCCTGGAATCATTTTGACTGGATGAATAGAATCAAGCATGTTCATAGTGACAACCTCATCAATGACACGCTCACTATCCTGTGTTTTATGAATCAATTTAAAATACTTTGTCTTGTCATTTTTATTTAAATAGTATTCCTTAAAAAACTGCATAACAATACAAAGCCCATGCTGCTGCTGCAGAGACATAGGTTTTTCCCATATTGTCATGAAATCTGACAGACTGATACGTCCACGAAAATTCAGTTCAAGACAAAAGTTTAGCTATCAAACGTAACAGGATGTGGATGAAATATTCAAGAAAGCATCCAGCAAGACAAATCAGAGCTTTTCTTTCAACATAGTCCAGATTTTTTCATTTTGTTTTGTTGTATTTTGCCAAGAACATTCCAAACTTCCTGTTCTGTGCTGATACTGACGGTCTGTTTCTAAATGAGCGCTGAAGCTCATAGTCATCTGATACAAATCGAGCAGTGCCTCAGTGATTAAAAAATAAATAAAAGTGGCAGGATGACCCTTGAAGCACACATCATCGTTAAAGGAGCAGTCTGCTAACCTCTAGCTTTGCTTTACAGGAAGTAAACAAATTAATCACACATTTTTATGAAGGAGGGTTTTCTTCACTGTCTCAGTAAAAGACATAAATAATGCTGTTAAGAGAACATTCGAGAACAGTGTTTTCTTTTGTTTTTCACGTATAATAGGTTTGTGTAAATTGATGGCTACACTTTTGCATTCGCAGGGATAATTACTATATAATTTTGTTAAAAGCCTAAACTGCCTGCATGGAACATCTGGATGAGAACAAACTGCAAAACTTGAAGCATTTTGTTCTCACTATAAGACACTATTTCTTTCTTATCATATGCACCACCTGCATTTTAATCGAACAACAACCACAGCAAAGAGAAATCGCACTGCACACACTCGTCTAGATGCCGAGGAGAATGAACATGCCACAACCCAAAAAAAAAAAATTATTATATGTTTATGTAATTTAGTCTAAGGAGGAGTTAATTATTATACTAATGCACAAGCAGAATCTGTGTATTATAAACTGCACATTTCTTTACACATGCATGAGACCACAGACACGTTAAGACATGTTAACATATACACATGTGTACATGTAACAAAGATGCAGTCATATTTATTTGTATACAAACACGTTGCTCGGTATGTGTGCATGTGCATGTATGAGTGCATGTGTGTGTGTGTGTATATGTGCGTGTGTGTGTGTGTGCATTGTAATTGCACTTGGCATCTGAGTGTGTGTGGAGCGGGAGTTGAGGTCCACTGAGGCTTGGACCACTTCGTATGAATAATGCATCAGACTGGGCCGTTGCATCTCAGCAGCATTGCCCAGCTCTGCTTAAAGTTGCAACTCCTCTTTCAGAAAGTCAGCATCTGCTCGCTGCTGCAGTAACTTAGCCAAAGTCAGTCTAGTGGGTGCTTTAAAATAAGATTTCCAAAATGCCTGCAAAATGTCACATTTACTGCTGTTTAAAAGGCACCAAAGCATTTAAGTAAATTTCTTTTTATAATAACTATAAGAGGGAATCAAACTCTAGCCCTGCACAGCAACTAAATCCTTAAGGCTTTTTTTTCCCCCCTCCTATTTGTGCAAAGCAATGCCTCGCAATAAGAACTTGGCATGTCAAATGAACTTTTTTTTATCTGCAAATTTGCACGTGTGATCGTGGAACAGATGCTGNACTTGGCATGTCAAATGAACTTTTTTTTATCTGCAAATTTGCACGTGTGATCGTGGAACAGATGCTCACTGTAAGTCACAGTGGGATCACCAAAGGTTCAGTCTGAATGATATACGCCACACACACACTTAATGCCCAACAAGCTTGAGCACCTTATTTGAGAAGCACACTGACAGAAAATTAACATTAAGCCTACCTGATGCAATAATATTGCTATCCTCATTGTGCAACCAGGGCATTTGCATTGTTGGCATGGTAGGGTCATTTTATACAATATTTTGCTGCCTTACTGCCTTAACGGTTGCACTAGAAGCTCTTTGAGTCCACAGTGAATAAACTCTACATTCTTCTCAGGCTTGTTTGGCTTTTTTCAGTAAACAAACTCAGCATTTGAATATATGGAAAACGATGTGACATGAAAATATATGGAAATGAATCAAATGCACGTGAAAAGGCTACTTTCCTGAATCATTAGTTGGAACTTGAACACTCCTCCAAACCTCTTAAAGGTATTTTTCCAGCTCTTACCTGGTTATGAGTTCTATAACATCATATTGACTTACTGGTATTTGTCACACCGCAAAACTCGTCCTAACAAATCCTTTAATCTAGCAATTAGTCTTCAAATTGTGTTTCTTTAAAATAAGGAAATAATGTAGCCTATCAATACTGAATCTTGAGGCAAGTGACAGTGTCTTAAAGTGTCCAAGTGGATCCAACAGTCACAGTAATGTCAATTAAGAATCTATTTTTGTTCATTTGAATTGAAATAATCTCTTTCATTAATCAGCTTTTATCACTTCCACCTTAAAGATTCTAGGACTCATCGTGCTTATTCCTCGCAGCGCTGCACACCGGAGCCTGTTTACTTTCACCTCAGGAATGTTTGGCACTTTGGCATCACATCCGCGTCTCCTGATTGAAGAACCTTCATACGGACACCGAGCCTCTCTCCAGCCCTTAAACTCCCCCACCCTCCCTCCAGACTTCCAAACCCACTCTACCCACGCCGGTACTTCGACCTAAGAGGGACCGTGCGGCGTTATCTCCGGTAGGCTCACCTCTGTGCGCGCCTGCAGCCGCTTGTTCATCTCGTAGATCCGATACTCGGGCTGGACCATGTAGGGCGAGTGTCTCCTGTAGAAGGGTCCGAACGGAGACGAGTAGAACGGGTCGTGGGTCGGGTTGGACATGGTGGCTCCTGGCGTGGCGCACGGCGCGATTTCAACATCCAGCGGGCACAGCAGCGCACATGGGAGTGCAATGCTCTCCGAGAGCCCCGGTGGGAAGCAGCCGCTGACGAGGCTGAGCTGCACTCTGCAAGTTGGCCTGCCTAGTTCTCTGCTATAGCGTGGTGGTGCCGGAGGAGGAGGAGGAGGAGGATGAAGAGGAGGAGGAAGAGGAGGGAAGGAGGGACGGGGATTGGGGGGGCAGAACTGAAGGGGGAGGAGGGAAGTCGTTTCCTGTTCCCTCGAGACAGTTAGTTTTGTACTGTTGCAAAGTTAAAGTAAGACCTCAGTGTGCGTGTGTGCGTGTGCATGCTGTTTTCAAAGAGCAGTCAAGTCAAACTGTAAGCTGGTGCATTGTCTTGCCCAGTCTAGATTTACTGGACATAGTGGCCATTTACAATTTACAATTTAAAGGACCATTCCGTCCATTTTGCACGTTTGAGCCTAATATAGTCAATGTGCTTGAAGCGTACAAAAAAAGCTGCCAGTACTCCCCTTATCCATGTGCTGGTCACCATTGGCTGGTCATCGGGTGGGGTCGGCAGAGGATGGGGGACTGGTATATACTCGTAGCCTATATAAATACGCAGTCCCCCGAATTAATTCGTCCTGCTGCAACCTTTGCTATTGTTTCTATGATTGTTTTCCTCTGCGTTGTTCTGCAGTAGAGTACAGAAGATTTATGAGAGGTTCCAGTATTCCCGAAAATGTCCCGGTACTCTGAAATGACAATCACAGAGGTACCGGTGCGTACTGGCCCATTTCAAGCACTGGTTACATTACTGACAATCATTTTCCAAAGGATATAACCGTATATCAGCTATCCTAATCTTTTGCAAAACCTCTTAATCTTTCAAAATCAAATATTCAAGCTATTAGATACACCCACCTTGAAAAATCGATGTTTGCCCTGCTCATAGCTATGCAGCCTTATAAAGTCATGGTCATTTAAATTTTTCAATAAATGCAGGTCTTTTTTTGGGGTACTATATTCCCTGGTGGAGACATACATTCACTCCACACTTTTTATTGCACTTAAACACCAAAATTATGAAACGTTGGGGAAAAAAAACAGAATATAGATGTTGTTTGCAATGATGGATTACCTATCCTAAGAACGTTTGAAGTATCAACAAGTTGATTTTAATAGCGTACCAGAATGAACTGAAACCAATGGTGGTCTGGAAGGTAGGAAAAACATTTTTAATTCAGCGTTCCAGTAGTATGCTATGCTTTAGGAAATGATTGTCAGTAACATTACATGTATGAAAATTGCATAGGCTCAAACACGCAAAATGGATGGAATGGTCCTTTAATACAAACTCTGTATCTGATTTGATCTGGATAACATCCAATGTCCAGACTCACATGTATACCTAAAAGCGTTCTCGTGATCTGGATTCTTCCTGGACTGTAACTGGTCCACAGTAGGTGGGTAGTTAGTTTTTTTTTTGTTTTTTTGTTTTTTTGTTTTTTTATGGGTCAGTGTTTCAGGTGCAGGTATCCCTTTATGGCAAGTCACAACTCCCCATTCAAAATAACTTTATTAATGGCAGCAAGTGGAGCTGAGAAGATGATGCAGTGTAGGCAATGCTATCAGACTGCATTCCGTTAGTGTTCCACGGTGCATTTACACTTTACAATAGTGACTTTGGATTACCTCATCGCACCTAGGCTGCCACACAATCCTATGATTTTTTTTTTTTCTTTTTCTTTTTTTTCTATGCTAAGGTTGTTTTTTGGGTGGGAACTGTGGATGTGTGGGCCTGTAAAGCCCTTTCAGCCATTGTATGTGATGTTAGATTATCATGGCTATTATTTGGTCCTCACACACTCTCAGACTCAGGCTTTAACATGATACTGTGCTCTTTATGCCCACAAGGTCTCTGCTGCTCATAACTGTACGGTAATGAGCAGCAGATCATGGTCATCTGGAATTCACTGCCAATACATATAATACAAGAAAATAATAAGGATCAGTTCAAAACTAGCATCTTCAAGAACAGCAGGAACAGTAATCTGGATGTAATGAATAGATATAAAAGTGCCTTATACTGAACACTCTGATTTCTAATTTTGTGTTTGCTTTGATATCTTGTTGAAAGGTGACAGTTTTGTTTCTCTTTGGATTTTTTTTCAATTATTGATTTTAGGAAATGGAGCTGTTTTGTTTGTTTTGTTTTTGTGGTGTATTGTATTGCGTGTATATCTGTATGTGTGTTGGATCCCAGGAAGAATAGCCAATGCGTAAGCTAGTGCTAATGGGGATCCTAAAGAAAGAAAGAAAGAAAGAAAGAACTAATGTTTTTTATGTATCACTTTAAACAACTTCTTCTCAGNAAAGAAAGAAAGAAAGAAAGAAAGAACTAATGTTTTTTATGTATCACTTTAAACAACTTCTTCTCAGACCTGTGATGTTATGCAAAGTTCTCATCTCTGTACTATTGTCTTTCCTCCTCTTTCTACAAACCCTGCACTCCTCTCTATAGTTTAAAGAAACCTCCTGAAGACATCATCAGTTAAAGTCCAGTATTTGGTCACGGTGAGTTGCATTTTTGCATTTTTGTGTATCCATTTGCCCTGTTAATTTGTTATATTTCCCAGAATCTTTGGTAGACCTGATGTGCTGCCAGATGTGAGTATTTCAGCGTAGAAAGTAAAAGTGACAGAGAGTGAGAGGTGTGAACATGAGCTGGAATTTATTTTCTATGAAAGTCAACTGAAGACATAAGATTTTAGTTTCTTTTCTAATGACATTCTTCATTGTCAGTGCAAAATTAACCATTTTGCCATTAATGTTTTGTATCGAATATCTAACTGGAAACAAGTCATGTGGTGTCATGTTCCACTGAAATAATGTAATTCATCACCAAGCAACAAAATGTACCCTGAATTTAAGGTGGGTTTTTCCTTTCATGTTAGACTGATTTGATAAATACCTGGAAATGACACATATCTAACACATAAGCTTATATGTTATATATTTATTTGAATATGGGGTCTTCACAGGAACATGAATTTGAGCTAAATTCACATATGAGTTTGTCTTAATAATGAAAAATCATCATTGTGTATTTGCAATAAATATCTGTAACACCACTGATGGTATTTATCATTAATATGTTGGATTTAATATGAACATGTGCTGTTTTTTGACACACTGATTAAATCTTGTAAGATTTCCTGCATGTATTCCTGCATGACAGATTAATGCTGCTGCAAACTCGCCACAAGAATCTAAAAATAAACAGACACTCAGACCAGCCACAACACTGCAACCGAATCTCACATTAACTGCCCACACTGGGAATTAATGAACAGCATTTATGAAGTCTGACTTTTAATCCAAAATGGCTGAATGGGGAGAGGCGGTCTGAATCGAGTGAGATAAAAGTTGTAATCCAAATGCCTCAGGCATCCGGTCGGGTAATTAAAAAAAAGTTTGGAAAATCTATTAATAAACCTTTAATTAAAAACTACATTTTTAATATATCAAGACCTTTTCAATTGACATTTCTAACAGGATTTGGTTGCTCGCCTAAAGCGCTTACCACTCGAGTATGGCTGCAATACATTCACGTGAACATTTAACAGATTTCAGAATGAACTTGATTGTATTGTAACCTGCACGTTATTTCTCTCTTTAAGTGCACATGTGCTTCTGCTTCAGGCCTTCCACACTGAAAACACATTTTAATCAACACAAACAATGCTTAAAATCTACTTCTAAAATCATACAAAAGGTGCATTAACAACTATATAAGATGAAATTTAGACCCACTGATTCCAAAACATGTTCATGAAAGGATAGATCACAAAGTTTTACTTACATTTGTTTCTTCTACAAATGTACTTCAAACTGACAGAAGATCCATTTACCACATAGGTACATGTTTCAAATTTTGTGATTTTTATAGTCTTAGATTGTAACTGGGTTGATGGAGTCTCAACTCTGTGAATGTAAAATCATTTTTGCAGTTTTACTTTTCATAGAATTTTTCTTTTGCTTGCTAACTAAAGAACTGTAAAAATCCTTTACCAGAGAGAAATAACAGATGTTTAGCCAAATCTGCAAACTTTATTTTATTTTGTTAGAATTTTTCTAGAATTAAATCAACATTAGATTGTTTTCTTGAATATTTTAATGATTCACCTAGAATTTTTTTCCTCCCAGAGGTTTTCATTTTTCATTTTTGTTCCCAGATTAAGAATCGTCTAAATATGAACAAGTAGAAAAATTGTAGGTTTGTCTCATTTTTCAAAATCCAGAATTTTCCATCCTGTCTTATAAAGTAACTTTCTGTAACTGTGTGATACAGAGCTCTTGCTTCACCCATTAATGCTGTTTAACACAATGCCTGATGATACTTTAATTAACCAAAGAGATTCAAACAGCTGAACATGGACATGCTGAACATCGTCCCACGTTTCCTGTTTTCACCTGCATCGCCACATTTGACTTTCTTCCCTCTGGCAGAAGGTTTTTGTCCTGCAAACAGCAAACCTCAAAATGTGAAAAACTCTGTTATTTCCAGTGCCGTTAATGCGCTTTAGTCTCGCGTTCATGGAAAAGTACTGATAGAAAGATGCTTTGTTCATGACTTCATGTACTAATTTACATACTTTTGTGTGTTTAGGTTGATATATTATATGTTCATGTGGACCTTTTAACCCTCAGGAACAAAAGAGTTTGAATTGAATTGAATAAGTGCTTTATTCTGGGTTTTTTTTTTTTTTTTTTTANTTTTTTTTTTTTTTTTTTTAAATGTTACAACACTATATACAGTAAATGCATCAAGGATGAAGAAGGAGATGTTTTAATTGTGAAAAAGCAAGGTGAGGGAGACAAAACACTTGTGGAAGAGAATGGAAATGGGTCAGGACACACATGTAGACGCTGCTTTTGCTAGATTCGCTCTTGGTGTTACTATGGTAACATACCCTATCTCCCTACCTACAGCACCTATCTAGCGCACAAACCACACACCCTACCAGCCGTGCTACAGGTTTTGCACCTGAACGCACCGATGCCGCTCCTGTTCTGGAAGAACTCTGGAACACATCTTATCCTGTTTCACAGCGGAGCATGAAAATATGAAGTTGTAGCTCCTGTATGTTCCTGTTGATGTAAACAATCACGCTCATTTGCCTTTAGGAGTCAAACGTGCCAACATGCAGAATGTTTGTGAAGATTTTTTTTTTTTTTTTTTTTTTTTTGTGGAGACAGGAGAGTTTGATTGTGATAGTCGTAGGAGCCTGGTGATGATTGACAAGCTGTAATGAGAACCAATAGCTAAAAATAGAGCATCATTTCACCGTCTAACACAATGCTAAGACTGCAAATACACCACAGGAGTGTTTTGTTTTATTTCGGAGGACACTAAATCTTCGTAGCTAAACCCTAAGTCTAACTGACTGGATTCTGGGTTTGGACACAAACTTGCAAAGTGGAACGTGAACTTGGAAGTCTGTCCTCTAGGTTGAGCTCACAACTGTTTTCCAAATATGGATGTAATATATCCCGGATGCCGGAGCAGCAACTTCTATGGTGGAATCTCATTAGCATCGTAATAGCTTCCAGGCTCATTTGCATTTTGCCGTGAGTGATTTCTCTCTCTCTCTCTCTCTCTCTCTCTCTCTCTCTCTCTCTCTCTCGCTTTCCTCTTCGCTGCTGGATGGAATAATAAAGAAAAAAAAAAGTTAAACTTTGAAGCACCACATTTTATTTCATTATTTAAGTTAAACAAATTATAATTGAAAAGCACTTTTCATTTAAGCTATTTCCTCATACAGGTGACAAATGAGTCTTATAGTCATGTCATGCAATTACGGGAAGACACACAAAACTACAAACTAATATTTGCACACAGGGATGACGAATTATGGCAAATAGATTATTACAGGAGTAGAGGCTTTTAGTTCAGTTTCAGAGTTAAAGGACCATGCTGGCCATTTTGCATGTTTGAGCCTAATATATTCAATTTTCATACACGTAACGTTACTGACAATCATTTCCCAAAGCATACTACTGGAACAATGAGCTAAATTGTTTTTTGTTTCCTAACTTCCAGACCACCATTGGTTTCAGTTCATTCTGGTACGCTATTAAAGTCAGTTTGTTGGTACTTGAAACGTTCTTTGGATAAGTAATCCATCATCGCGAACAAGACGTGTATTCAGGGTTTTCTTTTAGAAGTTATGCAATTTTAGTGTTTAAGTGCAATAAAAAATGTGGAGTGATCAGAAAATGTGGTGCATTCAAGTGCTGTAGTGAAGAACTGACAACAGGAAGCATTTTCAGATCACTCTGCAGTTTTTATTGCATTTAAACACTAAAATTATTTAACTTTAAAAAAAACCCCTGAGTACACATCTTGTTTGCAATGATGGATTACCTATCCTAAGAACATTTCAAGTATCAACAAGTTGATTTTAATAGCGTACCAGAATGAACTGAAACCAATGGTGGTCTGGAAGGTAGGAACAAAAATTTTTAGTTCACTGTTCCAGTAGTATCCTTTGGGAAATGATTGTCAGTAATGTTACATGTATGAACATTGAATGTATTAGGCTCAAACATGCAAAANTGGGAAATGATTGTCAGTAATGTTACATGTATGAACATTGAATGTATTAGGCTCAAACATGCAAAATGGCCGGTATGGTGCTTCAACTGGTAAGTTTTGAGCCCGACACAAGAGAAAATGAGCAATGGCTGTAATCTTACTGGGACAGTTATATAATTCTTTAGATGTTTTTGCATCAGCTGTATTTGTTTAACATATGTTATCATATCTTACATGTACCAGAGGAAACCAAGGTTCCACACTTAGGGCTTTGAATTAGTCTAGCACCCACATGCCTCACCTCAGACCGGTTAAGGTCTGAGGTGAGGCAGACCTCTTCTCAAATATGCACTTCCCAAATAACCTCTTCCCAAATATGCACCCCGTTTTATCTCAGACAAAGATGCCATATCAGCTGTGGAGGATTTTTTTGGACAGCTAAGAGAATAACTTTCAATAAACTAAAGTCCCTCCAGAGTTGTTGACAGAAGAGTCTTGTCAGATTGAGTTTTTGCTGAAAAATAAATAAATGCAACACATTTGAGTTCTAAGATTGATCTACATGAAGCTCAGAACTTATCAATCACCTTTATATATTGCACAAAGGTGGAGCAAACACCAAACACCGATGTTATACAAAGATGCTGAAGAAAATGATGATGGCTACACACATGGCACTGGGAAAATTAAAGATACAAGTTCAGTAAATGGCAAACTACATAATTTAACATGAGTAACTGGTCTTTGGTGAAATCTGTAACCTTTTTTTAACAAGGTGCTGAATGTGTTGAGTCCAAACATCCAAACATCCCTTTCCTCTTTTCTTATGCAGCCTTGCAGAATTTTTGCACTGAAGCAGTTCAGCAAGCAAAGAGTTAATATTTTCAACCAGTTCTGGCTCTGACACACACACACACACACACACACACATGCACAGACACGCACAGACACGCACACGCGCTCATACGCACGCTTGCTGTACTATCCCCACAACCCATCACCCCTGATCACGCTCAGACTCACACACACTCCCACGCATGCACAGATACACACAATGTAAAAACACATACACATGTACACACACAGCCACGCATGCACACGTGCACGCATGCACGTTCGCTCGTATCCCCACAACCCATCACCCCTGATCACACTCAGATTCACGCACACTCTCACGCACTCACAGATACACACAATGTAAAAAAACACACACACAAAAACCCATAATTCCCCCCCTTCAC
>VXCM01000941.1:0-52109 GCA_014773175.1 Lucifuga dentata
TTTATTCGGGCTTGGGACCGGCACAAGGTGGACACTGGCTTGTGCCCCCTTGAGGCTGCATTCTAAAATGAAATATACTATGTGTGTGTAATATGTGTGCACCTGGGTATTGAATTTCCTAGTTTAAGACACTAAATCAAAATCAATATACTGGTCTTCATACAGCTATCAAACAATGATATTACCTAATATAATGTCGTAGTATTTCAGTTGATTGAATTTGTTCCACCACATCTGTGTAACACGCTTGACACTTGATTTATTATTGTGATATATTGCCAATATTTAATATCCCCCACTAGACTTTGACTGGTGGCACAGATTGACCTCTTGGTTTCTGCTCTCAGTCTGATAGTGAGAATAAGTGTCTTCTGAACAGTGACCTCCACTGTCATCTAACATGCAGGAAAACACCATCGACAGGACCATATATTATTACAGGATTATAATCTGGTTATGTTTGTGTTCACACGGAGACATACATAAATAACAACATGCTTCACGTACACTTAGAGTGGCATGTATACACTACATGAAGACATCACACACACACACATGCACATACATTTTGTGTTTATATTCCTTAGACCAGTAGCTCACTGTGAGACAAATGCAGGAACAGGATATTTACCATGTTTCTTTTCTTCCTTGGCTTGGTTTATTAGTTCACAATACTATCTGTTAAAGACATGGGCATTGTATGAACATTCAGTGCTGCCAATTTTGTTTATCTTTTGTCAAATATTATTTTTATGTCAATCTTGTTGATTTGTTCAGTCTACAGTCGGAAGAGTGGCAGGAAAGATGGAAATATGAGTAACACAAATGATGTAAACATTTGCCTCCTTGTCCTGATTTTGTCTGATTGTGCAGCTCAGTTTGACCATTTTCTAGAAAGTTGTTTAACTTGAAGCATACCTTTGTTTTATTTTGTTTGCAAATTTAAAAAAGTTACAAAAAAACAAAAGTATTGGAAATCTCCTTGGTCAGTCCACAGCTCATACTTTAATATATTCAATACTTATATTTAAACATTTTTGTGGAACATTTTGTAAAATTAAAAATAGGTTATTGGAACTCCAATCCCATATTGTTACTTGGCCAGGTCAATTCAGTTTAGATTCAGCTTGATGAAACAAAAAATCAGCAAGTGAAACACTCGTCATTTCCTGGCAAAGTTGTTTCAAATATTAATTTATTATAATAAAAACACAAATTGAGATTTCATAAAATCAGTTTATTTTGTATTGTTGAGTATTTGACTATTGTAGTGAAAGGCTTGTGTGTGTGTGCGTGTGCATGTGGGTGTGTGTGTGGGTGGGTGTTAAATACTTTACATGATGATGAATGTGAAAGGAGCCTTTGTGAGTTATTTCTTTTTGCCTTAATATTTTGATAAGTATTTTTGGCAGGAGGCATCATTCATATTCTAGCGTCTGTCAGAGCCTTTTAAACAACATAATGTTTGTGAAATTTAAAGACTTCAATAAAAAATCATAGCATTAAAATGAAAGTATGTGACCTAAAACAAGTTGCATGATATTGGCATGATATTGCTGTGATTGTTTATTAGGGGCAGTGAATAATGCAATGCAAACCACACTGCAGTGATACATGACATTTTGCTTGAGTGAGAAAAGTTTATTTTTTTATTTTTACTTTTTTATGGCGATAACTTTGGAGCAGACTTTGGAGCTTACTAGCTAGCTAACTTACGTTTTCAATTTCTTTGTGCAAATTACTTGTGAAACAAATTATTAACTGAAACAACAAAACCAAAATTAGTTCAGCCTGCTGTGATTGACCAAGTTCTTATTTCTTGACAGTTTAACTAAGAACTTGGTAAATCACACAAGCTAAGTCTTTATTAGGATATTTAAGAGGTCTCAGAGGAACCTCTGGCAAGGTCCCCATTGTTGGCATTTGGATGCATAATATACCTCTTTTAAATTCAATGTCATGCTGATGTAGCACTGTATGTTCCCCCTAATTTTTCTTTTTTCTTCCATCTTATTGTCCCCCCCATACTCTCTTCTCTGTCCCATTCCCCCCACCCCCCGCTTCTTAATCACTCTCCACTCTGTAATCCTGCCAAGCGACAGCCAGTCATATAAATCAACATGTTTACAGTGAAATGTTTCCAATTAAAACGGACGCTCGTTAAGAAACATCAACGGACACCACTGGATCCTTAATTGCCTGGGATGCCAGTGTGTGGTGCATATTAATTATGTATTAACCTCACACACACTGCACACACACAAACTGGCCCAAATGCATACATGCCCATTAATGCGTATTGCATATTAATTACCTATTAGCCTTTGTGCTATGCATTAAGAGCTGCGTGTCAAATGTGGCATCAGAAAGACAGCTTGCCCAAGGGCAATGTGCATGTGTGCACATGCAGACACACACACACACACATCCTCATGAATACTACCAGCAACTGTCTTTTCAGGTTGCATTCAGAATGAGGAATGAGTCGTCAACCACCCATGACCATAACTAATCTCACTGCTGGATGTGCGTGTGTGTGTGTGTGTGTGTGTGTGTGCGTGTGCGTGTGCGTGTGCGCGCACTCGCCTGTAAGACAATTAAACAATTACAGCACCTGATCCCAGGATCTTACAGCCTGTCTATGTGTGTATGTTAAGACTTACAGCAGACCGAATGAAATGATTAGAGCTGAAATAATTATACAAAAAAGTCAGTGAATAAATTGATTATTTAAAGGTTTAGTGAGTTATTGAGTGGTTATTGAGTAAGGGTGTGATAAAGTAAAAGTCATGTGCATATCTTCAGTGTCGATCCTACATTTCTGAAGTTCATGATCATTTTACACTTTCGAGGTGCCACCGTGGTTGTCGTCTCATTTATGATCATTTCTGTTTCAGCCAGCTTTGCTTCTGATCGACTATCAGCCTTTTTTCCTAATTGCACAGTCTGCATCCTCAGCAGTCCTCTATACCCCCAAACTAAGGGATGTCGGGTCAGTATCCATGTTTATTACATGCCATTTGAAATTGGTGTAGCCACGATGGGCTTCCAAAAATGACTAAATTATAATGTAGCACGATCTGTATGAGATAAAATTCAAATGCACAACTACACCACTTAAACAGCCCACCTGTCTGCTGAATTTAATTTGTGGAACATATGTGGCCATTTTTGCTTTATTCCAATGGATATAAATAGAATCATGTCAGAGTCTTAAGTATATTTCATAAAAAAAAAAAAAAAAAAAAAAAAAAAAAAAAAAAAAAANAAAAAAAAAAAAAAAAAAAACTTTATTCCTCTGTGTTAATAAACCAGGTTGTGAGGTACGGTGTAAGTCTTGTTAGAGTAAAGCAGTAATCACAAAGTTCCATGCAAACTGCTGCCATTTAAATGACATTTAGGCAAGTTACATGGTTTTTCGCTCTTGTTGGCACTGGCAGCCACACCATGTACTTTAAGCCTGTCCTTCAGCTATGGATTGCCCTTAGATTACACTGTGAACATACATGTTCTTATTTACTCTCTGTGGCATTTTAATTGTTTTATCCAAGTACCAACCGACTGCTGACCTTCATTTCGCTTATAGCTTTGTGTGTGGTAAATCCTTGCAGACATAATTAAGGGAAAACAGGCAAAAATGCTGTATGATGTAACTGTGCCATCATCTGCACCCATGTAATCATGTCATGCTGACAATACTATGCATATATGGAATTCTTTGCATTCCTTTCCATCTTCATTTTGCCCATAACACATTGGATAATCTATTTATCAGTGCTGTAACATTAAATGGAAATGAGCCAGAATTAATGATAATAAATATCTCAACATTTATGCTGCTAGTGCTTGTCCGTCTAGTGAAAGTGACGTTCATTAGATTGGTTGATTTTTTTTTTTTTTTTTTTTTCACGCCAATTTTCACATTTTAATTGCAAATGTTCTCATCATTCTCATAATCACTCACAATATCCCAGGGAAGATAATTTCCAGGCATTTGAACAATACATCTGTCTGTCATCTGGCTTTCTAGCTTTATTTAAACTAACAGTTATTAAATATATTCTGCAAATAAAAGCACATTTAATTTTACCCTTTTTAATTAATTTTGGTAAAATGTTCCAAACTACAGCAAAGTACGTTGTAGCTCATTGTGAGTTATAGAATAAATAGTCAAACTAGGTAGTTAGTGATAGCCACCATGGCTCAACAGGCAAGGACAAGAGCGCCACCTATAGAAACCTGATAAACATGATACCAAGAAAAGAGACATCACAGTACCACCCACAATGTTGACTGATCACTCCTATCTGTGCAGTACAGTAATGAAAACAGTGCTAACAGCTGCTGCTGTTTAGTTTTCTCCTCTCTCTTCTCTTTATCTGTGCTGCGGGAGATGATTGATAACCTCTAAGTCTTTCACAGAAAATCTAACTCAAAAGTCTAGTATATTTATTTTTTTTTAGCATAAAGTCCTTCCAGCTTGACACCATTCTGCCACAGTGTTGGGTGGATTTTATTCTGGTTTCACAAAAGGTCATTTCTTGGCTGCCCCCCAAAAATCCTAGACAGCTAAAAATACAGTCATCATCTGAGCTCAACCCTTTTCATATGAGCAGAATGGGTGCTGAGCTAGTAAAGCCATAATCCTGTTGAGCAGCCATTACACTTTATTACATAAAGCCTACGTTGTCCATCTTGTTTAACTCAGAGACCCCTGGGTACCTCTGGAACAAATCAATGAGCTCTACAGCCCTCTGCAACTTCCTTTTGTCATGGGCTCAGAACTTGTCAGTCAACCCTTGTATAGTACTATCATGTATTGTACCTGATTCTGCTCTGCTTTGTACATGTGCATGTGTCTGTTCAATGAAATGAGCTTCCACCTCATCTTTATTGATTCGGCCATGGGGGTTTTGAGGATGAAGTCAAGGAGAGCGAGACAGCAGACGATAGTAATAAATCTATATGCAGCCGTACATACGGATCAGACAAAGGATCAGGTGTGTCCTACTGCCCTGAATTCAGCTCTCCTTCACGCACACACTTGCACACACACCACACACAGTAGGTGAAGAGGTAAAGTACATTAATATATGCTGTTATGGACTACTCAGAAACAGAATGGAATTTTATTATAAATATATATATATATATGGACTTAGTCTAGCCATTTATCCCCTAAAAATAAATGATGGTAACAAAAAATGCATGTAGACCAGATTTTCCCATCCAAATACTATTACAGTCTAAAGCCCTCAAGGCGTACATTATGATAGCAATGTCTGTTTCTGTGCTCGGTTGACCACGAATTAACTTATCAGCTGTATTACTGTCAGCTCAGTCAAAACTAGGCCAGCTTGGTGTATGCCTCAAAAGCAATGTTGAGCCTTAAGTCATCATTGGGGTTATATGTGACATCCTACATGCCAAGCACATTTTATGAAAGGTTTTGTGTGTGTGTGTGTGTGTGTGTGTGTNTGCCAAGCACATTTTATGAAAGGTTTTGTGTGTGTGTGTGTGTGTGTGTGTGTGTTGTGTGTGTAGCAGGGGTTAGAGAGGGAGATCCAAAGCAGACAGAAAATTTTTCAGGCCTAATGTTCCATGACAACAGACCAAGGTTCCATCAAGGTGAATCAGAGCCAGAGCCTGCTAACGTCTTACACACACACACACACACACACACACACACACACACACGCACGCACACAAAGGAGCAGACATGAAAAAGGACAGTTGTAGAGCATCTTAAATCTTCTTTGTGCTACTTCCTTTTTTTCCTCTCTACCCTTTTGTTCCCCTCTCCTCTCTTTCACTTCTTCATCTTGGCCTCCTCTGTCCTCTCCTTCCATCATTCCATTTCCCCATCGTATCTCCACTTTAACTTCCTGTATCCCCCCCCNCCCCCCCCTTTGTTCTCCTTTCCTCTCCTTTATTGTCCTGTCCTCTTAAGTCAAGTTTATTTGTGTAACCCTTAATCACAGTTGCAGTGTAATGGGTTTCACAACAGCCACATTAAGACACAATGAGTTAAAAAAAAAAAAAAAAAAAAAAAAAACACCTGTCAGCCCTCAGGAAGAAGGAAACAACTAGAAAACATCTGTTCTTCTTTTTTGTCCTCCTCTGCTCTTCTGTTCACCTCCTCTCCATTATTCTTCTCCTCACCTCTATGACAAACAAAAATCAATGAACTAGAAATGTGTCATCTGTAATCTAAACAAATGTTATCAGCAGGCCAATATTCCATTAGGATTCCATCCTGTGGTAGTATATTGTGTTTGTCCGGTTGTGTGCACTTGGATCTGTATGTGTGCGACGGTGAAATCAGGAAGAAGATGAACCATGATAACCCAGTGATTGGTTGGCTCGGCTGCCATGGTGACAGAGATTGTTGATGTATTCTGGCATGTTAACATTCTGAGCCTGTCACCTTCCTGTCTACCTGCTCCACTTAGATCAGCATTGAGAGAGAGAGAGAGAGAGAGAATCTCTATTCCATCCTATTGTCTTTCTGGTTATATTTGTATATGTTGCACGTATGGGGTTGGGTGGGTACAATATTGTGCAGCAGATGGTGCATACAAATCCCAAATTTTTAATCAGGTGCAGATACAAATCATTGAAATGAATACTGAATATGAAAAAGAAGGAAACCCCACAGAGTAAAGAACAATAGACAAGTCTTATTCTTTGAGATAATAAAAACCAAAGAAGAAAAGGGATAAAAGAAATACTCTCGAGAGATTTATAAACAAAAATGCGAACTCAAAAGATACAAAGAAAATTACAAATATAACGGCAACAAAATAAGCTGACATACTCCTTTCAGTGCCTGATGAGGAACCACAAACCAATCACACAGGCAAAGTTTTTCCAACATGTGTGATGCTGACCTCCTTTAACTAAACATGTTGTCCTGCTTTTTTTTCTTTCTTTTTTACCCCTCTCCCCATCACCCAAATCCCTATTACTGTTTGTATTTATATTGTATCTCTTATTTCATCTCTTCTTTGTCCAACTCTTAATACCCCACGCCATCCTTCCTTCCACTTCTTTCAGTCTGCAAAGTGGGATTTTACCGTTCGCTGCTGGAGTCTTTGGCCTGCAGTAAGTGTCCACCCCACAGCGTGGCCAGGAAGGCTGGAGCCACCGCCTGCTCCTGTGAAGATGGTTACTATAAGATCGACTCGGACCCTTCCAATATGGCCTGCACACGTGAGAACACACTTTTTTTTCTCAGATTATGCCTGCTTATGATTCTACTACCCAAATACTTCCTATACTCTTCTAAATTCCTGCCATCTCTCTCTCTCTCAGGTCCTCCTTCAGCTCCGCGCAATGCCATCTCCAACGTCAACGAGACCAGCGTCTTCCTGGAGTGGTCCATTCCCATGGAGACTGGTGGCAGGAAGGATGTATGCTACAACATCCTCTGCAGACGAGTCTTGCCAGATGGAAGAGGTTTGGATGAATGCGGCCCCAATGTACGTTTTCTGCCACGCCGTGTCGGCCTGTCAAACACCTCGGTGATGGTGGCTGACCTGCAGTCACACACTAACTATAGCTTCCTGTTGGAGGCTGTGAATGGGGTGTCAGAGCTGGCCAGAGACCATGCGAAGCAGTATGTGTCACTTAATGTGACAACCAATCAGGCAGGTATGTTGCGCCACATCTGTCACAACTGACAATACATCCCTTTTGCCAATCAAAGCCGCTCTGAGTGCAGTAATCAACCACAGCTGTCACTTTTTCCCTTTCAATAATCCAACTTATTTAGAATTTTTCCAACAGAAAATCAGTTTGAAGAATTCATCATCATTTTATCATCTCTCCTTCCTCCTTATTGAGGCCAACCTGTGTGTCAGATTCCCAGCATGAATATCTTATGTATTGTAACAAAGACACCAGATGATCAAATTATCCCAGTATTTGTCAACAAATCTGTCGCTGTATTAATTTTCACTCATGCGCCATCCCTGCTGTGAATGCGAGAACATTACACAGTGGAAAGCTTTTTTGTTTTTGCTTTTTGAAACAAGATATGTCATTGAAAAAGCAGCTTGGGCCCCACAATTAGGCAACACATTTCATCAACAACATTTTCAGGAGTCATTGGCATAATAAAAGCTCTTGATTTGCGGGTTGTTTGTGTAAGGGGCGTCTTGTGTGGTAGCAGGTGTTATTCTGCATGCCTATCAATGGTGAATCAAGTTAATGACATGCAAGTTTACATGGTATTTTGAGCTGGGAAATAGTAGTTTTGATTGAATTTGAGCAATTTTTCCAGTTTATATAATTTCTGTCAAAACTTATTTTTCAGACTTCTACTGTGAGGAATTGTAGCTGACTGCTGTGAATATTTAATCATTTGTTGTTCCAGATTAGCTTTGAAAATCAATTTGAGGATATTTGCGATGCTTTTCTTACACTAACAAACTATGAGATGCCCTTGAGCAAGGCAATAAACCCCTGACAGCTCAGCTGAAGCAGCTCTGAGGTGTGTGTGTTAAAAGAGTCCAGCCATTCTCCATGTTTACAGCAGTAAATAATTGCATTTTACTACCTTGGCTTTTAAATTAGTATTAAAAAGTCATATCTGCAGATGGGAACCCATTTTATTTTTACAGGAGTTATGTGTTTGTGCATTTTATTATTTTATTCGCTTGTAATGAAATGGGCAAGGCACAGAATAATGCCGACCTTTCCACAACTTTCATCTGGAAGGGAAGTAGAGATAGAGCGCTTTGGAAAATAATGTATGTGTTCCTGTTAGCTGAACAGATGGTTTAATGATGATCAAGGAATAGTAGGAAGTAGTAGTAGTAGTAGCAGTATGTGTGTGTTAGAGAGAGAGAGAGAGACAGACAGAGAGCCAGATGGCTGTTCTGACAGTTGAGAGAACTTGCAGCTCTTGAGCTGTGTTGTCACTGTGGCTGTAGACTGCAGACTGAGTGGATTACACCAGACTCAGGAGTCACATTCAGTTTATTGGAGATGTAGTTGGATTACAGTTAGCCAGTTAGAGATTAGGGATTATATTAGATTACATAGGGTTGGCAGAATCAACCGTGAGCTATCTGTGTCATGGCTGTGGCATTCTATAGGTAGGCTTCTGTACTATTTGTTAAGTGAGTTTGAGACATGTTGGGTACTTTTTTGCGATTGTTTACAGCATGCTTAATTAGAAATCCATCCATCCATCCATTTTCTGTACCCATTTATCCTGTTAAGGGTCACGGGGGGGCTGGAGCCTATCCCAGCAGTCATAGGGCGAGAGGNACCCATTTATCCTGTTAAGGGTCACGGGGGGGCTGGAGCCTATCCCAGCAGTCATAGGGCGAGAGGCGGGACCCTGGACATATCTCCAGTCTATCGCAGGGCTGACACAGAGACAGACAAATTCATTCACAGCTATAGTTAATTTAGAGTTTGCAATTCACTTGACCTGCATGTCTTTGGAGGTAGGAGGAAGCCGGAGCACCCGGAGGGAACCCACGCAGACATGGGGAGAACATGCAAACTCCACACAGANAAGCCGGAGCACCCGGAGGGAACCCACGCAGACATGGGGAGAACATGCAAACTCCACACAGAAAGGATCAGGTTGGACTCGAACCCAGGACCTTCTTGCTGTGAGGCGACAGTGTTAACCACTGAGCTACTGTGCTGCCTAATTAGAAATCAAAACTTTAAAATAAACTGTTCTAACAAATTCAGAGAGATAAATGCTTCACTAAAGAAACCCTAAAAATAAACACTTTTCCAATAATATGATACAAGAGAACTTAATAAAATCAGACAAGGTGTAGATCCTGGATCTGATGCTATGTGTGTTGCTGTACCTCTGTCTGGATTGTGCATTCCTACAAGCATCATTGCCTGTTTTCAAGGGTGGGGAGCTGGCAGAATGTTCTCAGTCTTGTAACTGCAGTAGCTACTCCGAGAGATGGATAAGGGTGTTTGTATGAAGAAGACCAAAATCTTACCTGGTGTAACAAGAACCTCTTTCAAATGCTATAAAAGATGCCATTAACCTACGTTTATGAATGAGGAAACGTTGACGATGTTTGCCCTCATTGACATATTAAGTCTGGTGTTTTATGAATTCCCCCATTGTACTCCACCTTTAGAGCAGCACACTTGGATGTAACACTTGGATGTAACAACATAATTTTCCTCTGTCTGCTTCTGGAGAAGCTGAAAAGCTGAACATAGCTGGAAAATGTTCAGTAGGAACTTCAGTTCCAAAATCCCATAAATCCTGCTTGGCGAGAATACAGTAATTGCAATATGTGATGCTCCAAAGAGATTGATTGGATCCCCAGTGATTCACATGTACAAATCAGGTTAACAGCAGAGAGAAGGATATGCAAATAAGAGTAGAACAAATAAGGCACTGAAGATCATACATCAAATAATTGCCTAAATATTTAGGGGATAATACACCAGCAAAATCATCATTAAACACTGACAGATTTGCAGGTTTTAAAGCAGATGCATTAGTGTGATGGTTGGCTGTTCTGAATATGTGGTGTGCAGATGGAAGAGCATATGTGCAAGCATGCATTCTGACCTGTGATATGCAAATGGTCCAAATGATCCAAGTTACAGTAATGTTTTCTTTTCAAGTTACAGGAAATGATATTTGAATATGTTTAACGGGTAAAGACATGGAAAATAAAATAAAATAAAATAAAATACCAACACATTACAAATGTAGCTAAGTATGAAAATGAGTAGATTACTTAAACACCTCTGATATGTCATTTTGGGTTCAATATCAATAATATAATACAGTAGTTTTAACAGATGGCTAAATTTGAGATTAACAGTAGGTGCAGAGGTTCTCAGTGTTCATGTAGACAGTTCCCCATAGTATGGTCCATGACATGCCAATTACGCAGGAGTAGAGTTGCAATAAAACCCTTAAATTGCAAGTCTTCACTGGTGCTGACTTCTTGTTATCCAATATTCTTAAACAGAAGCGTTTTAGCAGAGTGTTTTAAATAACATATAGATTTAAATTCTGTCTTGCTACTTTGTCAGTTTTTTTAATGTATACGAAACCTCATATAAACCTTTGCTCCAAGTTAAAATAAAAAAAAGAGAATTTCACTTATCCCTTAATGTAGTTTACTGATATCCATTAGCAATAGACACACACATTTAAAAATAATGTATCATCTGCATATTGGCTCATGCTTTTTTATTTGGGGAATATTTGCATTTGCAAGGAAACGACGTATAATGTTATACCACAGCTGACTAAGTGTGGCATCTACTGTACCCATATGCAGAGAGAAGAGACTTTGTTCCACAATTTAGGCTGTTCACTTAGACTCTCCTTCTTGATCCATACATACTGTAGCATCCTCCTTAGTTTTTAGTGTTATTTCACTGGATGAAAAAGTAATGAATAAGGCTTTGGAAAAAGCCACATTTATTTATTTATTTAATTTCTAAAATAACACTTGCGATTGAAAATTATTCTGTGATAATTCCCAACATGTGAGGTTTAAATGGCTCGAATCAACTTTTTGCTCATTTTGTACATCATTTTGATGTACAAAATGATGTACAAAATATAGATTTAAATTCTGTCTTGCTACTTTGTCATTTTTTTTTTTAAATGTTTATATTTTAACTGAATATTACTGGTTGCTCAGCTCGATTGTATCCTGATTCTGGGTGATTTGTTGAAAGTGTTGCTCACAGTGTGGCTGCATAGCAACTGAATGGTCGATGCTGCCATACATTGCTTTTTTGCTGTTGTTGACTGTTAATCAAATATATAGTGATGCACTACCTGGTCGTGAATAGAAGTGCACACAGCCGGAGGTGCTGACTATTTGTCTTCCTTGTGTATTAAGTTAGATGCAGAAACAGTTGGGTTGCTGAAGAACTGTCCGTTGGTGCTGAGTATGGAACCGAAGTGGATTTAATGAGACAGAGGAGACAGTAGGTATAACAGGAGGTTTGGGAGAGAAGATGTAGGAATAGAGAGTGTGTGTGTGTGTGTGTGTGTGTGTGTGTGTGTGAGAAAGTCTGGCAGTGGGACACATGAGAATCTGAAGGCGAGTGTTTGTCAGGCAGCATCTTATTTTTTTGACCGTCGTTGCCAAATGACTGTCACTCTTATAAACCTGAAAAATCCAGATGCAAATCAGAGCATGTAGGTGGGAAGTTGTTCTGCAAACAAGAGAGATGAGAGCATCTCTGCTCCTTTACAACCATAATGAAGCCATTTCTCTCTCTCTCTCTCTCTGTCTCCCATTCATTCTCTCGCTCAGTCTCTCTGTCATGCTCAGAGGGTAGCTAAAGGATAATAGAACAGATAGTTGAAGATCTGTATTGATTCTGGTGATGGTTCAGACAGATAGTGGCTCAAGAGGCTTATGTTCTGCACTGTGATAACGTTTGCTCTTATCTGGGGCCAGAGTTGTTACACTGGAGGGCTGCACTTGTCCGCTGAATGGATTTTACAGTGTTTTTTTTTTTTTTTCCTAATCTCGTGATGAAATAGAATGTCTCACAGCTTCAGGTTGATGTCCAAACGAAAAGTGACCCGATCTGCTCCTAAATTCAGGCAGAAAAAGTAGAGTGCATGTTTAGTTTGCGCTCTGTGTTACTGTAGGTGCTCATTAGCAGATATAACAGGCAGGGAAGTGTTCCATCCACGGGATATAATTGCACTTTTTCTTTCCTGTTGCTAACAAGGAAGCATTGCTGATGGCCCTTTACACTCTTTCTTCATGCCTCCTCCTCTCTGTCTCTCACAGTGCATCTCATTTGTCTTTCATCTAGTTCTTTTTTTCCCCTCTATCTCATCACCTCCTGTTCTTTTCAGATTTTCAGGTGCTTTGTCCTCTACCTAGTCTCTCCTGCTGAGCCATAGGACAGGGCGGGATTCATAAAACACAGTACCAGACCTAACATGTCAATAAGGCAAAAAGCATTGTGCAACCATGTTCTCTCATTCATAAATGTCTGTTACTGTTAATGTATTTGCCTCACGTGCTAGTGATCAATAAATATGATAGCTCAGTCAGTGTTTTTAAATGGAGAGTTTTGATCTGATCTCTTATACACATTCTCATGGGACTTCCCCTCTTTCTCAACAATCAGCCTCTCCATGTTCCTCATACACACACACACACACACACACACACACGCCACCCTCAACTCCCATGCACAGCAACTCTTATTGTGTCTGGATCTCTTATTTCTTATGTTAGCGCTGGGTCAATTTGCTTTGACCCCTTGACCCCAGGTCAAGGAAAATGGAAGAAACATTAATATAACACAGTTTTTGATGGTGGGGGAAATCAAAATACGGAAACCCTCGCAAATGGGTAAAATCAGGGTTTGCACAGTTCTTCAAACCCGGGACCTTTTTATTGCAAAGTACAGTAGATGCTCACCACTGCATCATGTCACTGTGCTGCCCTAAAGAGAACGTAATGACTATAATAATCACAGACCTTAATTGCTTTATTTGACATAGGAGATTGAAGTTTTAATCATTTTATCTGGATACTTTTGAAAAACTGGCAAGAGTTTGAAAAAAGCCCTCTCGCGTAACATCTTAAAAATTGCTGAATCCACCGCTGGATCACGATCTGCACCAAAATTTAATGCATCCTCCCTTATGTCCCAACCTTCCACCAAGTTTTTTTTTTTTTTTTTTTTTTAAATTGGCACATAACTTTTTGAATAATCCTGCTAAAAACAAAACAAACAAACCAACAGATGCAGGTGAAAACATAATAGCATTTGCAGATGCAATAAGAGAAAAGGTTAAATAAAATTTTACACTGGGCAGAGAGGGACTGCTTTTGCCTGATATGCTACTTTGAGTGAAAAATGATTGCACTCTATATGTAAATTGCTGTGTCCCTTCAAGTAAAATACAGTGGTTTAATATGGTGTAAACATTAGATTAGGCATTTTGTATGACATTTTGAAAAATAGTGCTGCAACTGTTCTGTTTCAGAAGATGGATTTTTGCCTTAAATGTACATGAATGGTGCATTACTTTTTAATACCTTCAAGTATTGAACCAGCACATTTCTATGTGTGCTGTAATTTTCTAACTGGGATAATACTGTATATGAATTCTGAGAATATGTGTATTTTTTGATTTACCATTATATATAGAATGCCTAAATGCACTCAGTTGAGGGTAATCTTGGTCTTTTGGGTGTTTTATTACCTCTTCAGCTGCTGGGAAAAGAAGGACTCTCTCATCATTGCATCCCAGTCTTTTATACATTTAAGCTTTGAGTATGTGTGTGTGTGATTGCGTCTCTGGTTTCAGGCTTTTAAGATGTTGCCGATAACACGTCTGTGTGACCGTCCACTCAGGATTCAGTTACTGTGTTTGTAGCACTGATTTATTCCCTGCAGAGTTCTTCTGAGGCTATTGAAACCTAAACGGTATTTAGCATTTGCAGTAGAGGCTCTCTCTCTCTCTCTCTCTCTCTCTCTCTCACACACACACACACAGTATCAGGATGTTGCCTGAGGGAGCATTTTGCCTGGTTAAAAGCTCTTTATGTGTCAGAGACTCTCCAACTGTCCCTCTGAGAGATGGACCACAGTTCAGGTTACAGTAGGATGGTTAGATGATGGATGCAAATTCACACGACGCTGCTCATTTGACTTCAGAAAGTACAGAAAAAATGGCCGTTAAATTCATGTTTCAAATGGAAACTTTGCAGAAAGCATCAAAAGCAACAGAAAATGAACTCCTCAGGTGTTGGGTGATATTTCCTCCAGTCAACTTGTGAAGTCTGCTGATAATTTCAGTTCACAATTTGCTAAAATTAACACAGATGTTCTCCTACGTGGAACAAGAAAAGGAAAACAAAACACAGGTAAATTCAGCTTTGTAAGTCATTTTAGTGAAGTTTGAATTTGGCTTTCACAGAAACAAACACACAAAAAACAGGTTTAATTGACAGTATAAGTTATGCTATGATAAGTTATGTTTCCCACCAATCACAATTGTTGATCTGGGATAAAACAGATTTTCTGTTTCCGTCCATCCATCCATCCATCCATCCATCCATCCATCCACCCACCCATTTTCCATCGCTTCTTTAGGTCCAGGTCTTCAAAGCAGCATGCTAAGCAAAATAGCCCAGATGTCCCTCTCCCTACCCACGTCTTCCATCTGGGGATTGATTCGGGATACCAAGATTTTCATAAGCCAGATGGGCCTTGGACTTTCACCAACTTTTACAAAAATAAAATTAGAGAAGACATAGAGTTTGTTTAAAATGTTTATCCAAGTAGTGAAATTTATCAAATCACGTAGCAGAGAAAACATGGATTAAATGGGTTAAGTCCAGTCTGGCCACTAAACTCCTGGCTGTCACCAACCTCTACCAATCCAGACATAGATGGAATGTCAGCAAATAACATACATGTTTGCATGCATTACATTCTCCCTTAGATAAGATTAAATGATGAGCTTCCTGTCCAGAGCTGGAAAAATGAGGAATGTTATTTGTATCATTTAACTTTGGGGTGTCATCAAAAGAGGAGTGTCCTATAAATGCTGACTTTATTAGAATGTTGTTTATTAACATGCTATGTCAGTTATGTTAAAGAATGGAATTTGCTTGCCCTATATTGAATCATATGAAATTGTTGGATTGTTGAAGGTGGTGATTGTTGAGTGTTTTTATCTGTGTGCAGCGCCCTCTCCAGTGAGTGTGGTGAGGAAAGGTCATGCAGGGAAGAGCAGTATCGCCCTTTCCTGGGCTGAGCCTGATCGCCCCAACGGCATCATCCTGGAGTATGAGATCAAGTACTTTGAAAAGGTAAAACTGAAGGCTGCACAGTTTCATCAGCATGTGTCACATATACAAAATGCTCCTAGAAAAGATGAATCTGAAATCCTTCTAAACAATGTTTCACAGGTAGGAGTACCTGTCTTTCTGCTGCTCAGCAGGGGGCAGTTTTCTGATACTCATACCAGGCGATGTGTCTCTTCTTGGATTCTTCCTGCAGCCCTGTTATAAATATTTTGTGAAGTTTGGAGTATACAGTTGTTGCTACACCTGTCATGTAGGCATTGATTCATTGGCAGCATTTTTTTTTTTTTTTTTTTTNTTTTTTTTTTTTTTTTTTGTGTGTAAATGTGTATTGTTTCACAAATATCCAGTCAAGTGTATTTCTATCACTGTATCACTGGGAAGTGTTTCTCTTTTCTAGTGCATCTTATCTGCATCTGACACATGATTTTATATATATATATATATATATATAAAGGNTTTTCTAGTGCATCTTATCTGCATCTGACACATGATTTTATATATATATATATATATATATAAAGGCTCATCTTTTATTAGTATTATTATTATAATAATTATTATTTTATTTTTTTTTATTTTATTTTTTTAATTGAAGCATTTAAGCTTATGATTGTCTTTTTGGAGATCTTGTCAGTCTCCATAATACTTAAAAAAAACTGCATATACAAGTGGCAAATGTTAATTCTTCTTTTATATTGTCACATTATTACTATTTTTACTATTTACTTATGTGCTGAAATGAGCCCCTTGCCCATGGTATTTTTAAAAACATGCACCTGTTTTTGTGTTGAATTTTTAGAACTTTTAGACATTGTCCATATTAGCTCCTAGGGATGTTGCTGGATACACTTTGTGTTTGCCTCGACCTTGAAGCATTTTTACTGAAGTGGCCTCCTACATGTAGTACACTGAGAAAACCTTCACCTTTAAAAGGAAAACGCATTAGAGAAGTTGTTACTGTTTTTAAGTTGGATTTGGGTATAGCGCGCAATTTGATACTCCTCTTCAGATCATTGTTCCCCTGCCTTCCTCTTTCTTCTCTGTCATCCTCTGGTGTCTTCTTTTCTGGGAAGGTCAGAATAAAGGTGCACATGAGAGGAGAGGAGGGTTGTGGTCAGTGGTTAGCTAATAGCTTCTGGCTAATGGAGGGGGCATTTAGCTGTGTTTAAACTTGATGTGGTTACAGTTGTGAAACAGATCCTTACACACAAATCCCGCTCACACATTCTGCAGGTAGCTTAACCACACAAAGCATGTATAAAAATGCATTTGAGTGTGTGCACAAGGTTAAAAAATATCTTTAAAGCATCAGAATGAATTGCATTAATCCCCTCTCCCTCGTCTTACCCTCTGTCCTCCACTAGGAGCAAGACTCCAGTTACACGATAATAAAATCCAAGGAGACCGAAATGGTGGTGGAAAGCCTGAAGCCCTCTTCAGTCTACGTTTTCCAGGTCAGAGCCGGTGTCAAAAAATACATTTATAAATAATGATAAGAGGGGGAAAAAAAGCATGTAGTGACAAAAAAAGAAAAATGTAGCTTAAATGCAGAAGAAGTGAAGAATTGTTTGCTGAAATTGTTAAATTTATTGAACAAAAAAAAAAAAAAAAAAAAAAAAAAAAACCACGATAATCACAATGCATTGCAGGAATCCGTATCTTAAATTACTTGAGAAAAACTTGCAGAGAAAATGTCCTGTGGAGAAAATTACTTCATCAGGAGTGGTTTTGCCTCAAATCTGTAGCTGGCATAGAATGTTTTGATTCTTGGTTATATTTTGGAATCGTAACTATTTAGATGAACTCATGGGTTGCTTGATACACAAATATGGCTATATGTGCAGATATTCCAGATTCCTTTATCTCTTCAACTTCCTCCAACCCCAGACATGCTGTGAGATGTTGATGTAGTCTCATCTGATAATTTGCTTTATCTGTAACGATATGTTGATATGATGCTATAAATAGATCTGTTGCATTTGGATGCAAAATATTACAGGTACGAGCCAGAACCTCCGCAGGCTATGGGGCATTTAGCCGACGGTTTGAATTCCAGACTAGCCCTTACTGTAAGTACTGAGAGAGAGAGAGAGAGAGAGAGAGAGAGAGAGAGAGAGAGAGAGAGAGAGAGAGAGAGAGCTATCTGCATGACAGTACAATAAAGTCAAACTTGTAGGTGACTCCCACCTGCTTTTTGTAGCCGGATTAATAACAGATGTCAGGTGTGTGTGCGTGTGTGTTGTGTCTAACTAACCTTACCTCTTTTTCTTGGCAGTAACTGCTACCAGTGAGCGAGCTCAGGCTTCCATCGTCGCAGTTGCCGTCACATTGGCTCTCGTCCTTCTGGCATTAGTGGCTGGATTCTTGCTTAGTGGACGGTGAGACACACACATACAGATAAATACACACAAGGAGATATAAACACAACCAGGCAAGTGTGCATGTATGCATATATGCAAGCATTAGCACATGCAGGCACATATGCACATGGACACATTTCATGAACCTTTTCAGAGTGGTTCTACTCAGTTGGATTTTGGGATTTCATATATGAAATATCCTATTTCTTTGTAGTGAATGCAATACAATCTTTGTAACTGTTTAAATGTATTTAGTGATTAAAAAAAAAATCAGAATAGCCATTTGCATGCTTGGGTCACCACCATAATACCTTTGTCTGATTTCAGCTCTTCACCAATGTCATTAGCATCCACTTCGGTTACTGTTATCTGTGCTGTCATGTTATTTATATCCATGTTCAAACAGCTATTAACAAAGTATGAAGCGGGATTCACTCATCCAGCACACATGTTTTGATGAGTTGTTTGACCACTGATCTAGCCATGAATTTCTGATAATGACCCATTTTACAGCCATCTATCCATCTCCCCTCTCTACCCAATTATTCAGTTCATATTTACTATCCATACGGATGGTTCATGCATTGCTTTTTGACAGAATTATAACATGAACAGACAGTGGGTGCAGTGGTGATTTTTGGTTTAAAGACCAATCAAAATGAAGTAGTGGTGATTTGAGATTAGATGAAGGGGGATGGCAAGAGATAATAACTCTTATTTTGTGTGGTGGAGGAGAGATGGAGAAATGGCAAATTTTACAGTGATGAATTTGGTTCACAGGTTCCACTTCCTCCAAAGCCCTTCCCCCCATGACCCACCAGACTGCATGTGCATGCGTAGACATCCAAACCCAGTGAGAGCACGCATACACACAAATGCACATACAGGCACACTGATGCATATATGCATGGCATAATATACACAGACATGTAGATGCAGGAGTTGGAGAGCTGGGCAGGCAATGAACAAGCTCAAACCCCTTGACTCATTGGATGCAGCAAACCAAATACTGAGTGTCCCCTTAGGCAGGCAAACACACACACACACACACACACACACACACACACACACACACACAGATGTCCCTCCCTCAGCCTATCCAAGTTCCTATATCAAACCCCTCTAGCCAAGTCTGGGTGTCCTACAGAGATTTGTGATGGGAAAGACTTGGACATGACTGTGTGTGTTTGTGTGTGTGTGTGTGTAAGTGTGTGTGTGTGTGTGTGTGTGTGTGTGTGTGTGTGTGTGTATTTATAGGATGAGGTTTATCATCTCATATTTAATCCAGGTTATCTGTGATTATGTCTGATAGTGAGATCTCTGATTATCTCTAAATACTGACATGCAGAGGCTCTTTCAACACGTCACAATAACTAAATGAGGTTTCAGGTGGTACACACACGTTTGCACGGAAGATGACGAAGCCACTTTAGAATATTTTTCTTTTACCGTATATACTCGAGTATAAGCCCATCTCATGTATAAGCTGACCCCCTCTTGTTGTTCCATCATTTTATCTGTTTAGCAAACTACCTGTTTTTCTGGGTATTTTCATAGTACTCCTCTGATTTTCTGAAAACAATCCATGTATGTAAACATCATGTTTACCGGTAAACATGGTATTTATTTCAGCAGCTGATTACCGTAAACTGACATTAGCTGACATTGATTGATGACCTTGTCTGAATCACCAAACAGTTCATTCCAGTCCTGCTCTGTGTAACGTGTGCCCTCATCTTTGACAAGTCTGTGTAGTTTCCATTGTGTGTTGTATCTTATCTCAAGCTTCTTGCTAATAAAGCACACAACATGATGTTGAACGAGACTACCAAATAATGTTACCTTACTGGTATATGAAACAGCACTTTTATAACTTTTATAAGGTCATCTCTGATTGGCTCATTCTTTTTGTTTTTGACCAATCACAACAGCGCTTACTGGCCACTGCAAAATGTGCTGGATAAGATGTTTAGTCAGGAAATGTCTCATTCTAAGGTATGATTTAAACTATTTTCCATGGGTAGTGGTAATGGGTAGTAATTCCACCCCTGGAAATTTCCTTCTGTGGGATCAAATTTGAATTTCTTGTGTATAAGCCGACCCCTCCATTTGCTTTGTGAAATTTGGTAATAAAAACTCAGCTTATACTCGAGTATATACGGTAATTATTTGGTCAGTTCTTGCAAGAGATAGGCTTGAATACAAAGGCTTGATGTGTTTGATTTTTATCAAAGTATCAAAAGGATAATATGTGGTCTCTTGGCAAAACCTTGAAAATGTTTTGAGTCATTGTTAATCTGTTGACCCCTCTACTATTTCTATCCATCCATCTGTCAACCCATCCATCCATTTTCTATACCTGCTTATCCTGTGCAGGATTCCCAGCAATTATTCGGTGAGAGGCAGGTTACACCCTAGACAGGTTGTCAGTCCATCACAGGGCTAACACACACACACATACACACACACACACACACACAGCCAGACAAACTCAGTCATGGTCATATTCACACATGTGGGCGATTTAGAGTTCAAAGTTCAGCTAACCTTGTCTTTGGGTTGTGGAAAAGAAGCCAGAGCAGCTGGAGAAAACCCATGCAGAAAGACCTGAGACAGAATCCAAATCAGGATCTTCTTGCTGTGAGACAACAGTACCAAACACCAAGCCATCATGTGTCCAACACCACTTTCTGCTAACATAATATAATTTGAAAACTGCAGCCCTTTGCTTACCTGTAAAATCCTGGTAGTTGCAGTTTCCAGCAATAAAATATTGCTGGAAACTGCAACTACCAGGAAATTGCTGGAAATTGCCATTCCCTTTAATATTTTATTGAGAGTTGAAAATGTAAGTTAGCAAATTCCTAACTCACATTTTCAAGGCAAAAATGTGAAATAATAAGAAAATAATAACTTTGCACTTCTTGTAGATTGAAGCATGGCCATGCACTGTGTGGATCAGGGTTTGATTCCCAGTTTCTGTACCTCTGGTGTCTATGATCTCTACCCCTGTGTTTGTGTTGGTCCTGTCTTTAAATACAGATAAAATGCAGAAGGGCTGAATACTGAATACTGAAAACATTTTTAACCGCTATCAGCCACTTATGAGAAGTGGGATCAAAAAAATAAACAAAAAAATATTTTTAGTCATCATCATCAAGATATTTAATAATTTGTAATTCTTTACAACTGCAATTTGGGATGATTTGGTCTCTATGGAGCCATTTTAGTTTAGTCATGATGATGTTTGTTTGTGCTCTCTCTCTCTCTCTCTCTCTCTCTCTCTCTCTCTCTCTCTCTCTCTCTCAGGCGGTGTGGCTACAGCAAGGCCAAGCAGGATCCTGAAGAGGAGAAGATGCACTTCCACAATGGTCACAGTAAGTTTTGCCTCCCCAAAATAATTTTTTGTGTGTGTATGTACTAAAGTCATCAAAAGTTTACAAGTACAGGGTTCAGACAGCAGTCACGTCTCTAAGGGTGTTCATCCCACAGGCGTGTGCGTGACTAGTACAAATGACAAGGTTTTATTCCAGAAGCTAGTCTGTGAATGACACCGCTGCAGACCGAGTCCCTGGCAGCCACGTTGGCAAAGGAGAGGACACACAAAGCTTTGATGATTTATAGGCCATGACAGCTTAATATATTTGGCCACATTTTTGGCTTTGTTTCCCCTCTGTCCATCTGTTGGCATCAGCGCCAGCCTCAACTGGTATCAGCCCCTGAAATGTTAGGAGGAATCCAGACTGCCTGAGTTTTATACTGCCATGTCCTAATGAATCATCTGGTGAAAATTATTTCAAAACGAAAGGTTAATTAGCTGCTGTGTGCATAAAAAAATAAATAAATTAGTGTCCTCTTAGTGGGATAATTAGAGGTGCAAATTTTGTAAGCTTTTTACGTGTTTTATTATGTTTAGTAATATTCGAAATTCATCAGAACTGATAATTGCTGTCATTATATTGTAGTTTGGATTACAAATTTGAACTGGTATACTTTATCAGTTTTATCTCTATTTTTGGTAAAGCTGACATTTTAGAAATGTTATCATGACGTTACAGGAATAACCATTATATTTTATTTTAATTTGATTTATTTAAATTCATTGGCACATTGAGAGGTGGTAGAAATATTGTATTTTACAAGGGTGTTGAGTGTATAACTGAGGCACTTTTTTAATGGTGACACTGGCATTCATTGTATTATGGGGCACTTTGGGCATAAGCCATTAAATGGTTATATCACTGTATGAAATGACATATGAATGGTAATGAAGGCATTTGTATGTGTCTGCAGTAAATTTCCCAGGGGTGCGTACCTACATTGACCCCCTCACCTATGAGGACCCAAACCAGGCAGTGCATGAATTTGCCCAGGAGATTGACGTCTCCTTCATCTCCATAGAAAGAATTATTGGAGCTGGTGAGTCAGTTTGATGTTTCAGCCTGTGTGTGCTTTGCTCAAATTAAATTTCCTGCTACGACTTAACGTCAAACAACAGCGTTCCATAACAACAGTAAGTAGCCTGCAGTAGTTTTTGTCGTGTTGTTCAATGTACAGTATTCAGTGAATGCTCTCAGAAGCAGTTTCCCATTACCCCTTCTGTACAACCTCATGCCAAATTTTCATCAAACTGCCTAAAATGTCATATTTCATAATTGCACATTCCTGTCAAGGCACATGTTTACACACAAAGTCAGTTAAGCCACGTATTGTACTAGAAAATGACACTCCACATGGTTATAAATGGTGTTTGTGCTCATCTGACAAATGCGCTGATTTGCAGGGTCTGTAAGCCTCTCTAGCTGTGTGGCATTGAAATAGCTTCTTCATTGCGACACCCTTTGTGAGTTAGGTCTCCCCCTTCATGAATCCATAAATACTACTGTGATATTCAGTATTTATACTTGAGTTGAGTGATGTTTAGCTGCTATTGGGAGAGCAAATCAACCATTTGGTTGCATCGCATTGCTAAGCCCCATAACAGAAATGGATAATTGGGAGAAATATCTCTGCAGATGCTCCCGTGTTTGATAGGTAAAATAGTGTCATCAGTGTCATCAGTACTTGTCTAGACTGTGTTGTTCTATGAAATCCAAATAACCTGATAACAAGGTAAGTAGTGATTTTGGTTATTTTCGGGATTCAGTTTTGGGTTGCTTTTTATTCTAGAGGTACACAATTACACCCAATAGTTGATTCAGCCTGTTAGGTTTAAATAGATACAGTTTGGGTTAATATCAATTAATTAATTAATTTTTTCATTAATTAATTAATTAATGAAAAAACAGTTAAACAAAATAATTAGTGAATTTATAGGTATGTTTTTTTTTTTGTTGTTTTTTTTTTAATTTTTAGCATTGAACAAAAGATTTTGAGGTACAGCTCNTTTTTTTTTTTGTTGTTTTTTTTTTAATTTTTAGCATTGAACAAAAGATTTTGAGGTACAGCTCACGTGTAGAAGGTGGACTCAAATGTCCAGCCACAGTTAAGCTCTCTCTCTCTCTCTCTCTCTCTCTCTCTCTCTCTCTCTCTCTCTCTCTTTGTTTTAGGGGAGTTTGGTGAGGTGTGCAGTGGGCCACTAAGGCTGCCTGGAAAAAGAGAGATCCAGGTTGCCATCAAGACCTTGAAAGCAGGCTACACAGAGCAGCAGAGACGTGATTTCTTGTGGGAGGCATCAATCATGGGCCAATTTAATCATCCAAACATCATCCGTCTGGAGGGTGTAGTCACCAAGAGTGAGACATCAGCATATTATTATTATTATTTTTTTTTTTTTTTTTTNTTTTTTTTTTTTTTTTTCTAGTCAGGCAATGGTTTGAAGAGGGACTAAACTGATCAAATTTGGTTTATTGGTCATGGGGAGCATTATTCAGCATGTGAAAACAACTTTACAGTTTACCAGTATTATTAATGTCATTTACACAATTTTCTTCTAGTCATGGTTAAGTATCAATAAAGTATATATGTTTGTTATTGAGCTTCTGGGAAAATTTTTAAAAATTGAGTCACCACTGCCAATGCCAGTGTTTGAGTGTTATTTATATTGTTTTTGTCATAATTGTGTTTTTATATTTTCTTCCTCAGGCAAACCAGTGATGATCATTACTGAATACATGGAGAATGGATCATTGGACACCTTCCTCAAGGTAGGAAAGAAGTAAGACAAGGACAAACAATGAGAAGGGAGAAGGAGGCAAAGGATTGAAAGGCAGCATTCAGGGCTTGAATTATGTCCGTGTTGTGTTGATATTTTGGATCTCACTGAGAGGACACGAGGATGTGAGGTAATAAAGTGGATCATAGTGAAGTGTCAGGCTGGCAAACCTCTGACCTAACAAATCAATCCTTGAGCACTCCAGTCTATTCAGTAATTACAATAGCGTGACTCTCAGATGGCCGACAAGGTTAATTGCAGTATGGAAATAGGATAACTCCTGCAGTGGATGAGAGAAGTGCAGATGATGAATTTCAAAAAAAAAGAAGTGGAAATTAGGGAAAGCTGAGAATAGGAACAGTGGTATTTGAAGGCGTAGATTTGTTTGAAATGTGAGAGCAAGGAAGCAGAATAAGAAGATTAAATATCTCACCTGACAGGATTTTCTTAGCCAGACTATCTGGTAAGGGAGGAGGCTTTGAGAGAAAAGACAGAGGAAGGAGTGATATGTGATGGGATGTGGTCAGTGGAAACTGCTGACATGATGGTACTGTGTGCCTTTGGGAGTAACCCGGGATGGGAAAGGGAGGCAGAGGAGCTGGGAGTCCAGCAGGCGGAGCAGCATGGAAAACCCTGAGAAGTAATTACATGGATGGCTGGTGAACTGAGGCCACTATAAATGACACAGCCATAAGAAAACTAGGGGCTGGACTGGGCTGGTCTTTGGATTAGCTGTCACAGCAATGGACAGTGTACTACAAGGAAGACTTATAACTTGCACCTTGGGCTTAACATCTCATTTCACTTATAAGTGGGATGTTCAGACTAAGGTGCTTTGGAAGGATGGAAAATGTAGCTGTAGGAGTGGCGGAAACTGAAGTTAAAACTATTTTCTTTGCACTTAGAGGTTTTGGCAGCAGCTCGGTGTCTGCCTGTGGAGATACGAAGCGAGGACGGGGTGAAAGTTTGATAGTTGCAGCGAGGATGTAAGTGGCTGAGGCTTAAACTGGGCTAACAATGAAAGCTGCAGCACCATAGGAAGAAAAATTAATATGAGCCCAAGTGGAAGAGTTTGCATTAGAGAGAAGTGGTGCCCCAAAGGAGTTTTGACACTTAAATGGCACATCCTAAATGATCAGACTTCATTGTGCTCTCCTTCCTGTTGTTTTCAGCAGTACTGTATAAAGCTATTTTATGTGAATTTGTACTATTGCCCCGAGCTGTGACATATATTCAAGTCTGTCAGCACTCTCAAGGATTCTGTTTGCTCACCAGCAATGACAGGAAGACACCAGATTCACATTTCTGTCATTTGTTGAAAGCTTTGTTCCCCCCGTCATCATTTTTGATTTCTGGTGGTGGGATAAGACTGTTTGGGGCAATACCCAAAAGAGTTGCGAGGCACTGCTTGCACTAACCTTGTGGGTCACCCTCGAACAAGCTGTTGTACCTGCAGAGTTTCCCTGATCTGGTTATGATCTCAAAATTGATAAATAAACCATTAGACGTGGTCAAAACTGAAAAAGATTTTTCATGGAAAGAAAAACAGATACACAATACACAATACATTGTGGTCACTCGATAAGAAACTGAGAGGGAGGAAATGCAAAATATGTAATTTTAGCATGGTTGCCATGGCCACCCCTGCCCACCCCTTGGGGACTTAATTGTGAGGAGAAACAGTGGATAACTGCATGCTGCACAACTAAAAGTGTGTGTATATAGCATTTGTCAAAATATCGATACAAAAGTGCCAGGTTGAGGTGTATTCAGTGGAATAGTTTGATTTGATCTCTCCCATGTTAAGCTGATGCCATAAACAATCAGATGATAAAAGCACTCTTTTTCCTGTTTATCTTATCCTTTCTTTAGAAAAATGATGGTCAGTTTACTGTAATCCAGCTGGTTGGTATGCTCCGCGGCATTGCATCTGGAATGAGGTACACTTACGGATACACCACTTTTATACTTGACGTTAACATCTGTGCACATGTATGTAAGATGACTGCAGTGCAAATACAGCACATTTATTTTAAACATTGATTTTACATGTCCTCAAGAATTGATGTTACGCATTTGCAAGTTGCAGTACCTACAAAAATCTTGGGGTTAATACAGTCATCCTTTAGCATTGTGGGGCAATATCTGATTCATGCAGGTACCTGTCAGATATGGGATATGTCCACCGAGATCTAGCAGCTCGTAACATCCTGGTCAACAGCAACCTTGTGTCTAAAGTGTCTGATTTTGGCTTGTCCCGAGTCTTGGAAGATGACCCTGAGGCTGCATACACAACACGGGTAAGAGTGTGTGTATATGTGATTGTGTTCTGTGTTTGTGGCGAGAAGGAGAGGTGGGAATAGAGGAGAGAATCGATGTAGAGGTCATACTGTATGTTCTGCACCTGTAGAGCATTTATATTTAATGTTGTGTGTATATCTGTGTGTGCGGTGAATGTTGAAAGTGGAAAACTTTCAAACAAGTTTCACACAAAGCAAATGCACCTCATTCAGGCACACATACACACACAGACCCAGCAGCAGGTTTTAAATTGAGCTGTGTCCCAGGCTGTGTGGAGTCCTGTCAGCCAGAGACAGGTTGCTTCCTGCTGGAGGAGGGCCAATTAGTACTCGACTCAGTCTCCACAACATTCAATTAGCACCGAGTCTTGCAGCCTTAGCGCCAAATATCCTGTCACTCACCTCTGACTGCCTTGCTACATCTCTAGCTATCTCACTTCCTCTCTCATTCCCTGACAGAGCTGTGAGAATAACATAATTCACACAATCCAAATAATCAGACTCCAAGACATCCCGCTGCTGTGTTCATCAGTGCTAAATCAAGCTAATTTCAGTACTCATCAGCTTAACAGACATTTCCTCTTGATCTCAGCAGTCACCCTGAGAATTTTTCTGTCTTCGTTCTGAAAGCATGATAATGAAGACGAAGAGAAAGAGTCGAGGAATTTCAAGCTCCCTGACACTTCTGACAGAAATTTTGTGAGACAACGTGAAACTTGCTTTCATGAATGTTCCACATTTGGTATTCATCATTGTTATTGTAAGTTGGATCACATTTTGTAGAAGTGTCTTAATTAAGATCTTTGCTTGATATCCTTCCATATACTGTAGACTTACACACTTTACATTTGTAAAGGTGTATTACTGAGGTTTTTACATATGAGGTGATTCATATCAGTTGTTAAAAATATATTAGCTTTAATTGAAGTCACATTTCATAAGCTGTGTGTCCTTAAAAACCACTGCCTCATTTGTGATGTAGACTGTAATGCAATTTTTTACAATGTTTAATAAATGTTCTTACATGCATATCACAGGGCGGGAAGATTCCAATTCGCTGGACAGCTCCTGAGGCAATCGCATACAGGAAATTCACCTCAGCTAGCGACGTGTGGAGTTATGGGATTGTTATGTGGGAAGTGATGTCATATGGAGAAAGGCCCTATTGGGAGATGTCCAATCAAGACGTAAGTTTGATGTGAAGCTGTAATATTGTTGACTTTGTTTTGGTGAATTTATACTCTAATGGGAAATAATTTTTGTCACCCTCTGCAGGATTCTACAGCCAACCATGAACTAGTTAGGGCTTATTTGTCAAGAAGGAAATGTATTCCAGCATAACGCTTTGGTTAAGAATATTTCTCTAAAATGTGCAAATTTCCACATTTTCAAATTACAGTAAAAATGTTGCAGCATCTAATGAAATTGTTGATTTCAAAACATTAAGGACTTCAGCAGAGGGATCATGGGAGATCAAAAACAACCCATGCAACATAACAGAACAATACTAACTCTAAATATGTTAAATAAGGTGATATGTTAAATAAGGTGCTTCACAGTCATAATCATCATCCATCCACCCATTTGCTACACCCACTTATCGTGCATTGTCATTGGGGGTTGGAATTTATCCCATTGTTCATTGGGCAACAGGCAGGGTACTGGACAGGTCGCTAGTCTGTGACAAGGCTAACACATAGAGACAGAATCATTCACACTCACATTCACAGCTTGAGGCAATTTATAGTTTCCAGTTCACCTAACTGGCATATCTTTGTGCTGTGGGAGGAAACCGGAGCACCCGGAGGAAACCTACATAGACACATAGGAATACGTTTCCTTTTCGAGTGGAAATATTAGAATTAAGATAGAAAAACTGAGATAGGAGGCATGCAAGTGAAATATATTGCATGTTTCTTGTCAAAGGCTGAGTGGAGGTTCAAACAGGGAGGGTGTGTATGCAGGCTGGGGGAGCCTATTAATATAAAATTTACTGCTAAGTGTGGACAGTGAGAGGGAAAGGTTCTAATGGAAATACAGAGACACATTGCAGGGTGCAAAGAAAGGAGTGTGTAAGCAAAAAGAGTGAAACAGGTGAATACCCATGGAGCTGCTGTGCTAAGCAGAAAAAACTGGCATACAACATCATGGGCTATATATTTGCATATGGATTTTTAGATTGCCTGTGGAAAAATGTAAAGATTTATCAGTTTTGTTGGTCTACTAAAACATTATCCGTGTTGTGATTTTTAATATTTTCCAAAATACAAATGGTAACACTTGGTAAGGTTGTGGAGTGGGAATAATGGAAGTGATTTAGCTCTTCTCAGCTAGCACCCAGATAACCTGCCTGTGTCTTAATCAGAGAGGAGTCGATGAAAAGAGAGAGTGAGTGAGATGGTTAATGAAATGAGAAAGAGAGTGTGGCATCCATAGGGTGGCCCGAGGGTCATTTCCACGGGGATACTGCAATCATGTCACATGGCGATGTGAGAGACATTAGCATTTGGTTCTGAGACACCACACACATGCACCCATTTCCCACACACCCACACACTCACTAAGCCCTGCGGTGACCTCTTCATTCCCAGCCTGAGACCCCTCCCTCCTTCCCTTGGTTATTAGGCTGTTTGTCTCAGAGATGTTTAGTGAGGAGGAGGAGAGGAGAGGAGAATGAGAGCAGAGGGGAAGGAGAGGAGAAGACGTTTGATGCTTAATTGAAAGCGTTATGCTGGATTTTCTCTGATCTGCACAAAAAAAAGTCTCTCACTCTCTTGTCCGAAGCTCTCTCCTTCTGTTCCTCATGTCTCTTCCTTTCTCTTCGCCTTCTCCTTCTTTTTCTTTCCCTCTTCCCCTCTTTTTTCACTCTCAAATACAGCCTCTTCCTTCTTTACTGCCTCTTTTCCTTCCTCTCTCCTCTCCCTCATCTCTCTCTCTCTCTCTCTCTCTCTCTCTCTCTCTCTCTCTCTCTCTCTGATCTTTCTTCCCTGACAGTCAGCTATGTATGTGTAGCTCTTCTCCCACTCAGCAATGATTTGATGTTGTACTGCTCTCTTTCAGTTGTGTGTGTGCTCGCGTGTGTGTGTGCATGCATGTATGTGGAATCCTACCACGTGCGTCTATTGTGTGAATTTGACACAAGTAAAGGCTGTCATGAACTCAACAAAATCAATTCCCTGCAGTGTCTCGCGCTGTCAGAACTACGATGGAAACTGCAGCCTGTTTCCCACTGCAGGGTCTAACCGAGATAGCCAGGGTTTATTTATTATTCATCTAACTCAATTTCCCCCCTGAAAAATTTGTGATTCAGTGCTGCATCTTGTTATCCATAGAAATGATTATCTGGGTTATGCAGTGTATCAAATAAACAAATATCAGTTTTATGATGTGATATTTAGTTGATTCTTGCAGGGGAATTCGATTGAGATGTGAACATAGGGTCAGATAGAGAGCAGCAGCCCTGGAGCTGTTTTTTTTTTTTTTTCCCCTACAGCAAGATTCAAGATTTATTGTAGCTCAAGGGCACTCAGACTTGCAGTAAAATAACCATGCTGAGATGTGTCATGATCTTGCTGTGGAAGATGTTTCAAAAGACTGACCTCGGAAACTGAAAGGCAGTAAAGCCAAGGACACACTACAACATCATTTTTGGGCTTGATTTACCCCTTCTGACAACTGTTGGCAAAGTCCAGATTTTTTGGTGGGTTCTAAAGATTATCTTGATGTCTGTAAACCATAGAATATATTACTTCCTCTGATCTGATCAGAAACCTGTTGATAGAAAAGTTACTACACAGGACTTTCACATCCATTATATGGAGTTGACCAAAAGTGGCTATGTAAATGTTACTTTTTCTTCCAAAGATGATGACAAGGTTTATATCTAACTAGTGTTTTAAAGGAATAAATACTACTCACATGCACATTACATTACTGCCAACATTTTCAAAAAAAAAAAAAAATACTATTGAAGCAGTAAATTTTTGAGTTGTTTTTCCTTCATTTTTATTTCATTTCATTTCATTTTTATTAGACTTCTGACCACAAAAATGGTATGGAATACAAATACACAATAATACAAAAATACAAATAAAGGCAGGCAGTACAGGTGAAGAAAAAAAGAAAGCCAATCCAAATCAATTAAACAAAATCAACACATTTCTCAAAAAGACACCAAGTCTGCGGATCACTCCTGGGTTCTCTGACTGCCTCAACAAAACCAATTTAAACATAGATGGGTACTTAATATAATAATGTGGTAAATACTTTTTTCTACATTGAACAATTATCATGTTTGTGCATTCAAACAATAGATGGTATTCATCTCCCGCAAGGTTGTCATTTGCACATTTTACATATTCTACCTTTTCTTTCTAGCCCAAAATATCTTCCAGTAATCTTTGGGATTCTAGAATTAGCGAGCCTGAAATCACAGATGGCTTATCTATACCCCCTATTTTATTGCAGTAAATATTTTTCAAACTTCAATTCCTTCTTGAATTTGACATAAAGGTCGCAAGAAGACATCTGCTGTAACTCACTGGTAACTCACTGTAAATCCTACCTCTTAGGCCACCATTGGTTTCTGTTCATTCCGATAGACTATAAAAATCACCTTGTTGAGACTTGAAACATGCTTGAGATAAGTAATCCATCACAAAGACCAACATGATATTATTTTTTTTTCTTGTTGTTGTTGTTGTTGAAGTTGCTTACTTTAATTGATTTAACACAGAGCAACATGGAAGCAAATATATGTCTCCGCCAGGGAATATAGTCCCAGAAGAGAACTGCCTTTACCAGAGAAGTGTAAATGACCACATGCAAACATGCAGGTTAGCAAGTAAAACATTGAATTTTAAGGTGGGTGTATCACCTGAACATTTGATTTTGAAAGATTAAGGGATTTGGCAAAATAANGAATTTTAAGGTGGGTGTATCACCTGAACATTTGATTTTGAAAGATTAAGGGATTTGGCAAAATAACATGAAAACTAAAATAGGGTTTTATAGTTTGGAATACGTTTGGCATTAACGTTGTAACATGTATGTGGGTAGTATTTTGGGCTCAAACATGCAAAACCACTGGTGTGGTCCTTTAAGAAAGAATAATATTCAGGCTCACGCAGGCTAAAGGGAATGACTAATGAATGTGATCAGTCCAACCATCTGTGCTTTCACATTAAGGGGAACTATTCTGATTGTGCCATCATAGTAATGGTGGTGCCACGAGTGAGCGCAGGGATTCATCTGCACTTTGGAAATGAGTCCACGTCTTTCTCAAACTTTATCAGTGCAGTGAATCTCTCTCTCTCTCTCTCTCTCTCTCTCTCTCTCTCTCTCTCTCTCTCTCTCTGTCTGTCTCACATTCACCTTCATTCTGTTGTTGCCTGAAAAACTTCTAAGTGTGCTTGCTTTATCTCTGTAAAAATTAATGTGGATAGAAGAGAAATATCAGATATCTAATCTTTATGTGTACGTCGCACCATCATATTACTTATCTTCCCTCTTACGATTCACACAGCCAGCGGATTGGTCGATGCTCTTCGCTGTGAGGCAAAATGGAGCTGACTCGCCGACTCGCCTCTCAAAACTCCTAAATCTCTGAACAAACTTTTAAGCCAACCATAGTTTGAAAGGATAGGATTGGATTTCTTGAAGTCTGTTGTGATATAATAACTTACTGCTGATATGTACGTTGGAAGATTTATTGGTGGCTGCACTCCTCTCTTGCACGAATGTGAAATGAGGCCTAATAGCCCCTGCAAAAATACATTCCCAAGTTCAATTAAATGTGTGTGAAATTTGTTCTTTGTATTCCCTGGGTCTGCGTCCGTTGTTGAGATGAAGTCTGTTTTGATAGCCGTGTAGTCTTTATCACTGGAGCGGCTCGCTACACTTCTGTTACACAGAAAAAGAAAAGGACCTGAGAATCAACATCACTACACAGCTGGATTGAGTTGTCAGAAAGTGTTTTCAAAGAAATGTTTGATGAAGGATGTGGATTTTGGTCTCCATTTCCTACAGCATACTTGAAATGAAATTTTCACAGTCAGTACTGTTTGAGGAGGAAGATTACAGTAAACCTATCCTTTAACTATTGATGAAGATTCAGCACTGACTCTTTTCTCACCTCGAATATTTTCAGAAAAACTGTTCAGCAGTGTTGGGGAAATAAAGTTTCTGACAAAGCCCCAATGATTTTTTTTTTTTTTTTTTTTTCCATTTAAAAACAAGAAACAAGCTCAACTCTTTTCTCTGACTGGCTGGCCCTGTCAAATGTATTTGTATAGCCCAATATCACATGCATTGAAAGGATTTTACAAGCCCACACACCAACGGTTGCTCGCCCAACCTAAGGAAAAGCTTTGTAAATAAACCTTAGGTGCTAAGGGAAGAGAGAGAGTCCTTTTCCTCCCAGGTGGGCAATAGGAGTTGTAGGCGGATATGCAGGCAATTAAAAAAGAAGGAAAACAAAAATGAGACAATAGAGGAAGATACATAACACAATAATGAAGCCATCATCCAGCAGGTGGATCTTAAATCCACTGTAATGTAGAAAATCTAAAAGGGTCTTCAGAAGTCAGTGAGATGGGTCCAGTGAAAATGATGGAGTCCAGTGAAATAGTCCAATAAAAACTATTGGACAAAAAAAAAAAAAAAAANAAAAAAAAAAAAAAAAGATGGCTGAGTGCAGAATCTGTCAGTCCAAAGTCTGCAAGTCAACATTTTGCAGTCGTCTTTCTTTATCTTAGAACTGAGAGTGCTCTGGCCGGGATCCACTCCACTGTTCCCCACCTGCAATGAATTCAACTTCTCCTCTTTGCCAGTATTTGCCATTCTCAGTGCAAATCCAGTTTCTTTACCTTCTACTCCATCCATCCACTTCTATTAAAAGGCAATAAAGGGAAGTCATTGGCTGGTAGATCCTATGGATTGTTCTACTTCTAATAACCAATTTCTCTCTNTCTCTCTCTCTCTCTCTCTCTCTCTCTCTCTCTCTCTCTCTCTCATCCCTCTATCTCCTTACATCTATCTGCAGGTAATAAAGGCAGTAGAGGAGAGTTATCGGTTGCCAGGTCCTATGGACTGCCCCGAGGCACTCTACCACCTAATGATGGACTGTTGGCAACGAGAACGCAGCAACCGCCCCAAGTTTGATGAGATTGTCTGTCTGCTAGACAAACTCATCCGCAACCCCAGCTCGTTAAAAAACCTGGTCAACTCCTCACACAGGTAGGAAGTCACACTGCAAAGCATCGGTTTGACAATTTAAGGATTAATCGATTTTTAAGAACTCCCTTTTGCCGTCTAACTAGTTTATTAGTGGTACTTTCAAAGTAAGAGCTTTCTTGTAGGATTGTGTGATGTAACATCTACTTGTATTAAAATGACAAATAACTCTCATTTCAATGTTTTTTTTTTTTTTCTAGAGGAGATGAGTATCGGCTTTGGGTTAAACTATGACAGTTTGATCATTTTATGTGTATTTTAGCAAAATTAAATTATGACGAGTGTTTTTGTGTCATTGGGAAATGCGATGTTTTAATTGATCGATTGATTGTATCATTGAATATATTCTATTCAATATTAGGTTGATATTAAACGGACTACTGCAAACTAAGAGACTCATTGCTGTTTAGAGAAATGTAAATAGGGTCTGTATTGAAGTCTTCTTAATTAAAATGGAATGGACATAGTAACTGTGACTGCTGTGTGCAGGCGAAGGAAAGCAGCAGAATTACACATTAGTGTGAATTGTAGTCAGTGGGGTGTTTTCTGATTATCTTAACATTTGAACATTCAATTAGTATTTTCCCCACTACATGTATGCATTGTAATAGTGTATAATGTCATGAAACGGCTGTAAGCATTCCAAAGCGTACATTAAGTCAGACACCCTTATTACCTAATTTGCTTTAAAGAAGTAATAACACACTGTGGGGTCTTTTTTCAATCTTCTTTCTCTTTTCCATTCTGTCTGTTACACACAGAGACATATACTCACACACACAGACTCACATTTCATGAATCAATACCATATCTAACAGCCCATGTAATAACATATGACAGTTAGTCAGATTAAAGGAACTCCAACAAGGCCAGCCCATGTTCCACATAACATTTGTGTTCTAGTTATAGCGTGGAGAATATCGTTAGCAAGCACACACATTTCCATTTGATAGCATGAAAAGTGCTATTTGTTCAGTGTGAGAGCTGAATAACTAAGAGTTGTGGACAGATTTTTGTAGGAATATAACTAGTATAATCACGTAGCTGCCAGAAATGTTGCATTAATCTCTGAGCTTCAGTCTGGAAATGATTGAACAGTACATCTCACATCTTTACATCTTTATATTTATGATGACAATGTGAGGCTGAGCTGGTCCTGATAAGGCCTTTTTGGTACATTTTGACAACCATGGACAGCCTATAAAGGAATATTCTCCGTTTTTGCTTTTTTACTTTTTCACTGACTGCATGTTTTCTTTGTCTGTTGCTCTGTTTCGATACTGAACTTTCCCTGCCTCTATTTTCTCACTTTTCCATCCATCTTTCATTGATTTTTCCATCATTCATTTTTTTCCTCACCTTTTCTTTTATTTAATATTTTTTTTTACTTATCTCTCTCTCTCACAGAATCACTCTCTCTCTCTTTGTCTCTTTTTCTGTGCCAACCTTCACTCCCTTGCATGTTTTCCTTATCTCTTTGCTCTTCCTCTTTCTCTCAGGGTTTCCAACCTGTTAGTAGAACATGCCAGCCTAGAAGGGGATCGTACCACTGTGACCCAGACTGTAGGGGAGTGGCTGGACTCCATCAAGATGGGCCGTTACACTGAGCTCTTCATGGAGGGAGGTTATTCTTCACTGGACAAGGTGGCTCAGATGACATCAGAGTAAGGCCACATGCAGTTATTAGTAAATTTGAAGTTTAAAATGTAATGTAACAAAATCAATGACATGTTCACAGCAGTTGTGAAATGGACTTATACTGATATAGTTTTTTTTTTCTTTGAAGTCTAAATTTTAACTGTTGTATTTCAATAGCACTTGCAATAGCTTTAATTAGGAGGAAAATTAGGAAACAGCATTGATAAGATGGTTGTCAATCTATGAGAAACTGAGAAAATTTGTAAGGGGAAAAAATAATTATCACTGAAAGCTACACAGAAAGGTAGAACGTGTTCAGACAGAGAAAGTTTGAATGACCTATGAATACAACAAAAACTCATAGAAACTAAATTAATGTTATTATGCAGTAGTTTTGTATTCCTTTTCTGTAAATTCTGTATTTTGTGAAGATATTGTTGTTCTCTCTCTTGCATGCAGCAAATTTAAAGTCACCTTAGCCAAAACACTAAGCCAAAAACAGTGGGCCAATACAGTCAAAGTAGACCCTGGAAACATTGTATTGCTTGAATCATACATACATTTCACACAGATGTGTTAGCAGTCTGCTTCGGGTTGAGGGTTTGAAGTCTGTTTTGTGTTTTACAGGGATTTGCGGAAAGTAGGAGTGAACCTGGCTGGACATCAGAAAAAAATCATCACTGGTATTCAGGAGATGAGGGTCCATATGAACACAATCAACTCTACTGTAAACATCTGACCCATACACACAGGCACACACACACACACACACGCACACACACACACACACACACACGCACACATAATATATGGACCTAAATGACAAAAAGACAGATTGCTGTTGGACCTAGTTTGGCTTAGCACTTTCTACGGACAAGAAAACCCAGTAAGGTATTTATTGGCTGAAATTGATCTAAAATTGGTGGATCCACATCTTATGGGTATGTTATGTGGAGTTTGGTTGCAGTGCCATGAGGGATATTTGACACTGTAGAGCTTAAAACTGAACTGAAATGAACTGAACTGAACTGAACTGAAATGAACTGAACTGAATGGAGTGGCGACAGGAATGGAAGATAACGGCAACCTAAACTGAACTGGAGACTCTCTTCATTCTGATTATAATATTTGTGTAAATCTTGGGGATTCCGATATCTCTGTGCACTGTTTGGATTCTCTCAGATCAAACATGAAACACAGCCTGCAGATCTGGCTCTGAGAGCAACCAGCACCTTCTGGCTGAATTGCATATGGGACTTTAATGCAGAGGGCTCAAACAGAACTTTTTAAGCCTGTCTCAGGTGATCTGAGCCAAGTGGAGCTGAACAGTACTGACTCTGATTCTCAGTCTTTAGAAGTACAGTTCTGTCAGGTGTCATTGGATTGAACACCATTCTCAGGCAGGGTAAACGTGTAATAATGGACCAAGAGAAATTTCTTCAAGTTTAAGTCTTTCCAAGTCTTTCTTGCCATGTGGATATGCTTTCATTTTTCAGCCTCATGCAGATCTTCATCTTATAGGACTGCAGTTTTACACCGACTCTGGACTCATTGCATGTCCAGAGTCTTAATCAACATCATATTCCATTATTTTTTAAAGCAATGCAAGACAAGAGCACAGCTCTTACTTTGAAAGAGGCTGACAATTCTGGTGTAAAAATAATTCTAAATTGTGACAAGGAGAATTGAAACTTTGCTGGTTATGTATTTGTACTGAAAGTTTGGATATTCATTAAGTGAAATGAAAGCATGAAAAGGTATTCTTTATCTCTGGTCTTCTGGCTGAATGTATAGCAATACACAAATAAGAGAGAATGTGGCAAAGAGCCATTCCGCTTAAACAAGCCTCTAAATGAGGCTGCAGAATGTAAAAGAGATACAGTGGGCTTACTGGTGTCTGCTCTCTGAAAATCTGTTGGAATCTCCACTCGGATCTTGATGGAACTTACTCAGCTCCCAACACATAAATCACGCAGATGGATCATTCTCTGATATTTCAAGGGAGACTTCATACAGGTTTCAGCAGAACTTCTACTAAGCATCAGTGGATCCTTCTGTCAGATTCTCATGAATTCTGAGCTTTGTATATCGAACCATCACACAAGATCTCATGGAAACTTCTGCTGGAACATTTGAACCAGACCTGTTAGAAACATAACGATCACTTTTGTGGAAACGCTCACTTGAATTCTAGCAGCATTGCTCATGTTTTGACGCAGTCTTTACCAGGTTCCATTGCATCCTTCACCCAGAGTGAAGGATGCAATGGAACCAGATTTCCATAGAGCCTTCACTTACAACCAACAACCTTCAGGTACCGCCAAGAACCCTCAGCAGTCTGTTCAGTTCAATATGTCGAGTCTCTCCACTACATACGCTCACTTCAATTGCCACACTGCAATAAACCTCACTCTCCTGGACTACCAAGAATAAGGAGACAATATCAATCAATTAGGTAATAATTTATTTATTTATAGTGTGTATTGTTTAAAAAGTGCAAAAAAAACTATGTAGGTGGTTTTGTGTTTCATCATAATACACTTCTACGTTGGACTCTCAAAACTACTAAGCAGCTCTGCCTACATGTCTTTTTTTGTATATAATGTATTATATGTTTAAAGCAGGGAGCATTTTTCTTCTGTCTGCCATCTTGTGGACAAGTTTGCATATGTATTGATCAAGCATCAGAATAGGACACAGTAGTAGATAGTGTAAAATATTCAAAATCAGCATTCCTGCAATTTAGACTCGAGCTGCTGTGCTGTCAGGTGGGGACAACAAGCACATCTGACTCTGTTTAAGGGTTATGCAGACAGATCAACTATTCACATTTGTTGTTTGGTGTTTCATTTAAAGTTTTGGTGAAAGCCCTAGAAATATTTCCAGCAGCCAAATGAGACACTCGAAGTAATATCAATATTGTCTCTAAAAGCCTGAGAAGTGCACACAGGGATTGATTTATGGACTTCTTAGAGGTATACAGTGATGTCACTGATCATGCTTTAGTTCGGAATAGTGTTATACATTGCTGCTCGATGCTTTACCCATTCAAACTTGACCATTTTCTTGTTGTGGTCACGTTAGTAGGAACTGTTCCAACAGTAGATATACAGTATATTCTCTTTGCAGATGACATGCTAATTTTGTTCTTAACTATACACAGTGTACCGCTGGTGCTGCGATGTAAGATAAGTGGAAAGAAAGGAAGAGACTGTAAAGCTAGTTTTATAAGAGGTGGTATAGAAGAAGGGACACTTGCATGTCTGTATGAAAAGCAATGAGAAGCACACATGAAGAATGTACATAAACGTTATTTCACTTTTGAGAAGACATTTCATTTTCTAATACCTCCATTTAAGTTCCAGAATAGTTAATTAAAGGCCCCAGCAAGGGTTATTCACCACTGTTACTCAATGTTATCCTCCTTCTGGCATTATCAAGAATGACTACATTTATTATTACATTTATAACTTTGTAGCTTCTACCTTTAAGTATGTTTTAGTAGAACAGCAGACATCCCCTTTTATACCACATTTCACTGTTTTTATTCCATTGTTACAATTGTCTTCAAAGATGCAATCAAAATTACTCAGTTTCATTGCCACCAATATTCTCTAAATCTCAACAGATCTTGCAGGAAGTGTTGTTGAAGAACTATGCTTCTTAGCAGCTGTATCTCACCTTCAGTAGCAGATTAATATTCAGGAGGAAAACGTATATACCACAAAAATATTTGATGCTGTTGTTGCAAAATAAGTCTCGAGGTGGCTTTAAGTTTGTTGGACTATTGTGGCTATGCAGTCATTCAATTTAGTGGGGAAACACATCAACAATATGGTGTAGCTTTATATTGGACAACACAAGGCATGTACAGTCAAGCAATTGTGCTGGGTGCTTCTACTTTATCACACAGCATGTTTTAAAGTTCCCTCAGTCATATGAGTGGCACAGACCTTTTCATAAAGTTTGAAGGTGTTTTGATCCCACCTCCTGAAAATTCATGCTATCGGCTTTTATTTAGCCACCCTTAATACTTCAAATGTATGCCTGGGGCATGAACAATTGACACCCATATAAGTGCCTCTCATTTAAGCACCATTACTTCCTCCCCAGCCAAACTGCTTTGCCCCAGTTGTGCCCCAGCTTTCTATGTAATTATCTTTGCCAACAATATATCTATAGGCAATAATGAGAATGTCAGACAATGTATATGTTGGAACTAATTTAATTTGCACTTTATGAGAAAGCCCCCCTTTTTTTTGACTAAAATGTCTAGGTGACTGACTTTGCAGTGTCAAAAGTTTTATTTATTTTTATTTTTTTGTTTTTATTTCCTCTATAATTGCTGTGTTCCCTGATGACATCACTTCAAATTGTCATGGCGTGACAGTTGAGCACAAAACATTGGTAATGTTTTCAAATACAAAACATGCTATATGTATAGGCAGCAAAATTGTTATTAATGTAGAGCACCATTTTCTCATTTTCAGCACAATAATTCACTTCCGAACATAAGCATATGGTTTGACAAAAATGCTTATAAATGGTGAACAGATGACATGATTATGTAAAAGGTTAATAGCACCAGCTTTTGCTGTCAACAAAATTCAATGTTTGTGGCATTTCAGCATTAGCACTAAGTACAAATGCAAACAGCTATCGATTTGTTGTCATTGTAAACAACAAATATACATTTAAGTTGATAGATTTCCGCAAAACAAAAAAAAANAAAAAAAAAAAAAAATATATATATATATATATATAGATATATATATCTATATATATATATAGATATATTAATTAAAATTATATACTTTCAGCACTTTTGCAATGGCATGATTCTGACCTGGCCATTACATATGAAGCAATTCTGATTCAGCAGGAAGAAACAAAGCACAGCAAACCAGCAAAGACTTGTAAAGATTTATTGATGTTTTTCCTCAGATGACTGTCACAGTGGCTAAGCTCGACCTCCATCAGCCATGCAGTGAAATGTTTATACAGAAGGCAATTTCACAGTGTCAAATTAAATTACAAATTTGGTGTGATGTCCAAACAAAAAACTTTGCTGTTTGAAACAGTCTCTCAGAAGAGGGTGAATTCATTTATTCACATGAAAGTATTTTCATGTGAATAACCATTCATATGACTATAAACTTTCACAAACTCTTTCAGTCAAACACAATTGTTGAATTTGGTTCCTCAATGAAAGCACAGCATACACAATTTAATGTTAGGTTTGACTGAATTCTGGTAAATGTATAAAAGCAATACCTGATATATGATATTATTATCAAAAAACGTAATTGCATACACCAGTGCATGGAGATATAACCACACACAAGATGAGGTTGCACTGATATCTGAATGATCAAGAGATAGTTTATCATGGTGAACAACATGTTCGTCTGGTTGAAAACCATTGAAACAGAGTGGAGAAGTGGGCAGAATTTGACCATCAAGGTTCTTGAAGTAACACTCCTACTTTTGTCTTCAATAATGTTATTTGACTGACTGTAAATGGTTTTGCAGCACATCCATAAAACTGAATTACCAGCTCAAACAATGATTAACTGCATTTATGTGAATTTGTAACAACTTTATGGGATGAGTAAAGAGTAACACAGTAGTAAATATCCACTAAATATCCAATCACCTGCATTCAGATATTAAGATAAGAAAAAATGCAAGTACAATATGTACAGCTGGGACACATTCATGAAAATAAATCCACCATGAGTAGAAATTTTCACTTCACCTCATCTCTTGTTAATAAAGTTGTTTTGAATTATGATTTGTGGCTCGCTTTAAATGGGACAGCAACAGCCCGTGCATAAAGTTATTACTTATTTTAAAAATGGACAAAGCTTGTCCATTAACACATCGATTAAAAAAAAAAAAAAAATTAAATACAATCAAATACATCAAATGACCATTACTGATGGCTCCGCCCACTTCACTACTCTGTAGTTAACACCTCAGGAAGTGAAAAATAGGTACAGTTCATTCAGTCATGACACCTGTGGTTGGGGAAAATGCAGCTTTTTATTCACAGTTATCAACATACAAAAGCAGGTATTCAGTTTTCCCAGGTTAAAGACAATAATCATGTTATTAATAACTCACATGTAAGGTTTTAAACAACTGAATAACTGTTTTATGATTCAGTGAAAGCACAGTGAAAATACTTAGCTATTGATGTGCTATTGGTTTGTCTTTGAGACTGTCATGTATTATGTTTGTGTTGATGTTTTTGTAATGTGTTATCAAATTCTATATTTTTGCAATAAAATGTTAAAAACGAACTCTTAATGTGGTTTAATTGTCTGATGATGTCACCGCAAATGCATGGCATAATAGATAACAGATAACAGATAACGGCTTCATTATTAATGGCACCAACCAGAGCTGAGTCTCAATTCCATACTACATACTAATTCTAAACAGGTTTTTAGTTTGTAGTGTTTTAAGACTGAAAAAGTTACCAAATAATGTATATAATTAACTAATGAATAATTGAGTAAAGTTAAATATGTCGCTATGAACACTTGATTGTTTTGTCTTTTGCAAAAACTATTATACCACACGCAAAGGAAAAGAGGGAGGTGCTCATTTAAAAATTAAACAGGTGAAACAACATCTTTAGAAAATAAGTATTGTGTATTTAAGAATGCTTTCTCTTTGTAAAAGTTATCTCATGAAAATTGGCAGTTAGCGTTCCACAATTTATCAGGTATCATTTATTTTTATTTATCAATTCACCATTAATCAAGACACTTATTTATCATTTTAAATACCCAACCTCTGTGATGCTACAGTTACTGATTTGTATATTTGCCAAAACACTCACCTTCTTTCTGATTGATTGATTGATTGATTGATTTTTTTAATATTACCTACAAATAGTATACTTTGGACATTATTAAATAGAATGTTCTTTATACTGTTAATATGTAAGGTGAAACTGGGACACTGCTCCTTAGGCTAAAGATCACCGAACATCAAAAATGTTTCCCCTTTTCTTTTAGTAAGCCTGGTTCGATGAAATAATTAGCTTTTTGGCATGTAGATCTTTCAGACAGCACAGATTTTGGTGTCACTAATAACATCAATAACAGCTACAGTATATTTCATTTAGATGTGCCAATTATGTTGTGCATGATGTCTCACAGGATCTGTTATCTCTCTGCTTTTCCTTCTACGAATGAAAACATCCATGAGAAAGTGTCAGTTGAGATGATATGAACCCCTATAACAAAGCCATGTTTACCAAGCTTTAAGCCTGAAAAAGTGGCTCAGGAGTATACTGTGATAAATGGGACACTTATCAATTAGTTTCATTTCCCCTGATACGCAGTTTACCTGAGGTGTGTGCTGTTATGGATCCATTGATGTGTATTGGAGCTCTTGTTCCTGCTGCTCATTTTTATTATAACAGATGAAACTACAAGCTGTAAACTTTATTGTTCCATATAGTTGATTAGGATTTGTGGTGCATTCTGTTCGTCTGTATTTATATCCCTTGTTGGTTTTAATGTAATGAGCTATTTTAGCCAAACAGTCTGATTGCTAAAACGATGTGCCCCAACTGTGCAGTTAGAAATGGTTTAGTGGTTGAGATACGTAACAATTCCCACAGTAGCAAAGGGGCCACAAAGTAATTTCTTTCTTTGACTTGCTGGAGACTGGGAGGCAGAGAGTAACCAATAGAAATAAATGGATATGTAAATAAAAACAAAACCAAACAAGCACCTAAAATTTAAATAGAATCACCAGAACAATTATGATGTCTAAATCACACTAAACACGTGTTTAATGATGCATCATGGCTAACTATACAATACCACAGAGTACAATTCATTGTTGGGTTATTGTGAGGGCGAACTGTGCGGTAATGTAAAATGCATTATATTTTAAAATATGATGATGCAAGCCCTGGCAATGATGCGGTTGTGTCTGTCAGGTGCAGTGAATGCTGCTGATGTCAGCAGATTGTGTTATTGAATGATCTCTTGCACACAAAAGACATGAATGTATGAAAGCCTTGATAACAATTAGGCAAATTTATGAGGCTCATATTCATGTGAGAAGACAAAATAAAATCTATAGATACAATACATGAAAAGTTGAGATGATGATTAATAGCTGTACAGTATAATAGTTGGCGATTTCATATCATGTGGATTCATTTATATCAGGGGTTCTCAAACTGCGGTAGATATTCCACTGGAGGGATGTGAAGCACCTCCTAGTGGTACGCCAGATTTCTACGAAATTTCTACGGAGAACCAAAATTAAAATCTATGAGAAATTCTATTTATTTATTTATTTAAAAGGGACATACAATGTTAAACATAAATGTTGCCATTTGATGTATCGTACCAGAGTTAACTTAGTGCTACTTTTCATCTGCAGTCCCTCTGCAGGTCACAAGTAAAAAAGATTCCATACAAACACGAAGACTAGTAAGAACAATTCAGCACAAATTTATTATTGTGGCAAGTTATTCATAAATAAAATGGGTTTTTATCAAGAAATGGTTGTGTTATTATTCTCTTTTAATTAAGAACAGGATATTTATTTATTTATTTATTTATTTATTTATTTGCTCAGTGGTTGGACCCTGGTTAAAAGATTTTGAGAATCACAGATTTGTTTATAAAATTATAAAGAGAGAATTTGTCTTCATTAATTAAGGCAGGTAACATTTTTTTTTGTTTGTTTGTTTGTTTGTTTTTTTTGCACGAAATGTTCACAAACATACAACTACAACCTCCCACACAGGCCTTTATATGAAACAAATAGTGATGCACAGTTCATATTGAGTATTTTCTTCATATATTCATGACAGATTTTATTTATAATGAAGAATAGATTAATCCACGCACAGATGCGATTTTTTTCCTGTGATAACCTTGAATCATGTATGAAGGTGATATTCTTACAGTGCTACTTTGTATGTAAATATCATCACCAAATGCCTGTGTGTGTGTGTGTGTGTGTGTGTGTGTGTGTGTGTGTGTGTGTGTGTGTGTGTGTGGTATGATGTTAAATCAAGCCTGGGTGATCTCTAGGGGAATCCACTGCCAGCATGGCTCAAGGTGATTATCTCATACACACACACACACACACACATACACACACTCACCACACCCCAACTCTATGAAGGTGAAATTAGCCATCACACCATCAGCATGGCCATTACCAAAAACCTCTGTATCAGCGGCTTGAAGAAAGAGAGCTTGAGGCTGTGTGTGTGTGTGTGTGTGTGTGTGTGTGTGTGTGTGTGCGTGTGTGCGTGCGTGCGTGTGCGTGTGCGTGTGCGTGTGCGTGTTGAGCTTGCAGTGGGGGCTGTATTCCCAACGGTGCTGACTGGAATTGCTCTTGGATGGACGGCTTTCTTGCTCTGGGCCAGTTCTGTCTGTGTGGCTGTCCGTATGTTGTATGTCTTCACATACCCGTCTGCCTGTCAGACAGTCTGTCTCTCTGTCTATGTCTGTCTCCCTCTGCCTCGCTCAGTCTGCTTGACTGATTCCCAGTGCATCTCTATTTGTATGACAATGAGTTTTGTAACTCTATTTAGCCTCCCTGCCTAGCTTTCTGTTGGACTCTATGTCTCGATCCCACTCTGCCTGTCTTTACGGTCTCACTGTCTATTAGGCTGTCACCGTGTCAGGCAGAAGTTGGGTTTCCCAGGGCATGATAAAGTCATTTTCTCTTCAAGAGGTGTCAGTGGTAGAACTCTCCCGAGGGTCATTTGGAAATCATTGCAGAGATGCCTCTTTAATCATTATGAATGACCTTCAGCAGAACCTTTGCTGACAGTTTGTGTATCTGTCTATGAATGTGTATTTTTGGTGTGTAAAAACGTAGATCTGTGGATATTTATTTTTGTATTTCGAAGAAAGATGTTATTGTCAGAAGTTTGAAGCTGGTGCTGGTACAGATTTTATCGTTCTCTTTTTTTTTCTTTATTTTTTTGAAATGCTGATATTACGAGAAAATTGGAGGCTTGGTACACTACGATCAGCTTTCATTCAATAAGTTGTCTCAGAGTTTAAATTCAGAAATGTATTTTTATGTTTAGGGTATTACGGTTGTAACCATAGATTCTTTATTACTCAACAAGACATTTTTCTAATATTCATCTTAGCAATACATCTAACAAGGCAAGCTCAATATAGGTGAACCAACTTATGAACAACTCTTTCTAATTTGTTTAAAATTGTTTCTACTTTTACTGTAAGTCTCGCTGAATGTACCCAATGAGTTGTTTAATACCTGTTTAATAAATACATTTTCACTTATACTATTTCTTTTCATACTTCACCTGTTGCTGCAAAAGGTTGTTCTTGTGCTGTGTAATCATTTTAAGATAGAGACCAGCCCCAAATTATCAAATAAATAAGTTACAAGATCTTAAAATTATTAAAATTACAACAAAACAAAGTTAAGATAAATAAGCTGAACTAAACTAAACGAAGCTAAAATAAACTAAGAATATACATTAAGGTAAGCCACACTAAACTGAACTTTTGTGTGTGTGTGTGTGTGTGTGTGTGTGTGTGTGTGTTGGTGTATTTTATTTATTTATAAATTAGAAATCAAGTTGGGTCAGCCCACTTGTTATCTTTCAGCATTCAAAAGAAATTCCAGTGTAATGCAGGATATCATCATTAGTGTCAGTTCTAATTTTCACTTGTAATTTAATTTAATAAGAAAACACACTTCCCTGGTAAACTCAGAATAATGTTTTTCTCACTTTTTTTCTCACTCTCAGTTCCTACCGCTTCCTATTTGTCAAAATTTAATTTGGAAAATCTCTCTTCAAGCAGAAGTGAGCTCAAGGTGCCATGCACAGATAAAATTGCTCGTCTCCATGTAGCAGTCACCCTCAACACGCATCAAACCGTTACTGGAGGTCTGACCCAGACCAAATAAGCTGCTGGTAAATAGCCTTATCCATTCTGCTACTGATCTGAGCAGCCGGCCATGAGAGGGCTGTGTGATGTCAAGTGGCTGGCAAGGACACACATTTATAAACTCACACACACACACACACACACACACATAAACACACAAACCTCGCCAGCAGTAGCAGTCTGGCAGGTCTTTGTGTAGNCCTCCCCATACACAGGCAGCCAGAGGGACACATTTGTCACTTGCCCAGATGTTTTTCCAAGGTCCTTTATTCGAGACACTCAATCATATAAGCTGAAATGTCCCTAATGTGAAGTCCCTTTCGTGTAAATTGTGTGTGAGTGTGTGTGTAAGGTCAGTCAAGGTGAGATGAAAGTGCATTTAACCTGAGACACGGGGATGCATAATGTATTAATAACAACCTCAACCAGTTTGGTTCAGAACACACATCTGTAAGACTTCATTTGTGATCCACTTGTATATATGCAAACCCATTTCTTCTATAGGTGATGTAATAAAATTCAATGATTTTGGGGAAAGTACATACACTGAAGCAAAGAAAAATATGCCATATTTAACTTTAAAATGCTGTGCATCTAAGAGTATAGAGGCAACTCCAAATTCTTTATAAGAGTTTATGTATTTCATAATTCATACCTTTAAATATTATGAAAAAAAATTATTGTGATTTTAAACAATAAAAATAATACATCAGTACAATGAAACACCTTGTAGTTTAATAATCCTGTAATAAATGCTAGTCAAGCTTCTCATGTTCATTTTTTTTTTTTTTTTTTTTTTTTTTTACACTGTGTTAGAGCAGGTTGATTCAAACTCTTCGGTAATTTTTGAGCTGTTGTTGTTCTGCGTTGCATTATAGTGCAAGCGGCGTCTACCGTACATCCTGTAATGTAAAATAACAGTTGTTTGGAACACCTTGCTTCCCTTCTCTTGTCAAATTTAGGTCATTTAATGATGATTTATACAGGTATAAAATATTTACCAGAGCCTATATGCTTCTGTAAGCCCTTTACCTTAAGACAAGCAGAGCAGCACAGGTTTATTTCACAAGCTCATATGTTCCACCTCATAATCAACACACACACACACACACACACACACACACACACACAGAGAGAGAGAGAGAGAGAGAGAGAGAGAGAGAGATGTGTTTATTTCATACTGCATTCATTTTAGATCTGCAGTTTTACAGATTGGATTAGTATGTGTGTATTGTATGTATGTATGTATGTGTGTGTGTGTGTGTGTGTGTGTGTGTGTGTGTGTGGTTGGTTGGTGAGGTGTTACTGGCATTCACCACAACAGCACATTTGGAGCGGGTGTTGCTATTTGTACTCTTGGTTAGAAACACAGTGGAGTTGCTAAATTCAATCTTTGTCTATTGAATGTTCAATTTCTAGCAATAAATACAGCTATATTTGGTAGAGAAAAAAGGGTCTGGCTCTTGAGGATGTCACCTAAATGAATCAGCTGCGTGCTTGGGATTCTGCAGTGCAAACTCCCAGGGGTGCATAGAACAGAGCTCAGCAGTCACACATCACAAAGATGTGCAATATTATGGTATTGTACATAATGCGCAAAGCAAAAAGATACTGTCACAAATTGATAATAAACCAGATCCAGAGGGTGGGTGGTGGAGGGGAGGCAATTCCAGTAACATCATATAGGACATAAAACTAAGCAGCCGCATCATACTAGGATAAAAATACTATTTGTGGATCCCCAAAAACCCTATCTATCTATCTATCTATCTATCTATCTATCTATCTATCTATCTATCTATCTGTCTGTCTGTCTGTCTGTCTGTTTATCTATCCATCCATCCATCCATCCATCCATCCAAAATAATCAATAAATATTTCAGGAAATCCATTTCCAAGTGGGAGTAATACTGCTGCTTCATCATGTTGTCATTCCCCCCCATTAAAAAAAGGGGGAATGGAGGAGGTGGGTATGATAATTTAACTATTAAATTATATTCATATTACTATTTTTTTCACATTATCATATTATTACATTATTACATATTATTTATTTATTCATATCATATTACTATTTGTTTTTAAAGGACCATACCAGACATTTTGCATGTTTGAGCCTAATATATTCAATTTTCATACACTTAACGTTACTGACAATCATTTCCCAAAGCATACTACTGGAACAATGAGTTAAAAAAAAACAAAAAAAAATGTTTTCCTACCTTCCAGACCACCATTGGTTTCAATTAATTCTATTGCTATTCATGCTATTAAAATCAACTTGTTGACACTTGAAACGTTCCTGGCATAAGTAATCCATCATCGTGAACGACACATATTCAGGTTTTTTGTTTTGTTTTTTTTTGAAATTTTGTAATTTTAACATTTAAGCACAATAAAAAAGTGCAGAGTGAATATATGTCTCCACCGGGGAACATAGTCCCAAAAGAAGACCTGAGTTGCAGAGGTGAAAATTTTTAATGACCGTGACTTCAGAATTTTTCATAGCAGGTTTATCACTGGAATATTTGATTTTGAAAGATTAAGAGATTTTGCAAAATATCAGGAAAGCTGAAATACGGTTTTATCCTTTGGGAAATGGATTGTCAGTAACCTTACGTGTATGAAAATTGAATATATTAGGCTCAAACATGTAAAATGGTGGTATGGTCCTTTAATTGATGTGAACGACATCTCCAGCCTCCATCTTCTCCAAGCCGCACGGAGGTGCTGTTTTAAATCGCTCTGCACTCGGAGCGCGCTCCATTTGAATTTTTTTATGTGAGCTTGTTTGTTTCTGTGTGATATTTTGCGATTATTCACGCGTGATTTCATGATGCCAAAAGGTGGAAAGGGAGTCAAACAATGTGACATATTTAACGTGAATCCAGTCAGAAAAATCCAACGCTATTAACACCAGTGTGGGATTAAGCAGCCTGACAGACAGCTGATCACTGTTGTTTCACCTGCTGACAGGTAAGATTTTGTTTCTGGGTGTTGTCATGTGTTTATATCAGCTGAAACGGCTTTATATTGTTTGCTATTGTTCAGTGGTCATATTATTGATCTTTCATTATTGGATTTCAGGGCGCTAGTTTTACTAAATGTGTGCGCACATGTACACGTCTGTTTATGTCTATCGTGCTTCTTTCATATTGTGCTGTGTAATCCTGCAAACTTAATGTGCGAATTTGGTATATTGACATACAAAGCCGCTTTTTACAGCTGCCTGCACGTGGCAGAAAGTGCATCGTTTATTCACGCAACAAAGTAAACTGTTCACCAAACTGCAACATAGTAAAATTACATGATACTGTTTGCAAAAGTATTGCAAAATACTGCAGGATATTTGAAAAGACACTTGGTCACTGACTTTCATTATGCAGAATAAATATGAAGTTCTAATGTTAAGAAAGAAGATTTGACTAAAATAATGCTTATAGATTATGTTAGGGCATTTTGGCTCTATTTACAGTGAAAATGAATAAGAAATTTGGAGGAGTGGGGGGGGGACATTTACCAATAGCTTCAGATAGTAGTGATAGTAAACTCTTAAAGCACCATTTGTATAAAATCACCTGTCCAGAAAAAATTAAAATAAAGCATAAAAACCCCAAATTTGAAGTATATCAGTCCTCAACTTGAACTGGAATGCTCCCTGACAAATCCTCAGTATACATGTGAATGTAAAATTTTTATTTATTTATTATTTGTTTCATCTATCAGTGAACAAAACTTAAAACTTAAAGCAGCAATAAAATCCTTCAGTACAATTCATATAATGTGTAATGCAATGTAAAGGGAGCAGGGAGAAGTAAAACTTACATTTTTGCGATAGATGGCTTATAATGAACTACCAGCCAGAATAATGTACAATAAATCAATGTAAATCAAAATAAATTGATTAAAGTACATTTGAAAAAAAAAAACAAAAAACCTTATTTCTCCAACCTACAGTAATGACCAATTACTTTTCTTTAAACGTATTCTTAAACCAAGGCTATCTGAGCAATATTTGAAATCATTAAGAGAGTTCCATAATTTTACTCCCTGAACAGAAATACACATTTCTTTTAATGTGGTACATACAAACTTGCGTCTAAAATTACATTTCCTCCTATGATCCTCTTCAGTGTCTCTTATGATGAACAATCCCTGTAAGTTTGCTGGTCATATTCTGTCCTACCAATATGTAAAAAGAGAAGTACTAAACCAAATAAGAACTTAGAATAGAGGCGTAAAGGATTTGAAAAGTTTCATGTCAGACCCTGTACGCTCTACACCGCCACTTTAAGGAGTGGTTAGCCCACTCAACCTTGCTCTGTAATGAAGACATGTTGCCTGCCCACTGAGCTGTCTAGTCTGGTAATTATTTTGACATTACCCACTGAGAGCTGGAGGGGAGTTATCCTCCACAGCATCTGCTGGCTATACATTCTCCATAATCATCCCTGCCATGAACGCAGAATGTGTGTTTTGTGCATGTGTGTGTAAGAAATACATATAGAAATGGTAATGGCAGTAGAATAAAGTATGGAACATAATGCAATTTTAGTAAAAAGTTAGTGATGCAGTAGTGACAGTGCATGTGTGTATTGACAAATCCATATACCTATGCGTGTGCATGTGCATGTGTGTGTGTGTGTTGCATAGTACCTGTCAGTTTGACCTACACTCAGTATGTATCAGTATGTGAGTAAGTCATTACTAAATCACTTTTCTTAAATTGTTATTGATTCTGTCCCACAAGTTGCTCAGGGCTGTGAAAAAACACACATCTATAGATATGAATTCAGTTTGTATGAAGAGTTATCATTCATTAAGAGTTGATTGCTGTACTTGAATCACTCTGTATGTTCCCATCTACTCTCCTAGAGCTTTACTTCTTAATTTCGTCTCTTCACAGCTGAAATCAAATGAATGTTTGAATAACCTCGATTGGTTGAATTTATTTGAAGGGATACGGCATGAATGAATGATGTACAGTGTGATTAGACATATTGCAGCATGCACACTTTGAATATCTTTCCATATTTTAACATCTGTCTGAACCAAAGGAAAAGCAAATTCTTTACTGCTTGACCTCATTTGCTGCAGTGACTGATTCTGTCTCATGTTGTTGCATTTTACTGCAGTCAAATGTGTGTGTGTGTGTGTCATGTGACCCCATTTAGCTCAGTGTCAGACCTTCTGAAAGTGTGTGTCGTAATACATTCAAGTCCATTAATGCCTGGGGATGAAACAGAATCTGAAAGAGCATTCATACACACATACACGCACGCACGCACACATACACACACAGAGCTGTATGTCTCTGATAGCTTCTATTATCTAGGTCTCCCTCCTGGCTGCACATCAAACATGGATGAGCTCCAACCATAAAAGGCTCCATTTTCCTTTGATTTATACAAGGAATAAAAATCGGAAAGGTGAAAAGTCCAAACCATGCATATTTTATCAGCTGGCTGACACCAAAGGCAAGACGGAACAAATTTTAACATAGTGCAAAACTTAAAATAGACCGTGATAGGACCAAATACATGAACAGTAATGCTGAACCTCCTGACCTCAGTGGGCAACAGTCTTCTAATCTGAGTCTATGTAGAGAGTGACAGCTCTATATATCCACAAATAACCACATTTATCTGGCTATTTAAACAATGATTTTTTTTTTTTTTTTT
>VXCM01000943.1:0-139796 GCA_014773175.1 Lucifuga dentata
CTGACACAACCCTCTGCATTTATTTGGGCTTGGGACCGGCACAAGGTGGACACTGGCTTGTGCCCCATTGAGGCTGCATTAAGATAATAATAATAAAATAATATAATTATATTATATTATAATATAGGATAATAATATAGGATAATATAGGATATTTTTCAGTATTTTTTTTAGTCAATTTCTTCAAGTGTAATAAACTAATCTAAATTAAAAAAAAAAAAAAAAAANAAAAAAAAAAAAAAAAATCAGGCATATGTATCCCATGATAGACTATCAGTTGTTGCAATTTGGTCTGGATCTGGCTTGCAATCCAGATCTGATGCATTAAAATATATGCTTGGACAGAGGTCATATTAATGGAATTGCTGTACAGTATCAAATAGGGCTATATAGCATTAGCATAACATAGCATTCAAATAATTATGATTTGTTTTTAACAGTTAAAGAGATAGCTCCAGAAAAAAAAATATATTATAATTGTCTCTTTCTCTTTAGGCCAGTATATTATTAGAACAAGCTAAATTTTGTCAAGTCTTGTTCGGCCTTAGTGGAGGTATGCCTTCTAATGAGTAATTGAGTAAAGGTTGAAAGTGAAATGTGACAGCCCACACTAGAGCCCACACTAGAGCCCACACTAGATTTGAACAGTGGTGCCACTTTAGTGCAAACTTCAGCTGAGAGAAACACCCAGGTGCCACATTCTTAGTATTTGAAGTGAAATAATAAAGCCTCTCTCCCACTCAGCGTGCAATTAGTGTTGGTCTGTGAAAGTTTATGTCATCTATTCCACTTTTCCCCAGATCAAGAAGAAGCAGCAGGATGTGGTGGGGTTCTTGGAGGCTCTTAAAGTGGAGTACACTCAGCTGGACATTGCCTGCAATGAGGACAACCGCATGTGGATGAGGCAAAATGTTCCTGCGGATAAAAAGCCAGCCAATGGCATCCCTCTGCCCCCTCAGATCTTCAATGAAGAAGACTACTGTGGGGTGAGAACTCAGAGACTTCTCTAATTCATTCCAAAATTTAGAAACTCCTGCAGAATAGTTCTCAATACATGGTTTATTGTGGGCAATTCTGAACCAGAGTGAATATTCTTTCGATTGGGTTTAGTCTACATAATTAAGTTGGGTAAAGATAAATTAATCATTGAAAGTATTTGTAGGTCTTTTTGTAAATCATCTGGCATTGCTCTGACATAATAAATCCCATCCTTGCTACTCTGTGCTGGTTAAACAACATTTGCAAATACAGGTTACTACCTGAAACCTGCGTTTCTTTTGCACAATGAAAAACACGATAGTTTAAATAGAGATTTGATCGGTTAAAGAATGATTTCTTATATTTGCAGGACTATGACACATTCTTTGATGCCAAGGAGGATAATTCAGTATATGCCTTCCTGGGGCTGCCCCCTCCCCCTGGGTCCAAGGTTGGAACTTTTCCATCTTTTACCTATTGTAAAAATAACTTCACAAAATTCATGTTAAACAATTTACACACATCGAGGAATATTTCATACTACAAAATGAACATCTTAATCTCAGTCTTTTTTTTTTCTATGCCAGGTTGTTTAGATGGAATCTTGAGAAATCTGCCGTGCTGGGAATCAGCATCATGTGTGTTATCAAATATCTTATGTGTTGTCCCTCAGGACGGTTATATACAAACAGTTATATACAAGCTGAGTTGAGTAAATTCTGCAATGTGTTCCTGATGATAGATAATGTATGTCATGAATATTATGTGATTTTAGTAGTTAAAGATCTTATCAGCTAAAAAGCCCAAATCTTAGAAGATTTTACTGAATCTATGCAATCTGTGAGCAGTCATAAGGGTAAAATCCTGCTAAATTGTTGTTAAAATTACTAACTGGCTTAGCAGGTAATGTGTCAAATTTGAAATAGCACTATATCTGCTTGAAATGGTCTTAAGCCACAACTTTACAGATATATTTTATCTTCTTTTTAATCAGTAAATATGCTGAAACAAAATAGATTTATTTCAAGCATAGCTACCATAGCTAGTAGACACAATTGGTGGTGATAAATAAAACTTAATTCCAAGACCTGATTTTGTAATTTTGACAAATTTTTGTAAAACCTGACAATTTCCTTGATGCAGGAAGCAGTAGAGGCTGAAAAGACACGCATTGTGGAGAATGGGACCCATGCAGAGGAAGACACTAATGCAGAGGAAAACCTTGTTGACTCACTAGTAATGCCACCTATCCTTCACGCTTTGTATCTGTTTACTGTGTCTCATCTTTTCCCTTCCACCCTGTACAGCCTAACACATTCCCACATGTCAAAATTTAACAGTCTCTTAATTTCCTATAGGTAAGTCTGTCCGAGTCATCATGTTGACTAATCTTTGTGTTGCATGAGTGAGTGGTTGTAGTTTACTTTTTAAAAAAAAACCACATCGTGTTTTCTTTCATTATAATAGGGAAAAGAAAGATTAAGTATTACATTGCATCGCTTTCTTCTGAATGCTACAGAGGTGTGACACATCCTGTTCCATCGTGTTTTATGTAATTAGTATTATATAAGCTACAATATGTTTGCTTTGCATTGTAAAATTTGGTGTTTGTTTACTATGGTTATGTTATATGACATTCTCTCTGTACATATGCATTAGCATATAACATACCATAGGAATTACACCATAGGAATGGTGTAAATTGCAGTCCAGACTAAAAACAAAACAAACAGAAAAAAAAAAAAAAGACAATGTTTATTTTTAAAATAGGAAAATAAATCATGATTTTTCAACCTTTGGATATTTGCAGATAAAAGTTAGAAAATTCTGTTTTAGAAAATTCTGAACTTTATTTTAAGGATTTTTTAAAATTCATAACTATACTAAAAAAAAAAAAATAAAAAAAAAAATCTGTCTCCAGTTAATTGTGTCACTACTGTAATGGTTACATTTTTAGTCTCCAGATTGAGGCTTGATTTCGCCACACCCCATCATTCTGACAGGAAGTCAGATCTCATTGTTGTGCATCAATGTCAATTAAAACAAATAATAATAATAATGGCAAACAATAAAAAGATATATAATTAGAATGTGATTACCATAACGTGATTTTCATCACCTATTTAAATAATAAGTAATAAATGTAAAATTGATATTTTCTAGATAAATTTACAAAGAAAAATACAAGGTATTTTAAAATTTGGAAAAATATTCTTCATGGGGATTTTTTCTTCTTTCATAATGCGGTATTTTTGATTTACTTATTCTCAGTTTTCCGTCTTGTTAGTGATACATTTTGGTAGATTGGAAAAGTGTTTTATAGATATGACTGAAAAGAATGATTTAGGCCACAACTGATTCTCACCTGGAATCAACTTACGTAATTCACAATACATCATTCCAAAATTTTTATTCTACACCTAACTCCTATTATTTCTTCTTTCCTCCCATTTACTACCAAGATTCCTCCACCAGTATCTGTCCAGTGGATGAGCTGCCCATCATAGTGCTGTCTGCAATGGTGCCACTACTATTTCAATTGTTAACATAATTTCTTTTCCTTCATCACAAGTTGTCATTTTTACCTCACAATAAGGAAGTTCCAGTGGAAGAGCGTAATGGGCATGCACATGGAGAAGAGGAGCTGGCAGAGGCAGAAGAGGAGGAGGAGGAGGAGGTGGAGGTGGAAGGGGAGGCTGGTGAGGAGGAAATAGAAGGAGAGACTGCAGCTGAAGATGCCACAGAAGGAGACACAGCAGGAGATGAGGCACTGGCAGAGGAGGAGGCAGTTGAAGAAACAGAGGAGGTCACAGAGGACACAGTAATTGCTCCCTACATAGAATCTCATCCTGTGTTTCCTCCCGTTTTGTGTCTTCCTCTGTTCCATGAATGTTTGGAATGCTCTTTTCTGCTACCTTGCTATCATCCCTGGAATGTTCTCCTTTTTCCTCTAGTCTCCATACTTCCCCTAGAATGTCATTTGTTTCTTCCATATTAAGGTTTTTGCCTCCTTTTCGAGTTCCTGTTGTCATCCTCCTACTGCATTCTGTCCACAAATCTCTCTCTGGATTCAGTTATTTACTAACCCACACTGTAACATTCCCACTCACGACTCCTGTTTGTCTCCTCAGTATCCTCGGACATGTTTACTGTTGCATTTATCCATTTTTCTCTGGTTTTGATTTATCTCCATTTTACCTCCTTTGCAGCCTCTGTTTGTACTTTTCTGATGCTAGTATTCCTATTGTCATAATCAAACCCACATTGCACTGCATATTTATTTATTTCATAACTGTCCTGATCAAAGTGTGATGTTGGGATCCTGCAACACCCCACATTGTGTGGTTCCATAAGCCTGATCACTGGTTTTTGACGTGTCTCAGTATGTGTGTGATGAACTGTGTTCTGTCGTCAAAATGCACAGATTGTCTCACATTTTCCATCTGAAGTCTCTAATAACATCTTTTCTCTCCTGTTAGAAGGCCGATGAAGAGGAAGAAGAATATGAGGTAGATTTCTCCAACTACTATGATCACACTTAACTTGTGTAAGCTCTTAAAGGGCTGTGCTTCAGTAATTTTGGTCCTGTCTTTGACAGGAAGGAGAGGATGACAAGGTAAGAAGAGACACCAAGTGGTTTTCCAGTGTTACGTGATAAAAATTGTGTTATAAGCAAACAATAACATCAATAACAGTTCATGCCAGTAGTGTGTTGTGGCAGTTTTAATTTTAGTAAGAAATGCCAGCAAATAGTAAACCTCATACATGTTTCCTTAACTAACTTAAACTAATATGGGACAAGTTATGTAACACGCAGTGCATATGAAATAGTTTGCATAAGTCCATTTGCTTGCTCTGGCCTGCAAACAAGTCATTGCTTGTTTAGAATCACTACACACACACACCTTCAGTGTCCATCTGCAGTATGTCTGCTTGCCAGTGTTATAAAATGTTGCCTGAACTAATATCTGTGTAATACACACTTGTTAACATGAAATATGCTTGAAGATTTATATCAAACCGTGAAATCAAACTGATTTCTTGTTATTCTGACATGATTGTAACATTACTAATTGTGACACCAAAAGCACTTGTTGTCAAGGTGCTGGTTGATTCTTGCAAAGTAGAAGTCGTGCTGTTCAGTAAAGATTTAATGTAGTTTTAGGAGCATCAGAAGGAATTTCTTTTTTCCTGGCATTTTTGTCTTTACTGGATAGCTGACAGTAGAGTGACAGTTCCCCAGTTGGAACCAAACCAGGGACATCATAGTCACATGACATGCATCTTAGACTGCTGGATTACCAGGGTGGCCCACAAGAGGGATTTCTCTTACAAAGTGTTCTCTTTCAAACAAGGAGATCACCACCAGAGGAATGTTTTGAGCCTCTGAAAGCCTGCTAAAGGCTGTGCTACTTATCTTGCCCTCAATAAGTAATGTCACTTTATCTTTAAATTATATTATCCACAAGAAATGTGTTATATAATCTTTCCCTTCTTAATGTAATCCAAGCTATACTGTCCACATTTCAGGGAGGAGATGACCAGCCATATTCAGAGCTACAGGCCAATTTTGACCTCAGATGATGGTATTTTTTTTATCTGTAGTTATAGCTCAGGGTGTAGTGTAATCTATCTCCTTCCATGATGAAGGTCACTGGTTGATTTGGTTTTGCATCTCTTTGACCTGTGGAATTTGTTTTGAGGACCTAACCACCCACATTCTTGTCAATTGTAGATGCTCGGGTGTGTTGTGGGATTTCAGTGCTTGGTTTCTTTTCTTTTTTTTTCTTTTTTTTTTCTTTTTTTTACAAATACTCTTCAGGTCAGGTTTACTTTTCTCAGAGGGAAAAGACCCTTGTGAAGGGAATGGATGGTATATGGATGGAATGGTTATATGTTCTAAATGCATGTTATGACTCAATCAAACAAACTCATTTAAAGGACCTCATACCACTGTGAAACATCTAAACTGAGAGACATTTTTAGAATAATAGTTGACTGAACTTAACATATCTTATTATAAGTCATAGAAATATAAACATTAGAATTGCTGCTTGTTTTAGGATGTCAAGGATTGTTTTCATACGGCAAAGATTTTATAAAGAATCTAAAAAAAACACAAGACAGTGGATGTACCGTAGGTTTTATTGTCAGGTTCATATTGTGATCCACCAACTGAGACAGTTCTCAACACACTGATTGAAAAGTTACAAATATCAACTACTGTTCCTAGATATCATTTAAAAAAAAAGATGAATTATTAGAACTAAATAAATCATCTGACTCATTTCACACCACTTAGATGCATAAAGTTCAGAGAGGGTTTTTTTTTTTTTTTTTCTAATTTTTCACACTACCAGTCATGTTCCTGCTGCATGCATCTTATTGTGTTTGACCACTTCTTTGCCCTTGTCCATCTCTTGGTTTGCATCCCCAGGAGGAAGAGGATTTGCAGTCAGAGGTAACTGTGCGTCGGTGGCTGTCTCTTGCTATGGTTGCTTCCAAAAATCACCAGGAGTGTGGGTTTGGTGGCACAGATGGAAGGGCTTTTTGGGCTGTTTTGGGGAGGGGGGAATGATTGGGGGAGGAGGGGGCAGTTGGGGGCTGCTGTTCCCACTCATCTGCATAATACATAATATTTCATTCGCTCTCTTCAACATTTCCTCCTTCCTCTCCTTTCTCTGTCTTCTCTTTGTCCATCTACTCCATCTTTTACCATTTTGTTTCCCTCTCCCTGCTAACATCCTCTTCCTCATTTCTTCCCAGTCCTGTTGCTGCTTCCTGACAGCATCAATCATCCTTGTAGTTTCCATTTAAAATCTGATGACTTTCCTATAACGCATGCCTGTGGTGCTCTCTTGCTTTGCACAGCCTCTGACCTGCTATCTGTTATTCTTTCTAGGAGGAAGAAGAGCTACGACAGCTTGAGGTAGATTTAAGTGATTTTTATGCTTACCCTTGTCTTTCTCTGTCTTTTTGACCACCCTTTTCTTTCAGTCCTTTTTTTTTTGCTTCCTTCACCACCACCCCAGAATATCAAACATTCCTTCAATTTGCTCCACCAGTTTTTAGTCTGCCTCATTTTACCACATTTGTTCCCAAAGTTTCCAACTCTTACTGTTTAGAGTTAGGCCCACAGGGACCAATCACATAGCTGGATGAGTCCCATAGAATCTCTGGTAATTATCAGAATTTAATAGATTTTGATAGCGTACTGGAATGAACTGAAACCAATGGCCTCTTGGAAAGTAGGGAAAAACAATTCTAATATTTACTGCTCCAGTAGCATGTTTTGGAAAATCGTTGTCAGTCACGTAACGTGTATGCAGGTTGTATTGGGCTCACACATGGAAAACCACTGGTATGGTCTTTTAACCCGCAAATCAGGATCAGACTATGTTAGAATGCGGCATTATCAAGTATGACAAAAGCTAAAAAGTCTCCAACTTTAAAAAAAATGGTGTCTGTTCTCAGCACTGTGTGAAAAAGGTTTTCACTTCTTGACATTCCAGTCATCAGGCAATGACATTTCAGTCGTTGCCTTATCTGTTAACATATATGCTTCCCTGCTTCGCTTTGCTCTTTGCTTTTTTTCCTCTCCACCTTTCCGTCTGTTTGCTGTGGTCCTTTCTTGCAGGAGCAAGACAAGCAATGCAGAGANCCTCTCCACCTTTCCGTCTGTTTGCTGTGGTCCTTTCTTGCAGGAGCAAGACAAGCAATGCAGAGAAATAGTCTCCTGTCGCCATACGTGGTGTCATGAATTTTTTTTTAGGCTTTATAGACATGTAGCCAAGCACCACCTCTCTCTCTCTCTCTCTCTCTCTCTCTCTCTCTNCCCCCCCCATCCCTCCATCTCTCTGTGTGCTGCATGGGCTTCTTTTATTGCATGACAATATTTGACAGTATTTTACTTTAGGTGATTTTATTGTGGTTACAGCAATCCCACACATAAAAGGACTAATGTATTTGTCATTTTAGTTCCTTCTTTTTGACATTCATATACTCAATAATATCTGATATCATCTTCCATAGGAAGAAGAAGAGGCTGAAATACCAGAGGTATATTTGGAATGTGGATTCTGCGTCCCTGGTTGCATGGTGTGGATGTGTGATAGAGAGTGAAAGGGGATTTTATTAATGCATGATCGAGCTGACTACATACAAAGACTTCATGTGAACTTCTGTGCTATCTCTCCCCAAGGCAGTCGTGCAATGTGCTGTTTTATGCACAATGTCAGAATGTGAGATGACTCAATTTTTTTTTTATTTTTTATAAAAGACACAAAATAGCATTCATCAGTTCAGTATTGTCCAGTATTTACACTGGAATTTTCTCTGAATCTGCTGAAATATTCTTATTTTTCTATTTTGATGGCAGGTTGAAGGGGTTGTTGCTGTTCAAACCTGACTGTGTGTACATGAGCATGAGTTAGACATGTTTTTGGGTTTGTGATGTTGCACAGTGAGAGAACTCACTCAGCAGATGTGGGGACAATGAGATATCTTTTTTTAAAGAAGCAGTGGCTTTTGTTTCTTTTTTTGCCAAAAGCATTTCTGAATCACAATGGATGTGACAAGTGCAGAAGAAGATGGACGTTATTATGCAGTCTTAAGTAAAAAGACAAGTCAGCACAAGAACCTGGTGTGCTGCTGCATAGTTTATTGTCTATAATTTTGTTTTGGTCCTCACAATCTTAAATCATAACACAACATAATGGAATCAAATGATTGCATCATCTAATTATAGTTAATGATGTCAATTCCCTTAGTCCCTTGGTAAAGAAGTTGTTTACTTTGCGCTGGCAGTTATGAAATAGTTCCCGGCAAGAGCAGCTTGAGAATCGTGATCAGAATTTCGTAGAGATGTGCATTGAAGTCACATGATTAATTCGACTTGGACTTGAGTCGCAATTCTCCTGACTTTAAGATTGATTTAACATTATCTAAAAGGACTTGCAACTTGACTCTGACCTGACACCAATGACTTGAGACTTTATTTGAACTTGAGCTTTTGACTCAGAAAGACTCGACACCTTCCCCAAATCAGAAATTAAAAATTTTACAATTTCAAGTTGCAGCGAAATGGTTAAAGAAAACTCCACTCTAAAACACTTTTCAACTGTTGAAGGGCCTACTTTCCTGACATATTTGGCAATACTGCTGCCGATTTGTTCTCGGCGTTTCATGTTATCTCTGCCAGATGAAGCATCTTTGCTTTTATTTATAGAGCAAACTAAGAAGTTCCAATCCATGATCTTTTTCCTTATACACTTAGCTTTGAATTTATTCTTGAATATCTTCTCTCTGTCATCTTTTATTGTGTTATGTATGCATATTTGTTGTCAACACATGATTCTTTTGTTTTAACAGGAGGAAGAGAATGAGTAATTAGAGCCTGCTGATGTTGATGATAATGACTTACAATTATCCAGGTAAAATCTGTTGTTGTTGTTGTTTTTTTTTTTTTTNTTTTTTTTTTTTTTGTTTTTTTTTTTACTTCTTTGATGCTGTGCTTCTGCTGCTTCTGCTTTACCACTGGAGGGCAGTAAAGGATTATGTGAATAGGAAGCAAAGCTTGAACTAGTCTCCTTGCTGTTCCTCTAATATTTAACAATTATGTTACCAGATTAATTAAAAAGATGTATATTATTCCTGATAGTGTTTTGCTTTTGTGTGCCTCTTTGACACTGCCCTCAAATCAAAGGCCGTCCTGTAATAACACAATTACTCAAACCTCTCTGCATTGTCAAGAGTATACATTATACATACAAAGGAGCAAGGCCAAGTAGCAGCAAAGTATTCCCCGCAGAATAAGTGAGATGCATAAATCTCACACACTGACAGTGATATTGTCCTTGGGTCACCTTGGTGTTTGAATAGTAGTGTCTGTTAACTGTTTCCATGCATGTTCAAGCATTTAGAGGAAACAAAAAAAATGCACCAGGGGCACAACAGTCTCCATCTTTTAGCAGCTTCAGTGAACACTCAGTCCTGGGCATAATCTGGACCGTCAACAAACATCAGAGAAAAAAAAGGTTTAACTTTTGTCCCTCTGAGGCACTGGTGGTGATTGTGGTGATGATGATGATGATGATGATGATTATGATGATAATGACAATAAGAATAATCCTCATCTTTAAAGCCTGCCTCTTAGTCCTTCCCTGCAAGCATCAACGATGAGCTACAGGAAATGTGCAAGCCTTGGAAAAAATATGTAAACTTAAAGATAAAGCAGATAATTACAGATATGCAATGCTTGTCTCCCTACTCCCCTCCAGTCCCTGTCATGCCTTGTTAGAGAAACGGCTTAGTGAGCTTCAGATTGCCCGGTGGGTGGCACAGGCGTAGCGGTGGTAGCTAACTGGAGACTTAGCCACAACAGAGATCTAGGAAATGGGTCACCTCATTATTTGTTTCATCTGTTGGTCTTGTGTTGCAGCCTGGAGATCATCAACGATCAACCTGTTCAATTCGATCCCTGATGCTTGATCTCCCTCATCCTGCTCAAGGTGCCCCCTCCCCTTACCCCATGGCTGCGCTGGACCCCACTGGAAGCTTTCAGCCATGTACTTGAAGGCCCCATCCCAAATGAAAAGTCCCAACCCTTCCCTTTTGACTGCAACTTCTACTTAATTTTTATATTTTGCATGTAGAGAAAGAAGATATGCAGAATAGCCTCGTGCTGTTGGTTTTTACTGAGCAGCTTTTGTAAAATGCACATACACACTTATTGTGTTATACTCAAACTTATGGGTCATGTTTTTCTTTTGGAAATTTAAGTTTTATAGCACAAAGTAGGAGGAAGTGGACGTAAGAAAAGTAACATGGCTTAACATAGCTCATAGCTTCTACTGCTGTATTTCAAAGGTTCAGAAATCAGTAACTACTCACTATTTAGTGAATGGTTCTGTTGTTTTATTTCAATAGTTTCACCAATTTTGTGCCTTGATGCCTGTGAAAAATCCTGCCAACTTTATTTTTGAATGCAAACTAAAAGTTCTTGTGGCCATATGCTGTAAGACTGCATTGATTTTACCACTATCACAGCTACTCCTGCAAAAACTCCTGTCTAATCAATGCACTTTGTTGAATGTAGAGCAAAACATGTGACTAAGACCTGGATGTAATGGAAAATTCAGTAAAGTAGACTGGTTAAAACACTTTGGTGGTTCTCTTTATTTATTTTAAACCCCTGTTGGCATATTTATAGATCAATGGACAATTGTGAAGGCAGTGCAGTGCAGCAGTGAACAGGAAGTAAAAGTAAAGGAGTAATCCCAAGAGATTCTGGATGGAGGAAGGGAACAATAAAGCTGAACTCTTTGGGACTTCCACTCTCCAGGAATAAGATCCAAAGAATTTTCAATTTGTTTGAGTTAACAATCAAATCGATACCAACATTTTGTTTTTGTTCAAAAAGTAATTTTGTTTGGACACTGATGTCAAGCTGAAAGGTGTTCTTGCAAAGCACTCAACGGAAATCAGATGTTTGAACATCTTATATGGCCATGTGGCCTTACACTGACCCAAAGCCATGTTTATAAGCTACAGATACATCATCCAATGTGTCCATTCATTTAAAAAGGGAAGGGGTGAGCTGCGAGGCCTCTGGGAATTTGGGAAATTCAAGGGCATTGTTCGCACTATGAGTCATACTGTGTATTTACATGTGTTTTTAGCACAGGGCAAAGTTCCCACTGAGTTTGCTAATATTTAACGGGATGGTTTTGGGTGATACGGGCAAGCACCAGGCATGAGGAAACAGCAGCATCGCCAACACTTACAAACTAAGTGAGATGCCTGCTGCTGATCACACAGAAACCATGCTGAGGTGAGTCACACTAACAGATTATTGGACTCTCTAAACTTGCACAAGAATTTTATGTTGAAGGTAGCTTTCTGTCGTGTTTGAGAGAATTAGCTAAGAGATACAATGAAACAACTTCCTTTTATAGATAATTGCTGTTATTTAACTTTGAAGCTCATTTTCTCACAACATTTAATCATAACCTGTCTTAAAATTTTTTCATCAAATTGTTGCATTTTTACCAAAGTACATTTGGAAAAGAGGTCTGTAGGATGACCAGTGATCACAGAAACAAGTAATATAAGCAGATAAATACAAACAGCATGCAGCATGCCACTCATTTAATAGAATGTTTTTGCTGACATTTTTAAGGTTACTTTAGAATATTTATTTTAGCAAAACCTAAGTGTAATACTGTTTAAAATAACATGAATGCATGAAGATGAATTAAGGTCAGGCTTGAAAAATATGTGAATCATTTAAATCTAGCAAAATAGGTTTTATTGATATTTTCGACTTGTGAAAATGTCTTTTTGAGAGCCTTTACCATCATCGAAGTGTATCAGGTAGTTTATATTAAAATTAGCTTGGAGGGTTGCTATAGCCTAAGGCTTTTTCTATAGTACAAACCTACAACAACCAACAATAAACCATGTTGCTATCTTGGGAATAATTTCCTTCTTTTCTTTTCAGGTCCATTCACTAAACAATGGATTGACGGTTTTTGGCAAACTATGGACGGCTCAGTCGTGTTAGTGCTGCTGCTTTCATGTCTGCTTCAAGGTGAGAGTTCAGTCCTGCACAAACACAAACTTGAGACTGAAGCCAGTAATATGCAGGCATTTTCCCTGCTATGCTGTGCGTAATAAAAGGGAAAATGCCTGCATGTTTCCTGCTATGCTATTCTTAATGGTTGCACCCTTGACATTAAACCCATAGCCAATCTAATTAGACAGTCTAATTATTTACCTGCAATATATAATTAATTTTCTTCAAAATGGCCACCTATCAGTAAGATATAACCAGTGGTCAGGGGACCTCTGAGTCACTGGTTCATGTTCCCAGTAGGAGCACACACAGATTGTGTTCATTAGTCTGGCATTCAGTGATTGCAATGAAAGGAATTCATATGTCATATGTCATATGGGTTGGCCTAGATATTTCTCAGACCTAATTTCCTAAACGGATGCATAATTTATGACTCCACACTCTGGCTATAGAAATGAACATAGTTACCTTACCACAAACAAGTTATACATCACCGTGACTACTGTGGCATAAACCTATTATTTCATATTTCACGGTTCGCATTAATATTCAATCCTTTCCTCTTTCTTTTATCAGTGTTAGAAAGCCACTCGGATGCAGTGAAATCCAACTAAGGACATGCTGTATGTGTGTGTGTGTGTCTTTTTGTGAGAGTAGCTTAATAGTGCACAGCGGCTTACAGATGTCTCCTCACACTCTCTTCATCTGTTTTAGCCTAATCAGGAACACAACACTGGAGATTTATCCCATTCTACAGGTGACTTAAGCTGTTAAAATGTTTCCCCTGGCAGAATGATGCTGTGGTGTGTTGCTGGCAGCTGCAGATGAATTTACACTGTCCTTTTTGTCACTATTTCCTCCCTAAATCCTATTTGTCCTCGTTGCCACTACCAACCGGATCACCAATCTCCATCTGGACAGCTCAGAAACAGATTTAGAGAGTTGAACTGTCATTCTGTTTCTTTGTCTGTTTATCTGCTTAGATTTACTAACTGACTCTCTCTTGGCTGTCACCCTCTTTGTTTTTCTTCTTTTCATCACTTTCTTACACTCCCAGTGTTGCATATTTATAATAATTTGCAAATTTGTCTAAAAGTATCATACATCAGTCCTCTGTCACTGCAAGATTTATATTTGTGTTGTACACCATTTCCTCTAAATCAGTCTTTGAGTTCCTTTTACAAAATGCTGACTCAGTTTTGCCAGTCCTTTGAACAGGTTAAGCCAACCTTTCAAATATTTTTCTCATTTTGTCACAGTCTCTTATTGTATGCACTTAATTCATTTTTAGTAGATAGTAGATAGTAGATTTAATAGCTATTCTAAATGTGCCAAAGAGTAGCAAGTGGTTTTGGGTGGGTTCCACATGATAAAATACCAAATCAGCACCACCCCCTGATGGTGCCCGTGTAGAAGATTGCTTTTCATTTTCACTCCATTGATATTACTTGTGTTTTTTTTATCTACCTGACTTTCTGATGAGGTAATCTCTGTCATTTCACAGCATTATGTGATTTAGGTTTTGCATGCTGAAAAGAGGCCTTCTTTGTTCAGAGTGGGGTAAATACTTTGTAGAGAATGTAACATTACTGGTCGTATTAGGTTTTGCTGAGGGTGTTTTAGCAGCAGTGTTAGTATGAAATTGGATCTGTGGGTGATTTGATTTGTCAGTAATTGTTAACACTGTCCATCTCTCTCTTGGCTCTTTAGCAGTTGGGGCTCAGATGGAGCTGTTGCCTGAAACCTTGACTGTCCTGCGAGGGGAGGAGGCCCGGCTGACCTGCAGTGCTTCTAACATCGAGTGGACAGTGATGGTGTGGCTGCTGAACGGGGCCTCGGTGCTGACCATTTCCAGGGACTACGGCGTCCTGTCCAACAACCCTAATGTGATGGCTGAAAAGCACTCCAGTTCACAGAGAGACAGCTGGGTGTTTGTCCTGAAGAGCACAGAGAGGGACCACCAGGGGCAGGTGACCTGTGACATCCAGAACATCCAGAGGAAAACGGCAAGCCTGTTTGTACAAGGTCTATATGTATGTGTGTAATGTATCTGCACTCTATTTATATTAATCTGTGTGTTCATGTGTGTGTGTGTGTGTGTGTGTGTGTTACCCTCATTTAGTGTGGCTAGAAGCAAAATGAAAATGTGTATTTCCACATTTCCACTATAGAGAATTTCAAAGGCTTTTGAAGCTGGCTTGTCTCAGAGCTACTTGTTTGCACACACACACGCATATTCAAATGCATGCACACAGCAGTGAAGGAAACCAAGCAGATGGCAAGTCTCTTGAGAACAATTGCAGTGCGAGAGTAGAAACACGATGAATTTAACCTTGATGATGCAAAAAGCAACTGGGTAAAATCAGAGCCAAATGAAGGGACTAAACAAAAGCTGTGTAGCTGCTTTGATTCTGCCCACCCACACACTGACAAATACAGATTTCAAGGTGCTCATGTTAATTAACTGCCTTTGTTTCAATTTGCTTGAATAATGTTGCACAAGTTTTTAGTTTGGTGTAAAAGTGGCTGAACCAGGAACTGAAGGATCAATTGTGTTGTAGATCAGAGGCAGAGATTCATGTGGGCCTGTGTGGCTGGACTGCTGTTGCCCAGGCTTGTTTGATGGTCCCAGTGACATTGTTAATGGCAGCAAAGGTGGTGTGGGGATGGGAATTGATTGGCTTTGAGATATAAATACAAAGTGGAAAGTGCTGGACTTAAAGCCAGTCAAGACATGCAGCAGGGCAGGATTTACAAGCTGAAGCTCCTCCTCTCCTCTCCTCTCCTCTCCTCTCCTCATTATGCTATGTCGATGCTGTACCAATGCTGTGTAAAGAACTAGATGCCACATTTGTTGGGAGTTAAGGAACAGATAAGAATCAGCTGTTCAGTGCAGTCACTGCAGTTTTGTTTTTTTAATCATGAGCTGGAAAGTGCTGCAGTGTAAACCATAATTTTCTTGACTGGGAATTCCCTCATAGTACTTGTCAAAGACTCTGAATAAACAAGCCAGAAAAAATGTAGCATCTGTGCTTATATTTTTTGATTCCATTCAAATTTACTCATAGGTTGCCAACTACATAAGGCCATATATATGAGTAAAAAGCTGATAACAAATAAATGATATCTATGATATCATAGATCCCATAGATCCCATCCCATCATAGATCCCAATCATCCCACAGTTCCACCTCACACTGAATGGCAAACCCCAAACTAGATGACAACTTGTTAAAAGCTTTAAGATTTGCTTTAACTTGTACTTTGGTATCGCTCAGCTAATTTGTGGCTAAGCCCCATTGAACTGAGAGCTCAGCTATGTGTGGAAACATCTCGTCTGCAAAAAGCTAGGGGTTACCAATGACCCATTGCTTCCAATATATTATGGAGAGAGCCTCCATTGCTGCCAGTGCTACAAATCCCCACTGACATATGCACCCATTAACAGTACTGTATGGTGGATCAGGGCCTCCAGTCTGGATGCAGAGCATCACTGTGACCTGACACAGTCTTTGAATTAACTGAGCATCCTGGCATGCCCAGTTAACAGTCAGCAACTTTGCCTGTGATTTGTGTACTGCAGCCCCAAATATACTGGTGGAAGAGAGCCACAAATCTAGCTGGGTGGTTGATTCTATATGCTATCATCATCATTCCTTGCTTTAATTGTTCAGTATGGGGATGATTTTAATATGACCACACTCCAGCTTTCTCTTATTGCTCTTTCTCCCTATTTTCTTTTCCCATTCACAAACACACACATGCATGCAAACCTCTCACTTGAAAAAATTAATATGGCTGCATGAGGTGTTGGGTATGAACAGGATCTGTAGTGAAAACTAGAGCTGCAGAAAATGGGGCCACTTTGATATAAATCAGAGAAGAGTGAACATGCCTTTTAGTGATTGGGCTGTACATGCAAGCCGCCCCCCCTCATTGGAATAAATTCACACCGCCATGCGTGAAATCACACATAAATACAACACACATGAACACATATCCTGTTGCCACCAATCCTGTAGACAGACATGCACAATTGTGTTCATCACAGCAGAGAGGATGCCATACTTCTTCCAGATTAAATGCTGCTTTCAACACACCAATTTCCCCTCTGAGAACAGCACTGAAAAATTACTAGAATTAGAGAGAGAGCTGCGATCTACCCACCATGCAGGCAGCCACTGTGTTCTAAAGTCTTCTGAATTTCCCTACAAACCTTATGAAACCTTATTTCAGGGATCACTTAGACTGGAGCTTTAGGAAGTGCTGATGCTGTTCCTTTCTCTATTCCGATGTATCAATCAGCCACATCGCCTGGAGCCTTCATTAGTCAGTGCAAATGAGGCCGTTGGTGTGTCTCCAACTTTTGTTCATTGGCACTGAGATAGTATAAGAGCAGCTTAGGGTCCTGTCTGAGGGCTAGTGGCCTCTGAAATAAGATATGTTCATGGAAGCCTTACCTATGTTTATGACACCAAATCAGACATCAAATTGAAAAGTCCCCTGGGGAATGTGCATAGGCAATAATACAAAACATCTGAGGCTTGAACCTAAATCCACACAGACATATTATTTGCTTCAACAAAGCACCAAAGCTTCTGGAATTATCTCTCTGTCTACAGCAATTGTCTGCTGCATCCAGTGCCTTCTATTCTTTTAGACAATACACTACACAGATGAGATATCTCCTGGGTTCTTAAGTGGCTTATTTGGCTGGAAGAGAAGGAGATGAAGGGAAAAGAGGGAAGCACTCATCAGGAAGTTAAGACTTTGAGACACCATCAATCACCCAGGAAGAATGAAATCTGTCTTTTGTAAGTGAACAGGCAAACCAAACAGGCGATGTTCATCTTTGGGTACAAATGAAGTTCAAAGCAAAGACTCTTGATGAACTTCATAGATTATTATTATGCATTACACACATTCATAAACTCTCCCACACCCACATACAGGAATGTACATGCATTCAGGTACATAAATAAGGACAATGTGCAACATTCAAACTTGTAAACGTGCTTTCTTCTGATTGCAGAAAAAGGCGACGTGAAAGTCTTTGGGGGAAACAATACAGCTTGGAGGGGGCAATGGATCCTGTTTCAATGTCAAGCAGCAGGATGGTACCCGGAACCCAGTTTGCATTGGCAGGTGAATGGCAAACAGGTAAATCAATGACCATGATCATACATCCATACTATTATTGGTCACTGCTTGTATTTGCACCTGCACCCATGAAAATAGAGCCATATATCTATTGTATGTACAGAGGGGAGAAACTGTTTGCAACACAATATGTGGATTATTGTTCCATAAATTTTAAAAGTTCCATAAACCAAATACCATTGACATCTACGGAACAGGGATGATCTACAGCTGATATCTACAAACTAGAGCTAGGCCAATATATTCATATTATCGGCTGATATTTGCTTATCACAGATGTATTGCATCAGAATGAACTTGTATTCTTCTTAAGTCAAGTTTAACATATTTCTGTTATATTTCTGTTTTTTGTTGTAGCTAATTAAAGTATTTTTTTTTCATTGGAGTCCCAGTGCATGTCAAGAATGTATTTATGCTCTGGGATTATGAATATTGGTCAGTGAATTGTTGTCAGAGTTTGTTTTTTTAAATTCTAAATATTGATATCTGTATCAATATTAAAAATCCAGTGTCTACTCCAAAAGTTGCCAATCACACCAAAACCACCCGAATGCATGGACTGCATTGGTGTAAAGCAACATTGACTTGCAGCTAAAAGGATGGAAATTTGACAGAATATTTAGTTTCTTTTCTAATTGTTATTCATATTGCAGTAACATGAATACAACAACAGTACCTGCTCAGTTCTATAGGCTCAGGAGATGATAACTCTGAAATGTAATGATAATAATTTTCTCTCACTGGGGAATTCTGTGCAGGTGAGCCAGAGTGAATACAACCTGAGCAGTGAGATGTCTGTGGAGAGGCTCTACACTGTGACAAGCAACCTGAGCATGCAGGCAGCAGAGAGCTCTCATGTGGATTGCCTGGCCTCTGTGTCTGCTCTCCACACACCTCTTATCAGCCGTGTCCATCTGACAGTGGGTGAGACTATATACATACAGGCACTTATGCATACATGTTCACAGGCATGGTACATACAGTATGTGCACGCACACTCAGTCATGACATGGTTTATATGTTTATGCATGCAAAAGCACATTCGTAGTTTTTCATAATGCAAGTGCAGCGTAAAATCTATTCTGTTATATTTTCATTTTGTCTTGTTCTGTCTATATATCGAAAGCTGTAACTGGTTTGCAAAATAACAGCACTGCTACAGCATTTCTTTGCTGAAACACTGATGTGACCTTTTCTCCTTAGTTGCAGAGGTGATGCAGCAGGGTGATGACTGCACAGTCCCACTGGCAGTAATGGGCACCCTCTCTGCTCTTCTCCTGCTTCTTCTGCTCTGCATCTGCATTGTCCTCTGTTACAGACAAAGGAGACAAGCAAGTAGGCACTGTACTTTTCTTTAAATTCCACCTCGTGAAAATTGATGCCTCCTCCTCCTCCCCTTTTGCTGTACTGAACCGTTATTAAAGTATAATGAAGAAGAAAGGCGGTTGCATGCAGTGGCTTGGCACTGCCCTATGCTGGCCTTCACCAAGGGCAATATATATGGCAATATATATGTGTGTGTGTTATATGTATATCTATATATATATATATATATATATATATATATATATATATGTATGTATGTATGTATGTATGTATGTATAAGACAAAGGCAGAACATTGATTATCAGTAGAAAACTTTATTTCTCAGGGAAAAGCAGCAGCATAAAGGTTACAGAAACACAGGTGTAGGTCCCAATCTCACCCTTTTTTCTCACCATTTCTTGGATAGGCAATGTTCTTGGCATTTCGGACATCACTGATTGTTTTTTTCTTGATTTTTTTGTCTCCCATAGAAAATATCTCTGGGTTTATACTTTATCTAGACTGTTGGACTCATTGAGTGATGGCATTGATGAATTGGGTTAAAGGCATCAAAGAGATGTGTCACGAGTTTATTGATAAAAGGTGCAAGACTGTGTATGGCATAAAACTGTCAGGAGAAAACTATATTTCCCAAGAAGCTTTGCTCAAAGGGACATCCAATCACTGAACTTAAAACTCAGTTGCGCTGCATGTACTGCTTGCTAATTTAGAGTAGAAGTTCATTTTGGATACTAAATCAATTTTAATTTCAGATTTCAGTTTTGGATTAATTCCAGCAAATCTGGCATAGTTTTTGCTCCTGATTGAAACTACAAACTGCTGAATTTGCTACAACTCTGATTTTTGCCTCTGGTTTACATTTTTGTTATTGTAATGGCCATTGAGGCAGACTAGGACTGGTGTTTACAACCATCCATCGTTCCAACCTGATGGGAAAAAAAAGTTATTTCTCAGAAATGTGGATGAAATACTTTTAATTGATGGTTTAGTGTCATTACATACAAATTCCTTTGTTGCCATGTTGAAGTAGACTGCTGTTAAAAAAAAAAAAAAAAAACANAAAAAAAAAAAAAAAAAACCTTTAAAATGTGACTTTAAAATGGGCAAAAATACTTCTGGAGCCAATGATGACAGCTGCAATTGCCACTTGGGAAATATTCTGGCTCACACCTGGCTCCAGTGTAAAGCATGAATGTGTCTAAGACACTCTTGGTACCATACCTCCAGGTTTTACTTGGCTCAGAAAATGGTACAAACCCATTAATATGTGGTTTCAGCTTGAGACAGTTTTACTAGCACCTCCTCTGGAGCTCATAACCCAATCCAGAATATTTGTGATCTGACTGCAAAGTGAGGGATCGAAAGCTTTGCTGATGAGCTCCAACCAGTGAAACTCAAAAGTTCTGGCCTGGAGGATGTTGTAGAGAAGTTTCTGGAGTGCCATTACCAAGGGGATTGTTGTTTTAGTGCAAGAAGATGGAGGCCTGTTTGTGCTTGATATCAAAAAGTGGCTCTGAGTCCCACATTTAAAACTTAGAGTAATCCCTGTGACTGATTCAGGTCCACTGCAAACCATGGCTGAGGTTTAATGTGTTAAGGGATTATTAGAAATCAGGTGTGACCTTTCTCCTCTGGCAGCTGACTCTGTACCTATAATGTAAATTCCTCCTATAACATTGTCCCTCAGTCTAACTCTTACAGCTACAATATGATATTCTTGACCATGCCAAATTATTATCACTAAAGGATGTTCTGCGTTGTAGAGAATGTGATGCTTCCAAGTCACTGAGCTCTTTTTTGAGTAATCCACCTTAAAGGGGAGTGATGTATGGTTTGGAATTATTGGGAAAAAAGCAGGATCAAATATATCACCCTTTAGACTTTGACCAGCATGACAGCAGGGATTTTTTTTTTTTTTTTTTTTAAATGACAAAGGCATTATCTCTCCCTGTAAAAGGAGCAGTTCATTTCTCTCCAGGGCTAAGCACCATCTGCACAATTGTTATTGTTGTGTCATTGCTGTGGCCAGGAGGACTTGTGGCAAAGGCAGCCATGAGCCATGTTACAAAACTCATTAGCCAACAGTTCCAGCTTTTACTGTTAAATTCCAAACAGACTGGGGGCTGTGATATTAGTGCAGAATCCAAAACTAATAAATGGCAGGACATTTACAGCTTTCATGTTTCTGTAGATGCAGTGAGCAAGCATAATGGTACTGCAGTACCATTTATTATTCTCAATGCAGTGAGAATAATAAAGTTAGAAGCTGATGGTTACATGAGTTCAGTAAACTTTATGCCTCATTTTCTTCCTTTCAGAATCAGGCCTACAGGAGGCAATAAGGTAAGATTTAAAAGGTTTTAGTCTGGGCACATCTTGATTTATGAGTAATTTCTGTAAAACACAAACTTTTAAATTTCATCTTTTCTCAAACAAAGAAAAGAATTTTTAAGATCAACTCTGGTGTGACTTTCAGGCTAAGAAAGGAATGGGCAAATCCCGACAAACCAAAGTCCTTCTGTTTTGGCTCAGAGTCAAGACTCAGCATGAATCTTAATACATACAACTTATATCAGACAATGATTTGGCTTTTATTATTCCTCATTATAAGAGAAAATTGAAGACATGAATTTGAAATTACATGCATAAATAATCATTACATCTTTTAACAACCTAATTAAAATATGATTACCATTAGCTCATTTAAGTAGAGACATTATGCATTATGTTTGTCAGCATTTTTATGCAGTTGAGATACTTTTTATAGCTGTTTGATTGAACACAGAATTGAGAGTTGAATAGTTTTGTTGGGGATAATAAAGTGAAGTAAAAGGGATGATGATGTTAATTTTTTTTTTTATCTGTCAAACCACTTGTGCAGAAGTTCCTGATATACTGCAGCACAGTGAGAAAAGAAAATTGCCATTGCCTCTGCAGTAAATCAGGTAAAGGTTATGTTTTCCATTGGTCTGTTCCTCTGGCATTTGCAGGTTTGACCAATCAGTGAACGGGCGAAGCTTGCGTGCTGAGATGATAGTGGGAAAGGTCAACCCGGGATACTCTGCTGAAGGCCTCACTGGTGAGAGAGTGACTTAAAGTTCACCATTATACACCTCGACATGTAACGATCAACATGTGGCGACATGTAACTAACATATGATACTAGTAAACTTTAGGGTAACAAATATGTATTTCAGTTTAATCTGAAAAATTAAGAATATAAAATGTACAATTTACAAACTGACCCTACAAGATTAAGTTTGCTGATGACATTTCATTTGTATTAACACTTCCAACTTACTCGTGTCTGTCATAAAAATGTCACTTTATCTTGGGATCTAAACTGTGCCTTAGACCTGTTGATATTATTGCTTTTTCTTACTCACTGATAGAAATTAATAGATTATTTAATATTGCTTCAAATGTGCAATGTAATGTAATGAAATGTACTTGAACTACTTCAAACAAAAACCTTATTCTAGCTTCAAATATGCAAAATGTAATTGATCTACTGCTATTGCTGTTTCAAATAACAAAGAACACCTTATACTGCAAGCAGTATACAGGAATAGTAAAATTTTGATTTGGGTGACATGTTTCAAGTGCCGAATCACATAGTTAATAATATTTAGCTTGTTGGAAGCTGAGCAGCCATGGAAACATAATAAGCAGGCTGCAAGATAAACCAAATCCTTCTCATGCTTTTGTCACAATCCTGTCAAACAGGACCAGATGTACAGTGTTTAAATTCTTGGTATATGCTCCACATGTCTAAAATCATTAAAATGCCCGAAAAACCAACTGTTTATTGAGGTCTACTTTAAGTGAAGTGATATAGCAGGTCTAAGGAAATGTGAAATTAAGTTAAGTTAAGTTGTTGTTTTTCTACTGTGATGCATTCACAGATGCAGGTCACAATGACCTGATCAAGGAAACCCAGAGCCAGATGGACTCTGTCAGCATCCAAAAGGTAAGACTGAGAGGAGGATGATGGGAGGGGTGAGACACAGATGGACAGAGACAGACAGGGATAGAAGGAAATTGATGTCATTCACTCAGTTCCTCATTCTGTGGCTGGAATTCCTGTCACCTCCTATTGATTAAAACAGAAGGAACCATATTGCTATGCTGATATGCCATATTGCTATGCTGATATGCTGATATGCCATCTGATGGAGGCCAGTGGCCTCCATCAGATGGCTCAATAGAAAGTAAAGGTAAAATTAACATGTCATGCTTTTTGGTAATTTATTTTTAGTTCCATTTATCTTTTTATTGGATATTAGCAATAAATCAAATGACTCTGACTAAACTCAAAGAGAATTATCACCCAAACCTGCAGCTCTATTGTGATAAAATGACTGTAAGCTACCTGCCCAACACCAAATCACATACAGACAACATACATAATGAATTGCTCGCTTAAGATATGTTTCTCAGGAGTTGGTGGAGATCAAAACAGAGCTAAACAGAAAGTGGATATTTGACTTAAATATTCACTTAAATTAAGTGCATAAAAATATAACAATGGGCTGCTAATGTTGCTCCGTTTCTGCATAATGTACCATGATTGTCATTTGATTATGTGCTCAGTTGTCTGTTTTGTGAAGCACCTTGTAACTTTGCTTTGAAAGGTGCTATATAAATAAACACTAAGATATCCACAGCATTAATCTTTATCGGTGTGATCGGCTAACTAACTAACTGATCAGTTGAGTGAGCTTATCTATCACTTATTGATCACTAACATATGAGGCAAATAAAGTGAAAACATCACCCAGATTTTTCATGCCACATAAATATTCTGGCAGACTGAAACAGGTCTTTACTTTTGCGTGACTGTGTATTTTATGAATAGCTTCCCCAAATAAGGAAGTACTGTAGTAATGCCTCTTTCAAGGCAACACTAAAAGATGCTGGTAACAAGCATTTATAAATGAGAAAACATGGTTGCATGACAGTAATTGTCCTTATCAACATGTTAAGTCTTGAGCTAAGATTTATGACTCCCACAATGAAAGGGGGAAGGATATGACAGGTGCAATCTACTGGATGGGTTTATGGGTGTCCTCTTTTTCCAGTTACCTCTGGCTCATGTTTAGCTCTGTCACTCTGTTTTTGAAATAACGTCTCGTTATTTTACTTTATAAGATTACCTTTTCCACATGTAGGTGGAAGACAATGACTTTTGAAGCCTTTAAGGCAATTGTTGTCGGCTTTATGGGCAACTTTGATGGACAACAACACTCTTGGAGCTGCCACAGCATCACTGCTCTCACTGAGGATCATCTTGTTGCCAGGAAAGGCCTCAGGACAGGAATCTCAGTTTGTAGCTTTGCCTTGTGGAGGTTGTTCATCCACAATAATGTAGAAAATTACCCAGCGTATCATCACTAAAAACTAAATCTGATCATGTGCTGCAGGTTCCTGATGTTGTGTCCTCCAGTAACCGGTCTCTGCACAGTCAGAGTCAAGCCCAGGTTAGCCTGACAGAAGAAACCTCCAAGAGTGTCAGGAGAGTTACCACAGTTTGAAAATTTCAATTATACTTCTATTTTATATAAGAAATGTGTCGTTAACAAAGCCATTGGAATTCCACACACTGGTGGTTGTAGGTGTAATGTTTCACTTTTTTTAATTTGTAAAGATAGAAATTGATATTATTTCAACTTTTACCAAAAGTGTACTGTTTTAGAATATATTACAAAAACACATTGTATTTTTATTATCAACATATGCTATTTTTTTTTTTTTTTTTTTTTTACAATGCTTTGTATTTATATCATTTGTAAAAGCCACTACCAAAAGCTCACCTATATATATACGTATATATTCAACTATATACAAACCTGAGTACTTGTCTCATTATTTATCTGTTTTTAACCTGTTATCAACAACATTCTTAGCTCATTCTCTTGCCTGGTGATAATATTTACTGTAACCTAACAGAGAAATATAGGGAATTTTAGGGAAATTCTACGAAGTTGTTGCATGTTGCTTGATATCTTTACAATAATCTTCTTCGGGCATTAATGACTAGCTGAGGATTGACCTGACTTGTAGCTTTAGTTGATGAATTGTACATTAAAAAAGAGAAAATTAAATCATTCCCCCAAGTCTGTAGCTGTACTGTCTTCCTGTACAGTCCATCACAGACTGAACTGGAAGAATCAGGGTCAGAATCTTAATCCAGGGGAAAGTTTCTCCTCCAGCAATGCCTCATCACACAGTATATCACTACTTTTCACTTACTACCCTATTCTGTTATTTAGATCTAATCAGTTTTTTCACCCAGGATATGTTAGGTGAGACTTTCCCGCTATTCCTATATGGTAAAATCTCAAATTCAATTAATTTCCCAGTCAGGGAAAGGAAATGGTTATAAAATAAAGTTGTAAAGGCTTGGGTGTAAATGAACACTATGAGACTGGTGGTGCAGTGAGAATGACGTGGCGGTGAGGCTGCATGTAGTAATACTCAGAATAACAAATTCATCTCTTGGTGAAGTGGGTGACATAACATTTGCATTTCATAATAGTAAAGGATGGGGGTGGGGGGNGGGGGGCAGAGTGGTAGTGGAAGAATCTGGCAGACCTTCTCTATAGTTTCACAGGCGCTGCACTAATTAAATTGATATGCATTAAAAAGATGACATGCCTATTGCCGGTAGAAAAAATATGCAAGAAATTTCAGTCTGCTCTGGTTAATTTTTCTGTTGAATACATGTGTTGCTTTTCCAATTTCATAAAGCATTTTGTTCAGGAATAAGCTGGTCCCAGAGTAGTTTAATCATTACATGAGTTCATTGTAATTGATTGATAATGTCATAATATGTCACTAAAATATGTCAGTCACAAGATTTTTCTTGATTCCTGCGTGATTCTTTTAGGGGCATAATTATTTGTGCATCATTTATTACCTCCCACAACAGCACAGACCTTGAAAGAAATGGCAAAGCATGCAATCTCCCGCTTCTGCTTTGTTGAATGGGAAATACCATTCATTTTCCTGAAGGCCAATCCACATTCTAATTGGACCTTTTTGCTTCAGTTTGATTTATCTCTGGCAGCAGCCTTGATTAGCTGAATATGACTCCAAGCCCATAAATGTCTAAAAACATACACCATTTGCAGCATAACTGTGAGCATGTATGACCTCTATAACTATGAATGTAGTATGAGAGGAAATTGTTTTACTAAACAGGGAGGTTAGAGGCCCTGAAGGTGCAAAAACAGCATAAATGCCATAAGCGTCTTTGGTTATACCTTTTAGTCTGAATTGGTATCATTTTGGGAGCAGTTTCAGATGTTAGATCCAACCAAAATATTAAAAAAAAATTGAAACACCATGTGGAAAGGCCATCCAAAAGCACCATTCCAGAAGCCCCACATCATACATGCCTTTGCACAGCAGTGGATAGTTGTAAACTTAGAGAATTGAACACTGACATTTTAAAACATCATCCTGCTTGTATGTAAATTTTTATGAGTATTTCAAAGAGAGGAATAGAAAGGAGAGATATTTATATGAAGTAAATAAAAGGGATAGAGAAAAGGGATAGAGAATATACATACTGTACAGTAGTTGACATTTCATATAGAACTCTCCTTTATTAGTTATGTAGTGACAGCATGCATGCCTGCATTATTGAAAGTAGCATGCGGACATAGTTTCCTGCAGTTCTCTATCACCAGATGGCTGACACGGATCTTCACTTTGGAAATCACATCTCGCCACTCAATGTGAGGAAACTGTTTGTCCTCTCCTTCCCGCTATGCTTTCATCGTTGCTGCCTTCTGTTTTCTCACGCCAAATGCTTTGCATTGAAGTGGCAAGCTATTAAATAAATTAGGTTTCCTCCAATAGGCTTTACAAAGACAGGCACAAAATGAGAGGCCTATTACATGACCTGCTTTAGCGTTTTGTTTTCCAGCTTAACCATACCCCTCCCTGGGGCTTACTTAGGGCACTCTATGGGTGTCAGTTACACTTCACAAATGGTGGTCTCATATCAACTGGATGCATCTAAAACCCAGAGCCAGTGTCAGATTCTCCAACAGCGAGGTCTTAAGAAGTTCCCTTACTTTCACTTCACAGAACTGCAGCACCGTTTTAGACTCCTGTTTATTTGCTGCCTGCCTTCTCATCACTCTCTCTGTCCTGACCTGACCTTCTCTTGAGGCCACTGTGTGATCCTCCATTTCACATGCTCAGTCTCTAATGTCACCACAGTCTTATGTCACTGTACTGGGTCTGTACTGGTTGCTGGGTCCCTGAGAGACCTCAGCAGGGATCTCCTTCTACCCCGCATGAATCACAGAAAACTACTGAGTGGAACAGATCAACAGGAATAAAGGGAGCTGTGCTGCTATGGCTTTATCTCCCCAGCTACCTTAACAGTTTTCTGCTGGTAATTAGCAAGAAGTCACTGCATTCATTTATAGTATATGGATAAATAAATGGAAACTTTTGCTAATGGTTCTCAGGAGCCCCAGCATGATGTCTCCAGTGGCTTGTTAAATGCTGCTTTCCTCTTCCTGTTCGTCAGGGTCCATCAGTGGTCCAGTCAGTGCACCACTGTAGCAAAAGAAGGAGTGGTGCAGAACAGTGACATTCCAACAACAGAGGAGGAGTCATACCTTACTGATAGTGTATCATCACCAGATTTTTGTTTATATTCTTCCCAGGCATTTTTTAATATATACATGACAAAAAAAAAAAAAAAAAAAAAAAATCTACTGTGCAAAATTAGATTTCAGCAATATTACTTTTAGTAATTTGCACATACAAAATGGAACTTTGTATATACAAATGTATGGTTTTTGTGATAGCTTTTCCTTTAAACATTAATGTACAATTCATAAAATATAAGCCTAGTGTTGAGTTGAAGAGAAACAAGGCTTGTTTGTCTTAGACAAAATATAGTTCTGCAGATTAAGATTATGATTGTAAAACTTTTCCCCTCAAATGAGCCAACACAAAGATTTCAACAAGATTTCAACAGTCACTGCTTGTCATCAGATATGGGACTACCAGGATTTGGCCATCATTTCTCCAGTAGATAAGGGAACACAAACCAAGAGAACAGTTCATCAGCAGCTGTATAAATACTTATTTGTTAAGCACCATGGACCCCAGTGACACGTAATAGCTCCACTGTTTTAGAATGGCACTATGCTGATGTAATTGACGAGAATTAAATGGCCCCTCTTGGCCTGGGTCAAGGCAAATGAAGCAGTTCAAGCTTTGTCTGGGCTCTCAAGGTTCACCACTCTACTGCACCACCGATGACTAACTTAGCATGTCCTCAACTTATTGAAAACCAGCGTTTTCAGGAGCACAGGGCACTTACTCAACTAAGGGCCTTTATACATAACTGTGCCACTCTATTGTATGTCTATGGCCATTAAAAGCAATTGAAGCTAAAATCCTTGACACAAGTTTGTTAACATAATTATGGTGCTGTTTATTAGCTGATTCATTGAACTCAGTAGGCCAATCGCCAGAGCATAAGGCTAAGAACTGTTCACTGGTCACTATTTAAAAGTATAATAGTGTTAGTTGTGGTTGTTGTAAGGGCTTCTCATGGCTTATTAGCTGGGCTGGGCTGGGAGTGGGTTAGGGTTAGGTGGGTGTAGCGATGGCCTTGTTTCAGACTGTGAGTAGAACAATTCCTGTCTTGTAGTCCCTCTCCCTTCTATGTCTGATCAATTTTTGATATCAGATTGACATTACAACTTTGTATCAGTGTCTTACATTCAGTCTCACTTTCCTCAACAATGAGTAATCATATCGCTGATGACTTAATATCACATGGTAAGAGGGACAGTTGACTGGTAGAAGCCAAACCTTGGAGACATTTCCTAGAGTGTAATAATTCTTTGTAATAACAATTATTTCTGGTTCATTTCTTGAAGGAATTATCTAAGCAGCATGTGTTTACCCGAGGTTATTGTCTATCTGGAAAATAAAACTGAAACAAGAAGGCGCTCTGAGAGTGCATACCTCTGCCAAGGCCAATAAAATCCCCAATTAAAAAAACCTCTCCACTCCCCCATGTAAAAGTCCCAGGATTTATCTGGAACACCATCAAAATAAGCAGATCTTCTTTTTGTTAAAAATTGAATTATCATGCTAAATTTAATTGAAATTGGCCCATTAACATTGAAGAAGAAAATCGTCTGACAAGAAACTATCTGATGACAAATGACAGCATATGTTGAATTTTATATACTTTTCTTATCTATACATTACTTTTATGTGAGAGGAAAAGTATTTCTGTGCTGTTATACTATAGTCTGACAGTCCAACATCATGTATCACAGTCTAACATGAAACTAAAGGGAAATACTATATGTTCATCAAAACATGTAATTATTTCATTGTGAATTAATATTGATTTGAAATTCAATTTACAACTCACAAGACAAAATGTAGTTTTTTTTTGAGTTTATTGGGAAAAACTTGAGTATAGTTTTTTAAAATCTGTATTGTCTTACATATTTGTGTATTGAGTGTGACTGATACATAAGTATGTTGTTTACTTCTGGAATTACATGATATTTCTTCATGGGGTTGGGATAAAACAGATGGAAAAAAATGTTAATTGCAACCAGATATGATATCAGTGATGAAATATTCACTTACAGTATAAGCTGGATCCAACATATAAGTGGGATAGATGAAAAATTAATTAATCTGATAAGTAAATTATGATTCTAATTAAATTTGCACTGAATCCACTGCAGGTGAAGTGATATAACTCAGATCTAAACCTTAGACTCAGGGTTCCCAATCATCTTCCAGATGAATTGAGATATTTTTTCTACGTGCCCCAGCTTGCATGTCTGTCATGGCAGTAACACTAGCATTGATGAAGTAACACTTCTGCATGTCAGCACTTCTGCAGAGAACATCGCCTGGTAGTGACTGATAGATGATATCCAGCTGTCATTGTGTGGGCATCCAAAAAAATGACTCCTTTGTAAAAGAAAGCACATCTCATGAAATCCTGCACTATGTTATTGCTCAGTCTGACAACCCATACAGTCGTCTGGTAAAATGATTCCAAAATACACAGAGGGGCTTCTTCTCTGCCATGTATTGGTAAGCGTAAGAATGGGAAACAGTACACCAGCTGACAACTGCAAACTAATGGGGCATTAAGCAACGATGGTTAGGAGGACCGCTACGTTGACCAGAACTACCCTTTTGTGCATGTGTCCACTCGGTCAACCGCTGTAACCGGCAGATCTACAATGGCAAAAATCCAGGTTTCATGTAATCAGTTTACATGAGTTTAAGGTAAGTGGATTTTACGTTGTTATTTAATTTTTTTTTAATAAAAATTGTTTTGCTATAGGCAGGGACACATGTACTTTCAATGATTTTACAATTACAGTGAAACATATTAATTATATTGATGTTTTTTTTTTTTTTAGAACATGTCACATTCCGTAATGTCAAGTAATCCAGACAACACTGGTGTTACAAGCAAGAAATCACAGTAGGCCAACTTTGATAGTTATCTATTACTTTATATGCACTTTGTAATTTTAAACTAGTGACCATAATTGGCCTCACTAAGCATGTATTTTGTGAAGTACTTTTCTACATAATGGATTAGTTAGCAAATGCCGTGACTAAACAATAAACCTTCACATTATGCAGACCCCCAGTGGAGTGGACAGAGAAACATAATTTAGCCCAGCACTGGTAGGTCTCATTTTCTCATGTGAAACTCAGAAATGCACTCATCGTCGTCCATGTAGTCCAGACTGAAAGGCAAGTACTTTTTGTACGGTAAATCTAAATTTACAGATTTGTTCATATCATACAACAATACAAACTCATCTTCTGAAATAACTTTGTCCTCTAAATGATAAAACAATTCCTCTCTGGCCCTTTTAAATGACATTTTTTACAGCTAATTATTTACAGTTANTAAAACAATTCCTCTCTGGCCCTTTTAAATGACATTTTTTACAGCTAATTATTTACAGTTAAATTGCATTTAAACACCAGCAGTCTGTAGTCCATAGTCCGTTTGTAAAGTTGTCTTGCTGACGTCCCTAGCTATGGTGGAACCACAGCTCTATTTCCGGTCACCATAGCTGTCCTCCTAACTGTCGCTGCTTAATGTCCCTAATATAATACCAAGCACACGGCAATGGAGGCAAAAAGGAATCATCCTTAATGGACCATACTAGTGTTTTTTGCATGTTTGAGCCCATTAAATATTACCCGCATACACCCAAAACATAACACCATGTTTTAGTTTTTGTGTTAAAATTCAATCTTTCGCCTACTAACACCTACACACGATTGTAAAAAGCACGGTTGTTTTAATTTCTCGATAAACGCAGTCATCTCCTGGGAATATATTCCCTGGTGGAGAAGGTTTCCACTAGAAAGCCTTTTCAGATCACTCTGCACTTTTAATCCATTGAAATGCTAAAATTATGTTACTTAGAGAAAAAATTTAACAGACATATTGTTTGCAAAGATGGATTACATATCTCAAGCACGTTTCAACTCTCTACAAGTTGATTTTATAGCATACTGGAATTAACTGAAACAATGGCTGTCTGAAAGGTAGGAAAATTATTTCTAAATTTTGTTGGAAAATGGTTGGAAATGATGCAGCATGTTTGCTGGTTGTATTCATTGGGCTCAAATATACACCGGTATGGACAAAATCATCGGTATGGCTGGTTAAAGCTGCATGAAATAATTTTTGAGCAATAAGAGACAGAAAGACTCCAAAACAAACTTAGGGAAATGCAGCCCTGATGTCAGCTTATCAAATTATGTGTGGCTAAAACTACAAACATATTAATCAGTTGATATATGTCTGATATTCACTCTCTTTATTGCTCCATTTTGATCTCCATCAACTCCTAAGAAAAATATTTGGGTCTTTAGTTGCAAGATACTTCAGTTTTTTTGTGATTTTTTTATTCAGTCTGCCACTTGCCTGAACTTATCTGCTGGAAAAAGCAGCAGTTTTGTGTGTGGTTTGATGAGAACTGTGAGATTCAAGTATTAAGTCTATGTCTGTGTCAAAAGAGCCATCAGATACCAATTCTTAACTAACACATTTCTGTCTCTCTATCTCATTATTTCTCTGCTTTCATATTTTATCCTCATTTTAGAAGCGGTTTTCATCATTTGGCAGGCCTTTGGGGAAAATGAGGGATGATAAAGTATGTTTTACTTGGCTAAATGATAAAATTCACCTCAGGCTGTGGGAGGAAAGCCGCCCACACATCATCAACCTCACAGCCACCCTCTGTTTTTCAAAATAGCGGAAAGGAAAAAATCCATGGTGTGCTTTACACAAGGAAGCAAAGGCAAATATTTTACCTGCAAAGTTATTTCAGAATGGATCATGATGTCAAACACTGATAGTAACCCCCTAGGCAGGTTACACGAATGCGTCATAAGACATGTTGCTTTAAAGAAAGGGTACAAGCTTTTGGGTAAGGGTGGTTCTATTTTACAATTTTGGTAATAAATAAACGTGTTTTTACTAAAAAGCTGGGCTTGGACTTTAGCCTATCATCTAGCTTCCTATTATATCTCCACAGCAGAGCAAGTAAATAATGCATATAACCTCTGTGTTTTGGAGGACAAAGACTGGCATCCACATTTATGAATATCAAGCTGAAGTTGGTTGGACAAATCTGTGTATTTGTGTCCTGCACTGCTATGTCAGGTGAAAAAGTGCAAGCAAAGAATGCATATTAGTTGGTTCTGTAAGAGGCTTTTCAGTTCATCACAACATGCTAGTACAGCTTACGCTACTGCAGAATTTTAGCAAACAGCACTGCTGTCAGTTTTGGATGATCCCCTTCTGGCCTCTGCTTTGACACCATGTCCTAAATTTGAATGTTTCCACGGGTCACAGATAAGGTTAAAATATTTCAAATGCCAAAAGAACTTGCCTGTAGTGCTTCCCTTAAAGTGTTAGCCAAAAAACGCGGATGAAATTTGACAGTGAAAATGCATTAGACATGAAGTGTAATTTATAAAGCAATTTAACAGAATTTCATCTCTAGTATTGATAGGCTCATCCATTTTGCTCTCATCCCTGACATATTCATTTCCTACTTCAGACTAATCCCACTTTTATGCCCAACACAACTAAATAATCACCTCTATTTCTAAATGCTTGGAAATATATAAGAGTTTAATAATATGAGTGAATGCAGCAACAGCATGAATAAACCCACATTGCTTTTCTGTATGGAAATCAAGAAGACATTTTTCCCCCCCCCCCNCCCCCCCCCCCTCAGCCTGCTCTTTCTATTAATGTTCTTTACTTTTGGAAATCTCTTAAATGACCAAATCACATCTGCATTGAATACCATGTCCTCTGGGCTATTACGAACCAATTGAGCATTTCCCTCAATTTAACTGAAACCACAAATCAATGACAGCAGCGTGACAAATGCATTCATGGCATAACTGATGGTAGTTGACAATGTTGCAACTGCAGCCTTATTTGTTTTTAGTCAGCTAATTTTCCACATTAACAGCTTTTGACAACATCTCACACTTGTTTGACAGTCTTGCTTAAATTACCCTCTGAAAAGCTGGAGGGCAGGTTCTGTTCTTTCACTCATAAACATGCTCTCATTGATTATTGTATTTTAGGTTTATGCAATAACCAGTTATGAGAAATCCAGTTTTACACACTGAATATGCAAGATCATGTGGATCAGGTTTCCTAAACCATGAAGCTAGGTGATTAGCACTGTAGCGCCCTCTGGTATCCTATTCTTGTTTATGACAATCCATCAAGAATAACTGTGTTATTTCTGTCTGGCTGAGGCTGATTACATGAGGAGTCATAAATTTTCCATGCTGGGTGGCCCATTCTCTTCTATTTTTTGGCTAGGCTATTCAGTTCAGTGGCACTAACTTCACCAGCCCAGATTCTCCATTATGCCGCTGCACTCAAAGTTGAACAAAAATTATACTTTTAACCATCTGCCAGTGACCTTTATGAAGTACAATCAATGAGGGAAAAGCTGTAGCAGCGTACACAGAAGCAACAAAACGACGGAGAAGAAGCTGTTAAGCAACACAAATGTAAAATTGCACCACCATCTGTCAGCAGTCAAACACCACCAGGGCTTGTAAACTGCCATTTGATTGAAATGTAACGTTAGCAGTTAATGTAACACCTATACAGTATCTAGTGGTTAGCTTTAGATTTGGATTTGTGACTATGCTGATTCTTGGTTTGGCATAGCGGTCTGCTCTTTGTGTTGAGCAAAGTGCAGAACATTGCACATGTGGGCAATGAGGTGAGTGATGTGCAAATCCCTTCAAATTTGCCACTGCTCTTGTATAAGCAGGCTAAGTGTGTTTCCAGTGATGACACTGACTGTGGAGACCAAATCTCCAGCCACAGATCCTGCTACACATGATGCAGGGCAGGTGGGGGTAGAAACCCGGGGTGAATGGGCAAAATTTGAGTGTTATGGTTGCATTGCTATCTGCAAAGTCAGTATTTTCAAATTTTTACTACTACTACTGTCACTTTGCTGATATGTGATTATTATCCTGTTTTAGATTTGGCCAAGAAATTACTGCATGTATTTAACTAAGACTCTTTAGATCATCAGCTCATCCTCAGCCATTTACAGTTTAAACTGGGAGAGACCACAAGATCATACAAACTTACCTGTTCATGTATTTTAGATGCAGGATAATTCAAGGAAACGCTTGGTGCTGCCTTAAACATTCCAAATTCAAGAAATGGGTAATAGTTCAGCAGCAAAAAGCTTGAAAGCATTTATCAGTTATCAATCATTAATCAATTATTAGCACACACATGTTTGTGATTACCCCATGCAAAGATTAAAGATTCACTACGAGTCTCACTATTGATACTTTTGCAGTTCTCAGGATCTGAAGACACAGAAACATCGCAGGCTTGACCAAATATCCATTAAGAAAATGGGCCATTTGAGACTCCTGATTATTTTTGACAGACCATTTGGCAACCTGTGATAAGATCAGGATGTTGAAGTATCTAAAACAAATAAAACCCTTTTCAGATTCTTGGGACATCATTCTGATGAAGAACCACTAGGCCACTATTAGAGCATTACAGCTGTTTTGCACAGACACCTTAAGCATTTGGATCATTGCTTTTCTCTCAGTTTTGTAAAAGCCGATACAGATACCAGTCTTCGTTATCGCCACGATGACAATGTACTTGTAGGTTTTTTGTTTTTTTTTTCAGGGTTAGTGCACATTTTTTGCACCAAAATTGATCGACTGCAAAAAGATATTCAGCTATCCTTGTTTTACACAAACTTTTCCACTGACTATTCTTTTTTTTTTTAAACTCTGTTTTCTTAACATTACTGACACTTTTCAGGAGCGTGTTATAAGTGTTTCTACATTTCTTGCACTGCAGATGGTCTGTCTCTGTCTAGCTGTCTGTCTCACTCTTGCTTGGTGTTTTTCTTCTTTCCTCCAAGCAACAAAAAAGGGGCAACTGGGTAAATGAGAAATAATTAATAGGTTTCCAGGCTAATGGGTATTGATAGGTCATCAGTAATGTACTCTGGTGCTCTGGCAGAGCCTTTTCTGCTCCTGTTCTGAAGGTCTTTGCTTTGTTCAGCAATTTCATGTCTCATAAAATACAGCTTGAAGTAATCTTCTGAACCGGTTTCCAATAATGTTACTGGGAACTCAGAGGAAACAGGGTCTTCTGGCTTCATAGTAATTAAGCACTGACTCATCTTCTCTTTTGCTGCTGAGTTAACAGGTTCTCTCTCTCTCTCAGGACTGGGCTTTGGTCTGTGCTCGAAACACATGCATGGCTATAAAGTAAATGGAAGAATCTATGGATCGTCACTTTCCCACCAAAGCTAACGACACGAAGAAACAATATTCTTATTCACCTCCAGTGTGGATCATTGGAGCATCATGATTGTACTCTCTCTCTCTCTCTCTCTCTGATGAGGAAATCAGGGTAAACGTAGAATCATCATTTTTCTTGGAAACAGTAAATTAGCAGATTTTCTCTGCACTGTCTCTCTTTGCTCTCTCAAGGAGCATAAAAGCTGCAATGATCCAAACAAAATGGAGTTTTTATTTATTTATTTAAACAAAAGACAAATAGTAGCAGGAGAAATATGGAAATAAAATATATTAGCAGCAGAAATAAAATATCAAACAAGAACAATAAAATAAACAGAACTGGTCTAGAAAACTCAACAAATTCAAACAAAACCAATGTGATAAAGAATATTACAGCAGCTCAAAATCCAAGAAAAAAAAACATAGGACATATAAACCTTTCTATAGTGAGATTTTAGATAGCACAAAATGTAATCAAGGACAGATGCAGAATTTCTAAGAGAAAGAGACCATATTTAGGAGGAAGATCTAAGAAACCTTAGAATCTTAGCATTATTTCAAACAATGTAGTTTTGTCCATTGTATCTTTTATTGATACACATCTGCGTTATTTTAACTGTATTTTCTTTCCTGAGGCAGCTCTTCATTCAGTAAAACTATCAATTGACAATACAATTATCCTTAATTTGGTATTGATACACAAAGGAAGGAAAGGGAGAAGCTTAAGATGGATTCAATTACTATCAATGTGTTTCTAAGTGATATGAATAAACAGCACTATTATCAATATGCCCAGACAGATCCATCCATGTGTGAGTGCTGACGGAGCCCATTGGTTTGGAGCAGCTCCACTTCTAATACAATTGGTATTGATCATGCAGACAAGGCAAGACTGATTGAATCCAGACTTCACCAGTAGGGAATAAGTGCTAAATTCACTCTGACGACACAAGTTGGTGACTTTCAGTTCATTCATCGCTGTCTCTCCATGTCAGGCAGACATTCAACCAGTGGTGGGCCGTCAGGGCCAGCAAAGCCTTCTCTGCTGGCCTAGAGAGATTGTCAGAATCAATAAATTATATTTTTATAATTAAATATATATTTTAATTAATGTTATATGTATTTTATAAAGTTCGTTCCCATCAGTTTTGTTATTGTCATTTCATTGCTACCGGTACTCTCTCCCTCAGTTGCGCTGCTTCCAGCGCAGCTCATATAAATTGCTTTTATCCAATCAGATTTTCCACCTGTGCTGTCTGCAGGTAAAAAAATCTATCCTGAGGCCTTCAGAATCTCAAGTGAATCCCCTCTGCTATTCAAGCAAATGGGACATTGTTGTTGACTGTCATATACTTTAACCAATCAGATTTCAAGTTTGCTTGTTTGTTTGGTTGTTGTGAGTTTGTTCTTATTTCTTTGGCAATGACACTGATTTGGGATATGCCATGTCTATTTGTGATGCAGCATCCTGTCATAACGCATAATAATGCTACATCCTTGATGCTTTCAGTCACCATGTATTCATGTCTCTGCTGTTAGTGTGTTGTAACTCTCGTAAGTGTTGAGCCTCGTGTTAAATCACTTTATTCCACTCGATAAAGGTTCTGTCACTGTGAATATGGTCTGGTTACATCGAATGACAACAGCCTATAGCCCTAGTGTCATGGTGAGGTTATTAGAAGTGGTTTAATTGTGGGAGGATAGTACTGAAAGCCTAGGTATAAAATACACAGCCCGCCACTGCATTCAACTGATGCCTCTTGACATGTAGACCAGCCATCATCGCTTTCCTTCAGCCTGGCAACATTCCTACTAATTACACACTAATAACTCCTGAGAGCAGAGCTGAAACATAAAATGAAATGTAATCTGCTGAAGACCCCCCACTGGGCACAGCAGCTGGAGAGACACTCACTTGAGAAAATACATCTAAAGTGTGTGTGTGTTTGTGTGTGTGTGTGTGTGTNGTGTGTGTGTGTGTGTGTGTGTGTGTGTGTGTGTGTGTGTGTGAGAGAGAGAGAGAGAGAGAGCATTAAGGAGAGCAAGATATAATGAGAAAGCAAGTGGAAATGTGTTCACATGTGCACATTCATATTCATGTCGTTTCCGCTGGGCTCTACAGTACATACAGTATGTAAGGATTCTGCATGATAAACATAGCCATCATTTATTTCTTTTTTCTATGTTTCTTTGCGTATAAGGACAACTTTTAACATACATGTGCACTTAGTCAAAGATAACTGAAAAAATAATTTAAAAGTCATTTCTATTGTGCTTTGTCATTTCCAAAATGTTAAACAGTGATGCGATATCAGACCTACAGAATATCTGAAATAATTATAGACTTTTTCATTGGTTATTTATATTAAAATAATTAATTGGATTTAAAACTATAATAAACTATTGATAAAGGGCTAATTAAATGTTCATTAATTTAAATGATGCTATGAAGCCCACAGTAAAGCACTAATAATTGTTTGGTTGTGTGAGATCAGAAACAGGAGCTCTGATTGGTCGGCTGATAAGAAGGGCTATTCATCACAGCACTGAAAATGTGCTACAACTGTCTATAAAACATAGTAATCACAAATCAGAAACTAAAAATTTCTGCAGAAGACAAATGAAGTGTGTGAAATACGAGAGGAAGACACTAGTAAATGTAATAGAAAAAAGTATAAAGCTAAATGTATTTTGAAAATCCATGTGAGGCATTACCAATTTAAATGCACATTTAGTTAATCATTTAAATCTTTATTTGATGCATCAACTGATTAACTGATTATATCTACTAAACATCTATAACTGTTTTGTTTGCACACTCCAGACTCCATACAGTACACTCTTTGACTCCTGCCTCCTTCCATCTCCAAGCTAGTGTAGCTGTAGCTTCTTTCCCCTCACGCAAACAGTTTGCATCTCATTAAATGTACCCTACTTTCTGTTCGGTAAGCTGTGCACTAATACAAGACGACTGGCTGTGCACTTCTTACTGCCTAGTAGCAAAATATCCCTGCACACTTTGAGCAGCTTTTTAACACGCAGGGACCTGGCCACAGCAGCTGAGGGTTCATCATGACAGGGAACGTCACAAGAAGGAACAGTGACAGCAGGTGAGGGCCCTGCAGTGGAGGAGACTGAGGCAAAAAAGACATAAAGGGAAGAACAAAGGGAGGAAGGGAAGAACAGAGGGAGAGAAAAAGGCTGAAAATAGCTGTAGATCAGAGAGAAGTGGCTCCCGACAGGCAGAGCTGTCTGTTTTTCCCTGTGTGAGATTTTATTATGCAGCTGTCTCTAAGTCTCCAGAGGTGGCCACGCTCACAGGATAAGATTAAATCGCCAACCACAGTCATAAAAACATGAATATCCCTGGGCTCGTTTGACATCATGTTTGTTTAGAGAGTGTGATAAGACGCAAACACACACACACACATAGAAAAGAGAGGTGTAAAGTTTAACTATACTTTATGCAAGATTTTTATTTAGATGTCTAGAGTCAGGAGAGCAGCACAGTAGCATGGCTGTAACATAATTACACATTACACAGAAAACTTAATTGTTAGCTCAAAGAAAAATGACAACTTTGCTATTCTGAGGTCTTCACCATTAGTGTGGTATGGTCTTGAAAACTCATGCTGACAGGAGTTGCAGTCATTAGTTTTTAGGTATCTTGCCAGGAACTAAAGTCTTGCTAAAGTGAAAAACTACATTAAAGTCAGTGGCTCACCAAAGTCTGTACCAAATTTCATGGAAATCCATCTAACATTTCATTCGGGACATCTTATCTTATTAGCTTCTGTCAGAAAATTATATTGCAACAGAGACGTACTTTTCTTAAAACGTTGCAGATTTCCCAAAATAAACTCTGGTGTTGGACACAGCAGCTGAACCTTTATTTCAGTGAGAAAGCATGGAAAATGTCTCTCTGTGCTCTGTGCTGATAGAGAAGACACAGTGGGAAACGTTGACTTGTGAGCTCTTTATATAAATTGTAGGAGATATGCGTGTTAATATAAGTCATACCAATTGATTATACTGTATGAGCATACTGTGAATCTCTCAGTGCCACTCCAGCAGAAGCAGCATGACTTTAACATTACATTTCCGTCACACAGCCCAGGATCCCTGAGCAGAATTAGAAAAGCTGCACTTGGAATGGGCCCGGTGGTGAGAGTTGTGTGGTTCTTTAATCAAACAAGTGAAGACAAGCGATGTAGTTTGTGTGATACAGTGGCCTGAGGCTCAAGACACAACAGAAACCTGTTACAAAAGAAATACAATAGGATGGGCTTTTTATGTATCTTCTGACTTTGTGCTACTGTTGATCCCAGCTTTCTGGCTCACAAACTAACAAACAACAGTAAAAGTGTGGTATTCTGTAAATTAGTCTGAGAGAAAGGGTGGACTAGATTAAAATGTACCACAGAAAAGCTGAATAAAAGAACACAGGACAGATTGAGTGCGCTCCCAGCATCATTGTGGATTTGGAGGTTCACTAACATTGAGAAGGAAACAAAGATTTTTTTTCTTTTTTTTTTTGGTGTCTTTTGCGGTAGTTTTATTTGGCCCTTTATGTTTTGTTTTGTGCTAAATAAAACATGACATCAGTGTATATTTGCTTTGTGGCTGATTCAGCTCGTTGAATGTTCAGTATAAGTTTTTTTTTAATGAAAAATTAAAACAAGCAGCACAAAAAAATTATTATATGTAATATATGATAAAAAAAAATAGCAGAGGAATTCACGCTTGTAATTTGGGTGCTTACACTGGCCACAGGGCCTTATCAGCTACTTAGTTTGCTTGTGGGTTTTTTGGGCCCCCTGTGACTTCACCTCTCAACCCTGTGAGACTAAGTTAGATTTAGAGTCTCACAAACATCAGATATCAGCTGAATCAAAGCAATTTCACATTTAGTGAAAACCTTGTTGCAGCAGCTGCAGGAAACCAACCAACAGATTGTTCTCTTCTTCTCTTGAGATATTATCTGACTAATTACAGTCCTAACAGCCACATGACCATATCAAAAAGAGAGCTATGTTGGAATAAACAACCCATCTAAATGCATTAAAAGCAGATAGAGCTAATGGATGAGGATATTGTTTATTTTTTGCCAATCAAGGCTAAGAGTGTTATGTGTCTGTAATAGAAACCCATTGGCATTCTTTTCAGAGTGAGTGATACATCGTGTATCAGGTTTACCTGCAATCACAAGTCAGTTTGTGTGTCCTTGCATAGAATCTGGAAAAAAACCCCAAAACATAATAATAGTAAATCACTTCCCTCTGCAGATGCAATCATACTGTACGGTACGCTGCTTGACATTACATAACTATAGAAAGCTGCAAGAAGAATGTACATATGTAGAATGATTTGTCATATGTACTGCATTGTCTGTCGTACATATATCTGGGGATGTCCAATGCAGCACACAATAATGGTGATTTATGTTTTCCACTTATGACCTTTTGTCCAAACAGTCCCATGTACAAAGTAATATTCTGTTAGCGGATATTTTGTACTTGGTTGTTTAGGTGATTATAAATCATGTGTAAATAATTGAAAATAAGGTTCTCACACAGTTTCAGCCCAACTATTTTCAGATTAAGGTGGTTTTCAATGAGACCACTTCCTCAAAAGGGTCTCGATGTGGTTACAGGGGGAAACCATGTAGGTGTGAAAACTCTTATTCTAACCTTGTCTGAGATCGTCTAATAAAAACACAGCATCTTAGCATCTCCCTGACAGACTGAAGCGAAGTGAACACACAGTCTTTTGTTTTATTTTATTTTATTTTTATCTCTATCCATTATTTAGAGGAAGAACTTATAATGCACTTTTGCTCACAGTGTAGTATTATGGCTTTCTAGACCCTTCGGGGTGTATTTATATCTATAAATGCATTTTTACAGTATCTTGCAGTGCACCTTCTTCACTCAGTACACCTTATTTGGTTGCCCATTTGAATTACAAATGGTACTGAATCCCACTGGGCTTGAACAAGGCTCTCAGTGTACTGATGGTGAGAATATATCAAACTGTTGGCACCAAAGCAAAGCTCAGTTCTCAGCACTCATACAATTACATCTTATCACACAGTATAGAACTACAATACTTATGCTATGAATATGTCCTCCTTATCTGACCAGCTCTCTTCTAGCTTCTAGTATCTCAGGCAGTGATCACATCATACTGTGGACCATATTATTCTGGCATGACTGTGTTTGCTGCTGCTCATCTCAGTATCTATGCATCATCTTAGTAGGATTAAACAGTACTGAGAAAGCTAATATATTATACCTCATAAATTTTGAGATCACTGAATTAGGCATGATGTCGTTCTTTCTGTGTTTAATTCACTAGTCATACACTTCAGCAGTCCTGAAACGGTATCAATCAGTCAACAAGTGGACCTCAGTGAAAAATATTCCCAACTCTGTTAACCTGCACGGAGTATCAGGTGGGTGGACTTCAACACATCTGGATAAATCAGATAGTTATGTTGTTACCTAAAAGGACAAGAATTTACTTCCTTAAACCTCCTTGTAATTCTGTAAAATTTACAGGGCCCTTTGTACTCTCCCATGTGACAAACTCCATATTTATTAATCCAGGTTTGAAAATTGAGACAAATTAATCTTCCTGTTTTTGCTTTTCCAAATTCCATTGACAGTTTACCGAAGCCTTTTTTAATGAATTTTTTCATTCTCTAACAATACCTTGTAGATTGTGGTACAAAAGTGATTATGAAAAAGCAATATATACGTTTGTATTTTTGTGTGACATACTTATGGAATTTCAATGTGGTTGATGAAAGCATTTGTATTTTTCCATGTCGTCCTGCAGCTAGAAGGTTACTATCAGCATTGAGGTTATGTTTTTTGTGTAGAGGTGTTCCTTCATGGAGATGAAAGGAAAAACTGCCTATGATGGAAATGCTTTCTTTGTGGCTGTTATAATAAAGATGAGAATGACTCATATTTTTGTGTGTGAGCTGGAACACACTTTACAAATCTAAATTCTAATCTTTCCAGTGATATTTACTGTGTATTTTGGGTTGCTCCACAAATAAAACAGTAAAGTTATTGTACTTGCATTAACAACATATTTGCACATCTATATGTGTATCCCAGCAAATACAGTACAGTACAAATCTGAGTCTAACAAACCCTGAAAAGCACACACACACACACACACACACATAACCTCAATGCTGATAGTAACCTTCTAGNACACACACACACACACACACACACACACACACACACACACACACACACCAAATAAAAATAGATTCTAAAGGAATTCACTGAGGGAGGATTAACATCAGCACAACAAATTAGAATAAAGATATTTCATCAGAATTATTCATGAGTTACACCCAAGGAATAATATACAACAAAAATGAAAAAAAAAAGCTTAAAATATTAGATACATAGACAAAAGACTTCACATTTAGTGCAAAGAAATCATACAAAATCATGATACATGACGACAACAGCATATTCCCTACAGGACAGTGTGTGTGCATTTTACTCTGCGTGAAACGCTGTGTGGCCTTGCTGTACAGGAAGTGTAGAAAGAAATACTTTCCTTACATGTATATGTACTGTAAATGTTGGCTGATACATTAAATATTGATGTACCTGCCAGAGCTCTGTGTGTGTGTGTGTGTGTGTGTGTGTGTGTGTGTGTGTGTGTGCATCCCCTGAACACTGTAAAAGCAACACTGAAGAAAGTCTATAGTCTCTGTATTGCTGTGTAGCAGCTTGAGTAGCCTGAGTTGAAACAAGACCACCTGTTGACATAAGGATCTGGATTTGATCTCCTGGGTTCAGATCCCATCCATCCTGCTGAAGTGTTCCTTCATCATAACGCTGAATCTCTACCACCTCCTGTGTTGTGTTCTGTAGCTGACCTTTCACCTCTGACCTCCTTGTGGAGATTATCGAGGATTCAATGAAATATCACATGCAAGTCCAGTACCCTGTGCTCTTAAAGGGGAACTCCACTGATCTTGGGTTCAACAAAATCTAAACAAGAATCATTTTTATGTTCATAAAAAGAGATAGGTTCAACGTTTAGCAGTGTACGGTTACTGTTATGTAACAATCTTCTGTCTCCTGCCCTAATCTAGAGTGAACAAAGAACCCAATCCAGATGTCAAAATAATGATATACTAATTGGAAAGTGCTGCAAAGTAGTGTCTGGTTGTATGTGAATGTAAGATTGTCAAGTGGGCATCTCCTGATACAGATAAATCAGTCCCGCAACACCTACGTGATCCAGATCCACCCCATTACACAGCTGCTACACTGTACCTAAATTTATTGTAGCCTTTAATTTCCTTGTACACAAGATAACTACTGTATATACTTGAGTATAAGCCACCCCCTGATTTTGACCTGCAAATTTAGATTTTTAAAGAAACCCATATATAAGCCGACTCCCTGATGTTGTTCCNATTTTGACCTGCAAATTTAGATTTTTAAAGAAACCCATATATAAGCCGACTCCCTGATGTTGTTCCATCAATTTATTTGTTTAGCAAATTACCCGTTTTTCTAGGTATTGTAGTATTCCTGTGATTTTCTGAAAATAACCCACTACCAGTAAACATGATATTTATTTCAGCAACTGATTACCGTAACTGACATTAGCTGACATTAACTTTTCCGGACNTGATATTTATTTCAGCAACTGATTACCGTAACTGACATTAGCTGACATTAACTTTTCCGGACTCCTTGTCTGAATTGCCAATCATTCCAGTCCTGCTCTGTGTAATGTGTGCTCTCATCGTTGAGGGCTATACAAAAATACACAAAACATGACGTTGAACGAGACTACCAAATAACGTTACCGTACCGGTATATATGAAACAGCGCTTTTATAAGGTTGTCTCTAATTGGCCCATTCTTTTGTCTTTGACCAATCACAACACTGGGTGCTGCAAATGGCCTCCGCAAAATGTCTGGATAAGATGTTTAGTCAGGAAATATCTCATTCTAAGGTATGATGTAAACTATTTTCCATGGATAGTGGTAATGGGTAGTATTTCCACCCCTGAAAATTTCGTTCTCTGGGATCAAATTTAAATTTCTCGTGTATAAGCCGACCCCCCGATATGTGTTATGAAATTTGAAAATAAAAACTCAGCTTATACTGGAGTATATACAGTAGCTTAAGGTTAAAAAAAAAATGTCTAAAATACCATACCATGTGCCACCTCTGAGCAAACCAAAATATCTAAATACCAGCTCAACAACAAACCACCAGTAAAAAAAACAGAATAACCACCAGAATAATCCACTGTGTGCATGCATGCTTACATCTACACCTTTACCTGGCTACAAGGATCTGCCCCCACATGATTTAAAGGAAAATAACGCAGTTTATTTGGGAATAATTTTCCACAATACCAGAACACCCATAGATTTTAATTGTTTTGGTTCTCTATAGTAATTTCCAGTCATCTGGCATACCATTTTGGTATGCCAGATGGTATGGCATTTTGGTATGCCAGATATTCTCAGAGTTCCACCGATGGGACTTGTACCAGAGTTTTAGAACCACTGGTCCAAAAGAGTAGAGAAATTGGTTTGGAATTGTCATGCAATTACACCAGGTGCTGAGAACATTGTATTGCCTGTTTTCCGCAGCCAACAAAATGCTGCCATGTGATATAAAATTCATAGTTACTGTTAGTGAGACAGGAGGTATTTCACCCCTGCTGATTGTTTACAATATCAGTTAGCAAGCTACAAATTCAGCATGCAAAATCATTGATCCAGAAGGTTTGGTATCTTGGTATTTTGGTATTTTGGCACAAAGTCACTGAATACTACTGTACCTTTGTGCCAAAATCAGTAATATTTTGTTGCACCCAAACTTTGGCTCCTGCACCATCAGATATAATAATAACTGCCTGTTTTCCATCCACAAATGAGTAATTCACTGTGTCATTGGGTCTTATTTTTCAGCCTGTACTGCTGCACATTTATTGCCGGTTTCTTCCCTCCATATTCCCCTTATGGCACCGTCCCATGACACATAATAATCCATTGTTTGTCTGACTACAACATCAAGTCTTGCCTTAAGATAGAGCTCACTATCTCCTGTGGGATTACCAGCTGTTTCCCCAAATGTTCTGCTAAAGTCAATGCACCATGAGCTGGCTAACAATATGCCTGCTCAGAAATGTTTCACTGCTAATTCTTTTCTTCCCCTTTGACAAAACTGACTACTTTCTTTTTCTAACATATTCATTTTTCATGTTTTAATCATCTGCCCCCTTTTGTTTAATTGCTGCTGTTAGACATTTCAGCATTTGCCTGGTTATGTTGTTAAAATAGACTGGATTTACATGCTGAAAAACACCTCTAAGTGCGGCTATTCTTGATTATGAAGAGCACTCATCACTGAATGAGATTTTTATGAGATGCTGGTTGTATTTTGCCTGTGGGTGCTCTTAGCTCAGCCTACTGGTTCTTTCTACTGGTGTTCCTGTTTCACAAGCATATTTTAACCATAAACCTAATTTGTAATGTTGGCCCTAACATGCCCTATGCTAACCATATGTCCACATAGGAGCATATACCTGCTGCATTGCTTCTTATGGGTACAATTTTACTCATACAGTGTGAGCTACACTCTTTTGCAGTGTGTCTGATCTTTATCTATTTTTGTGTCCTCTCCTCCACAAAAACTATAAAACTCACAGCCATAATCTCACATATGAACTAACTAGCCTTTCTAAGTTCTCTCGATTGCAGGCACCGCAGATTGTGCTGTGCATTCCCAACTTCATAAATATCTGCAGAATCCTCAGTACCATCTGGTAGACTTGGCAAAGCAGATGACATTTTCTTCCAGCTCTCTTGAGCAGCAGATTTTAAGGACTATTTTTGCAGAGCAAAGAAGCCAGAGTCATTTTCTATGCATTTGCACTTCAAATTGTCAAGTAGTTTGACAGTTACACAGAGACGTACAGGTCAGGTCAGAGCAGCACGTCAAGCCTCATTTGTAATCTCTTTCCTTTCCATCAGGACTCTTGAGGGACTTCATTGGTACTCTTGTGAGAGTCCCTCAGGATTCTGAAGCAGCCTTGAAGTTGCATCCATGTGGTGCACTGTGAATATCCTCCCTATTCTAGCTCTATTTCCATTTAGATTTGCATGACTTTTGGATTGAAGTCACCACTTACTATTCAAATCAGTGGAAACATATTTCCTTACAATATAAGTAGATCCTTGTATTGGATTTTACAGATGAAAATATGGATTTAGGATAAATAATAATTAGCATCACTATTTTGTGCTGTGAAACTGATGCATGAAAAGGAGAGATTTGTATGCAGAGCCTACTAGGCACCATTCTTTCTGAAAAATCATCAGCAATGTCTCTTTTAATTAAGAAATGTCATAAAAGTAAAGGAATATACCATCCATTTTGCATGTTTGAGCCTAATACAGTATATTCAATTTTCATAAATGTAAGGTTACTGACAATCATTTCCCAAAGCATACTACTGGAACGGTGAGTTAAAACATTATTTTTCCTACCTTCCAGATCGCATTGGTTTCAGTTCATTCTTGTACGCTATTAAAATCAACTTAATGATACTTGAACCATTCTCCACCAGGAAATATGGTCCCAAAAGAAAACCTGCGTTTATCAAAAACCTTAAATGACTATGACTTCATAAGGCTGTGTAACTATTCGCAGGTGAAACATCGATTTTTAAGGTGGGTGTATCACTTGAATATTTGATTTTGAAAGATTAAGAGGTTTTGAAAAATATCAGGAAAGCTGAAATGTAGGTTTATCCTTTGACAAATGATTGTCAGTAATGTAACATGTAGGAAAATTTAATATATTAGGCTCAAATATGCAAAATGGGTGGAATGGTCCTGTAAAACACAAAGTTGGTCTCTGTGATGCAACAACTTTAATGTGCTGTTGTTTGGGAATGCAGAATCTTTTATTAGCTTTCACCACAGTAAACCTTTACTAGATATAATTAATCCTATAATACATTTTAGTGGGATGTCAGGCAAATACAACAAAATGTGTACAGATTACAATAAAATGTAAAGATATTGCGTAGAGATTCCGCTTTAAAGGGATACAACAGGTTACATGGAAAAACTGTAAACTCCTGCTGGAAAATTAAATTGGCTTTGTGAGGGAAACCAAAGAGGGAACATCATTTTACTTTAGAGCTTTTGTCATGAAGCTCTCACCCACGCTGTAGCCGGAGTGACAATGTGTTTTGAAATAATTGCTATTGATGACTGATGACTAATGCATGAACTGCCTCCCAACCTCTGCTCGCATTTAAGACCGGGTGTTCCTCAAAGAGAGGGAAGCATCGTTTGGCTGATTATGATGAAAAGAGCTTACACGGCGTATGAATATTTTAAGGAGTTGGGTGGTGACTTGGGAGACATATTCGCCCACGGCGTTCCTATTGGTTTATTGGAGACGTGATGACACGGAGGAGTTTCTCTTAACACTTTATAAAGCTTCTCTTTCCGCGGCGACCCACTCTTAAAAAGAGTACTGTTGCTGAAACTTCACGTACTGGAAACAGGCGAGAAAACCTCCGTATCACCGTCCATCATGAGCGAGGTAGGACTATTTGATGTTTTAAATCAAAGGAGCGCTGGATTGTCCACGTTTACGCACGATCCTTGCGCGCCAATGCGCAAGGGGAAATATCATTAACGAGCGATTCATTAGCCAGCCGTTATGCCGTTATTGACAGAATTTTGTGATTTCTCATCTTACATTAAGCGATATGATTCATTAAAACGTTTAAGACGCTGCACAGCTGCACAGGCAAAGTGCCAAATAGCAGCCGAGCGCATCACTGTTCCGTGGCTTCTACCTTCCACTCCCACTGAAGTCACAATTTAGCCGTTTTACTATTTATTACTGGGTTTCTGTTTATTTACAAGAGGTACAAGAAATAACAGAAACATGGAATGAACATCATAGCAACATCAAGTCCGAAATATTACGGGAAACCCTCAATCTGCTTGAATTGGAACATGTTGATTTCTCATATTAGCGCGAGTGATTTTGGAGTGTGTTTTGTGTGTTAGTGGAGCTGATTGTACCGCATCGCCTGTTACTACAGCCTGATCTGAGTAAAACTCATCCAGCAGTACCAGGCAGCAGAGATGTAACACCACAGCCTCGTAATGGAACACTGTAGATGTCCCACAGGTCCTAATTCCCCCCTGATCTCACTGTCACAGATGTTCCGGCTTCATTCATTTGAGGGCAAGGCATCACTGGGTTAAATTAAAAACATTTTATCCCACATAATCAAATACTGAATGCCTAAATGCCAACCACATGTTTTCAATTCAGGCAGTTGGTGTTAATATCCATTTGTGTAATAACAGGTCAGTGGAGCAGGTACTTTAAAACTTGTTAATTCATGGTAATGCAGTGGAGATAAAACGACCCTAAAACGAATCATGGCCTAAAGGCAGATGCTGTGATCTTACTTGTCAAATGAGTGATGCTGCCATAAGACGTATCTGTATCCTGGTGATGACGTTGGCGTGACATAATTCTGATTTCTCGGGAAACTGTTCAGCAGCCAGCCTGAAACTGTTCAATTTAGTCCAATCAATCCAGAGCTGTGAATTGCAATTCACTAAGCATCGATCTCTGTAATTTAAAGACTGAATAATAAAACCTTGCTATGCAGCAGATTGGTTCAGTGTTGCATATTTTTTTTTAGAAAATCTTGTTGCAAAATTGATTGGACTGGTTGTAAACTGTACTCCATGGCTGTGGACCTCTGTTATTCTTGTGATTAATAAAGAAAGAAGCCAGCAGAAAGAAAGAGTAGCCAGCAGAGGCAAGTTCTTATTTTTGGTGGTATTTTTGTATATTTTTGTAAGTTTTGGAGCTTTGGGAGTACTCTTATTTGTATGAATGACTTATATGCATTTGTACAAAAACAGTGCATGTCCTGCATGCATATTTGCATTTGTCTAGACAACTATGGGATAAATGGGAGAAATATAGGTATGAATCCATGTGCAAAGCCAGGGTTGGCAGGCTGAGCACTTCCCATCAACACTAAAATGTGCAGTTTATTTACCAGGTAACTAATGTCAAAGGACGCCTACAGCAGCTTTTGCAAGAAGACAGTAGATAGAGGGGAAGTCACTGTACTTCCCTGCAAGCTGTTTATAACAAGTCTTTCATTGGCCGCCTCAATAAATGATGAATTCAGGGTGCACACACACACACACACACACACACACACCAGAAGCTTTAACAGCGTTTGAATAATTGAACACTGGACACAGGCTGGTAGGAAAATCAGCTGTGTCTTTTGTTTAGTAGTAATGTGCAAAGTAAAAAGAAGCTGCCATCTCTCATTGATTAAAAGAGGTGTTATCTCGGGGAGACTGTGGCTCTGGTGAAAGTGGGAGGAAGAAGAGGAGGTGGAGGGAAAGGATTGTGAGAAATGATTTTTCTGCTTAGTTGATCTATTTTTTCAAGCCCCGTGCACACTTTTTCTCAATCAAAGTCCTGAACATTACCTCCAATATTGCCTCCAAACTTGACTTGAAGCCAGTAAAAGCAGAGCAGCTCAGCATGTTCTGGATGGATGAGTCTCGCAATGGTCAGCAGCCCTCCCTCCTTTTACTTCACCAAACTCTCTGCCCTTCTTCTCCCCACCTCCTTATTTCTCTCCTTATCTGTTTAGAACAAGTCTAAATCCCAGCTTTCAATTGAGTCCCTTTAGACTTTTATTTCAAGTTGACAAGAAACTTAAAATTTGGCAGGAGCTTAAGAGAATGGGAAAATGGCAGACTCAGACAGTTTCTACTTTAATATCTTTCGAACTTTGTTGGTTGCACACAGATTTGTGTGCTTTGGCCTCCAGGATGTCTTGCCTGTTGTCACCCTGGTATTGCTCTATCAGGTCAGACAACAGACTGTATCCACAGACCTTCTCAGCATTAGGCTAGTAATCATTTCAAAACTTCACCAAAGTATTTAAAATCTACCTAAAACCAAACCGTTTAGAAACATCAACCTTTTAGAGTCACAAAGTACCAACCTGTCATTTGGTAAACACATTTGAGGATGAATACAGAGACTCTTGCATTGGAACTCATAATCTCACCGACATGGAGACAGGCACATTTTAAACAAATTAATTTAATCCAGGGATATTTGTTGTCTGCTTAGAAAAAGACCACAATAGTCAGTTGCGTTAAGAAGTAGCTACTGTCTGTTATTGTTGGTGCAATACATCATAGTTTATGAGCATATTGTACTTTTGTAGCATTTTGACTTGTCAAACACAAGTGTAACTAAAATATTAATAAGGCAGCATTCTATTAGGTGTGTTAGTGTGTGTCCTAGTAATAGACGTGCTGGCTCACTGCTGCACCTAAATGGAATGCAGCCACCATAATGTTGCTACACTTGTGCTTTTTCACTCTGAGAACCGTCTATTTCATCGTGATTAGACGCCTATTTTAAATGAAGGTGATTTAATTTTTCTGTTAATGTTTTATATTTACATTTTTAAAAATAATTTTAGTCAATTGCAGTTTGTGCTTTCTGCTGCTGCCAAACTGGTGTAAATACATGTACAGTATGGAGATTTTGCATACTCGCTGTTTTTAACTGTGCTTTTTATTAGGTTAGGTAACTGTACGAAAGGCCAGTAAACAGTTACCACAGAATTCATGCAACATTTCAAGGATGCTTGAACTCCTGTTGACTCAGGTATTTTAGGACCAACAAAATTGCATGCTGTCGTATTTCCACTGAGTCATAACTAAGCCGTCTAGAAGCCGGAGCAGCCCATAGGGCAGGAGCCAATCCCTTGTTTTGGCAGCCTCTGAAGCATTATTCTCTGTTACTGTCACATAGCTTCATTGGTGCTGGTGAGAGCAGGATTTCACGTCCTGAAAATAGTGTCTAAATAAAGTCACAGATATTCGTACCTCTTACTGGTCTTACCTTGGTACCTCCCCTTCATATTTTGCTTTGCACTAATTAATGTCAAAGGAGTGTGGTTATGGACTGCTGTAACTCAGTGTACCAGACAGATGTGATGGGTGTGTTTGCAAAAAGAAAAAAAAGGAAGTGAGTGTGTATGTGTGTGTGAATGTATAGGCATTCACATTTTTGCATGTGCATCAAAATCTATGTGTGCATTGGGAAATTAATGGGCTCTTTTCGGTATTAATTTTGTGACCTGCAACATTTTTGACCCTGCTGCATAGAAATTCTAATTAGCTTGATTGTAAATTAGCATAAACTCATCTTAGACTGGCTGCCAGGTCATTAATACAAGTGCCAGCTGGAGTGGCAGTTTTAGAGTTTTTATTGATTTAAAAATCTTTAAGATATAACATCAAATGCTGTATTCAGGCTATTCTGAGTTAGCCTTACTTTGAATTTGGCTGAAATCAAATCCAGTGACTGGGAGACATACATTTGATTAAAAAAAAAAAAAAAAAAAAAAAAAAAAAATCTCTTTAATCTACTTTAAGCAGCAGTTGGAATTTGCAAGTACAGAGACTGAAATAACTCCCAACAAGGGATATAATATGATGTCATCATCACATTAATATTCAGCTTAAATCTGAATATTTTAGGAGTCTGATGAAATTAGCCACTTGAAAACTATGGCAAAGTAAATTCACTGTACTGTTAGACATACAAGTTCATTGTGAACAGTTTCCAAATCTATTGTTAGACCATCTGAACAATCAATAGTTGAAATCTTAAACAGCTCTTGGGAATTGGAGGTTGTGGAGACATCATCATGCTTACTGTCATTTATCGTATTATGTCTCAGGTAGGCAGAGAGCACAAAAAAATAGCAGAGAGGTTTTATGTTGCTAATGTTACTCAAAAACCAACAGCGCTGTGCCTGAATGCAGCATCTGCTTACTATTTGCAGCAATAAAAGCTCTCTTTTAGTAGGAATGTTGAATTTAGCTGCTGGTTCCTGATGATGTCGTGACACAAAGCCGTAACATGGCTGCATACAGTTAGTACTGTTCAAAAGTTGGTGGTGACAGCCATCTCGTCAACTGAAAATAGCTCCAGTTTTAACTCATAGCGTTGTAGCATGTTTTAATGTGGCTAGTATTAAGTGTCTGCTTATCTTTTTATGTTAAACTGTTGCCTACCTGGAAGGCAAAGTGTGAAGTTTGCCCTCTTTGTTTGAATTAGCTAGAACAAGCTAGAAACACGACACAATCTCATTATCAAAATTATAACTGATTAAATTCGTAACAACAATTACTCGTTAATCAATTAATCGTGAACACGTTTACCTATTTATGATACCAAATGCACAAGCATCCAAATCCATGGGAGAGGCATGTTAGAGACATTTTAGTGTTGTTTTTACCAAATGCATTTCACACAATTCTCAAACCAAATCGCAAATCTCCGTTAATATAATTTATCATATATTATAGAGGATTTGGAAGCAGACCATGTTTAAACCTGCCACCTAGTGAAAAGCTGCCATTCTTCTTTGAGGCAGTGAGTCTCCATCCTCCAGTTCTTTGTTGTGATCCTGGACTAACATGTTCACACATCACCACACTCCCATTCCTCCGATTGTTTTATGCTACTCATGAGGCCTTGGCCTAACGCTGAGCTGTGGGTAGGGCCTGGAATGCACTATAGTAAATCCACTGTCTCGGTGTCTCCAGACCTTTAAATTGGATGCATTTCCTGCGGCGGTTTGATATATCATGTTTAATAAAAGCAGTCAGTGTAATGGCGTTTCAGCAGCGAGGCAGACCAGCTCCTATCTCCATTCGACTGAGGAGCAGATATTCAGTTTTGATCAGTAAGTCTGTTCTTTTGTATGAACCCTGAAAATGAGATGTCATCCATTTTTATCAGTGATCATTATCTTGAAGTTGGAGTAGATGTGAAGGAAAAAAATGTGTTTTGAGAAGCTTTTTTCCCTGTTTGTACTCTCAACGCTTTTCATTTTAGGGTTCAAGCGAATCGATTGTAGTTCAGTACTGACAGCAGAAGGTTTTACCTCGGGTTCACACGGCAGGTCTTTCATCTTAAAAATGGAGGCTGTATCTGAGGGTCAAAATCTGCATTTACACTTGGCAAAAGCCAAAAGATAAGCCTGTACTAGCCTCCCCAAAGAGATAAAAATACAACAGGAACTGGCCTGTCCCTGCATTCAATTATTAAGCAGCTTTAGAGCATGCACTGCTGGATTAGGGGACTTTTGTGGATTGTGTAGATCCGCTGTGTCGTGGCCTCCCATGCTGTCAGCCAGATTCTCGTAAACTGTCCATCAGGCAGACAAACCACATGTGGTGAATCCTTCCCTTCCTAATGACACACAGGGGGTCGAATAGGCTTGACCTTTGGTAACGCAACCTCATTAGTTAGAAAAAACGCAAACGTGCAAAAATGAATAATCACCCAGATGCATACAGCCTGTCGTTGTTGTTACGGACCATCTACACTTCAGCAATGGAAGCATGGCTGCATTTTGTCTGACAGATGTTTGTCTTATAAAGAGTCTTTTTTTGTATGTGATGGATGGCTATATTGACTTCAAGATAAGATAAACTTTCAAATGCAAGGATGAATTTTTAGCAGAAGATCTCATTAAAAAACAAGAAAAACTGTAAAAAAAAATTTATTTCATAAAATTTTTATTGGATGAAAACAGTGATTTTGGCATAAGAAATGCTGCAGCATGTCAAATTGCAACCTGCTTCTTTTACAATAAAAAAGAAATTTAGCATCTTTTGAGTTAGCTAGTTTAGCATCACTACATACCAGTATGTAAGAGCTGTTTAATTTTTTAAAACTATGAATTTCTAATATAACACTTCAAATGCCTTCATCAATAATCAACAGTAATTGTATTGTTACCTCCATCATGGAGGCTATGTGATCACTGGTGTTTGGCTGTTTTGTTAGTACGATATCTCAAAACGTTATGGATGGATTTTGATGAAATCTGGGGGACAGATACAGTAGATTTTCAAGAGGAAGAAGTGATCACATTTTAGAGGTGATCCAGATAATTTTCTGGAACCAGAAGAAGATTTTAACCTATTATTGTGAGGGTAGCATGGCTGCTTTATGAGACTGCTATGTGGAGTGTGTGTTTGTATGAGAGAGAGAGTGAGAGAGACAGATGTGTGTGGCAGTGTGCGGAGCAGGTTGGTGTTGGCGATCGGAGCAGAACCACGTTAGTATAACTGCTGTAACAGTGTTCAGTACCAGTAAATGCACAATATGAAGTTGAGTTTGCTGTAAAATAAAAAGCTACAGTTCCTCAAAAAACAAGCAGAGTCCATGAGTTTTCTCAACCAGCGGCTGAACGTAGCGACGGTTAACCCTGAAGTTGGTATAAGTTCGGTGCTGAAGCAATAAAGAGAGCTCCCCTATGTTTTCTGACCACATGGAGGCTGAAGCAGGAAAGGTTAACACTATAAAACAAATACAAATCAATCCATTTCAATGAAATGTGGCTTTTTTTTTATTGGGGATTCTGTTGATCTTGGCAGAGGTACAGCATGCACTCTCAGAAGGCCTTCTCGTTTCCATTTTAAAATAATTTTAATCAACAATTGACTATATTGTACTTCCTGTCATCATCTTGATTCATATCTTAGCTCCCCTCCAAGCCTAATCAACAAACATTTTTATCAACCAACATGATCATCAACAAACAAAGAAGATTTGAATGGCAGGCCATTCTGCAGCGTCATAAATCACTCAGGTTAGTACACAGTAAGCCTAGCATGTGTGGTGTGGAATAGGCTGGTATGAAAACAGATCTTGTAATGCATGTATGGCTGATTATTATGCATTCATAAATTAACCAGCTGTGTACAAAGCACTGACAGGCCCAAGATGTTTGGTTGATCGGATGCATCTTTCGGAGGCAATATGCAATGTGGAGCGAATCAAATTGGCAACTTTATTAAGCCTGTTGCATCAGAAATGTGCATTGCAAAGTGTTCACGGTGCTCTATTCATCTAGTGGCTGATGGATGAGCTTCTGTTAGATCAAACTACCAGTATGCAAAATAATTCCTTTATAAATCTGTTCATTTGAACTGAATAAAAAGTGATGTAAAATTTAAAAATGCAGGTACATTGAAAAGTATTCCTTGAACTTGTAACATTAACAATCATATTGTGATCTAGCCATGACAGTCACAGTCCAGTCCATTCCATTTTTCCAGTCCAGTGACTCAAATTCAACCTTCTAGACATCTTATCACCTGGATGCATAGTTTGTTAACCTCAGATGAACCTTCACAGATCATCTAGTCATCAATATTCCAAGTGTAACACAACAGATTGGAATGTGAATGAACATAGGTTGACAACCCTGACACATGCTAATGTACTGTAAGCTAACAGGCATCATCACTGTGTAAAAAATCGACAGTCATCTTTCCTCTCTGCATACACAATAATGAAAATTATTCATGTTTCAGAAGCATCAGCAATAGTGCACTGTGTGTGTGTATGCGCACACATTTGTACGTGTTTCAGTCTTTCACCTTACGAACTGAGTGCGTAGGGAAGAGCTGAATTAGCAGAGTGACATTCTTGCTGCACATTGCAAATTTACCTCCCACAAAATCATTACTGCAACACAGTTCCAGATTTGAGAATGGAAATAACACTTTGGGGACTGCAGGGGTCTGCAGGCCAACGTAATAACTAAAACAGTTTGAGAAACAGGCTTGTGACTGTACAGTTCATTCTCATACTTCAAACAAATGGAAAAATCTTGACAGAGGCACATAAATATGGAACCCATTTCATTCCTTTAACTAATGAGCTTTTGAGGAAGTTGCAAAAACAAGTGTAAGCTTTCCTTTTTTAACTATTCATCTGGTTTGTTTCTCTTCATTTTTGTACCAGATGTTATTGCAGCAAAAGGAAGCAGAATATTTAAAATTGCTTTCCTATTTGCCCTAGATAAATGGTAAACTACATACTGCCCTTGAGCCAACCTCATATGCATGTGTGCTGTACTGAAATTGATGCTAGAGCAGAAAAAGTTAGTGTACACACAGGATGAGTTAAACTAATTAAAAAATATAGATTTCTTACTTAAAAGACAATAATAATTCAACTTTAAACAAACTATTTCTTAATTAAACCCATTTTATTTTTGAAGAATTTGCCACAATAATAGAATTTACATACATTTTAACTGTTCCAGAATCATCTGGTGCATTACACAGTTTGAGAACCACTGCCCCAGGTAATTAAACACCTGGATGTTCTGTAGGTAATCCTGCAGGACAGAGGACATTTGCAAGTGTCATGCTGAGGCCACTGTGTAGATTTAAAGCATAATGATATATTGATGTACTGACACTGGAAGCCCTGGATTTGAAAGGGAAGACAAAGAAAGAACAGGATCTTACATGAAGATGGAACCAGTTTCTTAATGTTTAAATCACTTTCTGATCTCATCTATATATGAATTATGTTGTTGATAATGTTTAAAACTGTTCCTGTTTGCTCAACAAATTCATTCTCTGATCAAAGTACAAATATTACAGAGTTGAATATAAATATTGCAGAGTTGTAGCACTAAAAGTTATCTGAAGACTAGAGCTTTAAGGATGCTAAAGTTAGCGTTTGCTTTTAAATTTTTTGGATGAACTGACACCCAGGTTGCAATAATTTGACTGTCACACCAGTTTCAATTTGGATTACGGTGTTTTATTAATGGCATCCTCTGCTCTCCTCTTTAACTCAGTGAAACTTGTGTTGATTTGTTAAGTAGCTCAAGTGGGAAAGAAAACCTGCTGCTCAAACTTACGATTGTGATTTGGTGGGTGTGATCATAACAGACAAAGATAAAGCAAAGAGGACTGGCAGTGTGGCTGGAGATTTGTGGCAGTTGGCGCTGAGGTGGAACAAGATTTATCTGACAAATGGACATAAATCACCAGCTGATCGTTAATGTCTGTCATCCAGCTTCTCAGCACTTAATTAATTTGGGACTGACCTGCCTCCTCAGTGCTCAGTGGAACCATTTGCTCTCATTTATGATATGAATGGGTGATGTACTTGGATACTGATGCAAAACTTTTAAAATGGCATTCTGGGTCCAATCCTTCTAAACACAGGCAGACAAACAAATAAATGCAGAAATAAACCAGCTTTTTGCAGGAGCTTAATACCATTAAAATCTTACTGGCTAAAATAATGCTTTTAGCTGCAAGGATGTAGCTCTTAGTCAAAACACTTTATCACTAAAATAAATTATCAACTTAATTAGAGACAGTCTGTTGAGATGCTGTTTCCAGTGTTGGAAGGAGGATTCAGATTTCGTAAGGAAAAGTATGAATACTAGAGTGGAAAAAAACTAACAACAAAAAACCTGCATCTACTGTGCTTGAATAAAAGTAAACAAGTATGAACGCTAAAATTATTCAAGTATTAATAATAAAGGAGAAGAAGAAGAAAGGAAAGATTAATCATATTGTGTGCATTTCTCAAAATGCAAAGTAACTGTTAATTTTAGCTGTTAGATAAATGTTGGAGCAAAAAGTAGAACATTTTCCTTTGAAATGTCATGGAGTAGAAGTAGTCCCTCAGAATGGATATATTCATGTAAAACACCAGTAATTCAAAGTGTACTAAAGGACAGCTTGTCACTAAACTCTGTGTGACCTTTGTGAATGATGCAATGAGCTTTAATCTTTAATGTAGATTTTTCCATCTCTATGTCATAAGCCGCTCGTGTGAGCAGGCTGTAGACATGACATGGGCATTAACTGTACAGCAACACAGGCCCACTGCACCAAAGGTCTTCATGGACCCAACATGTTGGACTCGGTCTGAAACAGAACCATGAAAATCCCATCTGAAACCAATGTCCATCCATCCATCCATTTTCTATACCTGTTTGTCCTGTTAAGGGTCATGGGAGGGCTGGAGCCTATCCCAGCAGTCATCGAGTGAGAGACGGGATTCACCTGGACAGGTTGCCAGTCTATCGCAGGGCTGACAGAGACAGACAAACTCTTTCACACCTACGGTCAATTTAGAGTTTCCAGTTAACCTGACCTGCATGTCTTTGGAGGTGGGAGGAAGCCGGAGCCCAGAGGGAACCTGGGGAACCCACACAGACATGGGGAGAACATGCAAACTCCACACAGAAAGGATCCGGTTGGACTCGAACCTGGGACCTTCTTGCTGTGAGGCGACAATGCTAACCATGAAGCTACCGTGCCACCCCTGAAACCAATGTGCATAAGTTAATTTTTTTTTTTTAAAGAGACCGAAAACAAAAAGCATCTGAACCCAAAACAGACCCAAGATAATTACGCCTGGTTCAAAACACAGTCGACCCGAATGGACCCAAGAAGAAAGAGAAAACGTCAACACATGATGTGCCACTTAATGAGCAGCAGCGAGCAAACATAGTAGAAATATATATCCTAATAATCAGGGAGAACAGGAAGGAACAGGGAGTCCGCATGGATCCACTGGGGTTTAAGACATGTTAACACAGAGACTCTAGACCTGTGGGAACAGTACTGGACCCTACCTAGACCCAATTAGACTGAATATAATTTGTCTCAGCCTGACTCAGAACCCGGGTTGAGTCTTAGATCTTAGGACCTGAGACTGACTGCATGTCAGTGGAAATACACAACAGGTTTTGGTCAATTCTTTTACAAAGCAGGACCTCACAGCCCTGTGAAAATATGGAATAAACTCACAGACTATCACAGTTGGTCTAATGGCTTCCAGCAGAAGCTTTTATTTGCTTCTGTTGCTTCTGCGCTTTGCTTTTTCACAGATGTGTGTGGGAGTGAGTCCTGTATATACTGAGACCAAGGCCAATTAATTTGTCACTTCTCTTCCTCTTGAACAACAGAGACAAGAAGCGATTTAGCCTCGTGTTTTTTCTGCTTGAATTGTCTGTGCCCTACTTCTGCTTTTCTAAATTCTTAATGGTCATTGAATATGGCTGCGAATGCTCAGACAATGCAAGATACCAATATTTAGAATAATCCTAGACATGGCTGGATGATGGCAATAATTTTCCAAACTCTTCAACCTTTACTTATATTCAACTGGATTTGATTTGATCGTATCACATGATGATAAGCCAGAGAGCATCAAGAAAGAAATAAAAAATGCTTCTGCTATAATAATTCATCTGTTACTGGTCTGTTAGTCGAATGGCTTCCACACAATGAAATGATCCTGATTCTTTACATTAACACATAACAATAACTGGTTGTCCGTCCCTGGAAGTTATGTCCATTGCTTCAGTCCCTGGTGGGACAACACAAGCAGAGGACAGATAGATTCATCATTCCTCATAATTAGGGCTTTAATTTCATTTTGCTCTTTTCACTTCATTTGCAAAACTGCTCTCCTGCTGCTTGGCCCACAAAGCAGGCTGGCGCATTAACTGGGTCGCCTGGTTTTACGTAGCGAGCGCTGCATCATGTGGACCCGCCCACAGCCGATGGGTGCTTGGCACTGAAATGGACCAATGGACTAGACAACAGAGTGGACCGCCTTTAAACTAGTCAGTCTCTGTGTCTTAGTACAAAATGCTCAGTGAAGCCAGAACATCATCACATTATGCCAGTCAAGCTTATGAATTGGCTAACACAGATTAACACACTAAGAAGCATTAGCAGAACAGGAAAAATTTACTTTTTCATTTTCACCCACTAAAAATAGCAAAAGGCTTTAGCTTTCCATTTAGCCATTTTCACATAAGGAGAAGCAGGAGTCTGTCTTTTATCAGTAGAGGGAAGCTCGAGAGTAGACATCTGATGAAGCCTAGTCTAGATTTAAATCCATGATGACATGGTTCAACTGAGCTACCAGGAATCCCAAGTTTTATTTCACACACACAATCAAGGTATACGAAATGTAAGCTCCCTAATCGACCATGGTAACGCAACCAGTGTCATTATATATCTATCTATCTATCTATCTATCTATCTATATATATATAAAACATAATAAGCACATCTGTAGCTATCAATAGAGAAGAGCATAAGAAAATACAAAGGAACAACTTGAATACTGTATATTTGAAAAACAATGTAGTTCAGGAAATTTTTTTCTTCCCATGTTTTCTTAGATGAAAAACCTCCATTGATGCACACCTCAGCACTTGTAGGAAAACTGCTAAATAGTCAGTGTCCTTATCTAAAAGCATGAGAGAGTCAGCCTTTTTTGCAGTGTATGGTCCTTTGAAAGAAGAGTCAGTTGTTGAGTTAAAAACAAAATCAATCCCGCAAAAATTACAGTAACAACTACACACCTGCATGGGTATTTTTAGTGATTCAGGCTTGGGTTGAGCTACAACTAGGCCCCCTAACAGAAAGAATCAAGGGTGTTCATCATCCTGTCCAAACCTATCAGCATCAGGTAGATGTCAATTAAGCAGGGACTAGACACACCCATACAGTCGTGAGAAAAAGTCTCATCAGCCAAATTAAGTGAAATCGTTATGTAGGGCTTTGAATTTTATCTCGTTGAGTCTTGAAATGTTAATTTCTCAAAGCAAAGAAAAAAAATATCATCAGCTTCAATATCAGCTTTCTTGAGCAATTTCTGTATATTCTTAAAGCAAAGAAAACTGCAAAGAAAATGAATTGAAGCTTTTTCACATCAGGCAGATTGTTTTCATTGTAATTTAAGTAAAAAATTGGATTTTCAAGCTCTCCACATTATTAAATCTCTTGCAGGGAGAAGCACTTTAACCGACTGCACAGCATCTGTAAATCAGGCGGCTGATTGAACCAAAAAGCAGCTCGATCACAGGGAACTCCCTCGTCTATTTACTGGGCTGCTGCTGCAGCATTTGTTGCTCTTTTCATCACTAAAATATGCTCTGTGGCAGCACGCTGTTCATTCCCCGTGTTAAAAAACCAATCCCAAAAGATTGGCGACAAATGCACTAATGAGAGAAACACAGAAAAATGTAATCTCACCAATTTCAAGGCTCATTAGGTTGCATTACAGATGGGACTTGGAGAAAATAATTTGAAGAGGACCCATAATGTGTTTTCCCTTTGATCTGCTTCTGTCCTCAAACATTAATTTCCATAAATCAAACATTATATATATTTAGCACGAGTTGTACTACGATTTAAATAGTTTACTTGTCACAGGTCCTTTGTCATTTCTGTCTATGAAGGCATTACTGCTTAATGTTTCTTCGAAGTTTATGAGTCAGTGAGAGCAGTTTGATCAGAATTTCACCAGGGATTGTGCCTTGGTTGCATGACAGCTGGCCTGTTTTTGGCTCAGGCACATAATTTTACCAAAAACTAAGAAATAAGAGGGAAGAAAAACAACCATGTGCACGTCTCACGCTGACAGGTGGGTGCATTGTGCGGAGGTGGTGTCGCATTCCACCGAGAAGTGGAGTAGCTACAGCTGTTTTGAAAAACTGCAGTTAAACTGAAAAAGAAGGGAGCGTGTGAGGAAGAGAGAGCTATCATCTTCAGCTTCAGTGCCTGACAACTTCAGCGGAGTGTCACTTCAGGAGTCCTGGTTGCCATCAAGAAAAGGGAAGGGTGCCGCTGAGTTTCAGACGGTGCTGAGCTTCCTGCCTCGCCTGTCACCATCAAACATCCGATGGTTATGACAAGCAAGTCAGCTGATCTTCCTCTGCCTTGCTGACTCGCTCTGCCTGCTCTCAGGCTCTGATCAGGACAGAAGCATCTATACACTAGGTCCTGGAATTTATTCTTCCCTGTATTCCACATCAGCATGCAGATTAACAGGGGCGATTGTGTGGAGAACTGGCATTATATTCTAAAGACCCACAGGAGGTGTATTCTTTGATCAGACTTAGGAAAAGGCATAAGAGCCTGGTAAATGTTAGCCAAAGCTTAATGAGAATAAGCTCTCCAAAGGAATGGATGTACTGCCATTTTCTCACAGAAGAGGTGGATTATTTATTTATTTATTCATTTTTAGCATTTACACCACCAGTGAGGGGAGTAACCAAGTACATTTACTCTTTATTTTAACAATTCCATTCGTGCGTCTTTCCAATATTTCAGAGGCAAATGTTGTACTCTTTACTCCACTACATTTAAGTGAGTAAGCACTGGCTACTTGCAAATTAAGCAAAAACTCAAAACTCATAACTTGTTGTTATTGGGCAAAGCCTTGTATTTCGAGCTTGTTTCAGCTTGATGACACAATGACTTTTACACATTATCTCAACAGTTTTACAAAATAAATGAGGTCAGAGAATTTTCAGTGTGGAGGAGGAGCACGTAATCCTTTAACTGTAGGGTGATCTTGCCAGTTTTGGATGAAAGACTTTGTAGAATGTTAAGGATTTTTATTTTTATTGTTTCTTTTTAGAATTTTCAACATTTCATTCCAACCACTCCAGAACTGGAGATACTTTTTCCATCTCCAGATTTGGGGGATTTTCATTGACGATGCATTAATGTATACCACATACTTGTTAATGCATCCTGGTGCATACCCAGGTTGGCTGGGTGAATAACTATTTCAACCTTACTTTTTATTTCTTGTGTTTCTGGGAGCTTGCAAATGGTTTTCTTCATCTTTTACTTACTTTAGTTGAATTGCTGTCAATGTTTTGATAGGAAGGGATCCCAAGCAGAGTCAGTTACGATGTTTCATGGCAATTATTGATCTCTGTACTGTACAGTATTGCATACACCAAGAAGAACCCACCCACTCCCTCCTAAGTTTCAACCAGATGTGTACTGGCTACTCATCAAAGTAAAGAATGCCAAAAAGCTGGAGAGTTTGGACCCAGTTCTGATTTGGCAATGTTTCAACATTCCCTGTAGCCATTATGACAGTATGGTTTATGTAACAGCCAAAAGAGCCAATAAGGATGAGTGATCTGTGACACACAACCCCCCCACCCCACCCCAACCACACACACACACACACACTCGTGTCCCACTCATACTGCCTGCACAGTGAGGAGAAAGACTGAAAAAGGATACGCTTTTTGTTTTACCAACAGAATCTCCATAATACTTCTGTTTAGATATTAGAGTAAATGTTACTACTAAAACTGGTTAAATGTTACTATTAAATTTTTATAATGCTGATGTTTTTCTTGTAAAGGAAGATTTCACCATTGTGGTGTTAATACTATTACCTAACTAAAGCGCTTTTACTACCGCTGCTCTGTGGATCTGTTTTATTGATATGCTATAACCAAATGAAGATTGACTTTGGAAATTAATGATATTTATCCATTCAAACGCATATGGTCAGAAACACATTTGCAATAAACAGCCTAGGAAAACACAGACTTCAGTGGATTCTCATACATTAGCTAGAGATATTTTGAGATTCTGATTTTGAAGTGAGAAAATAAGACTTCCAGCATCCTCTTCTGCAGGGGAGATGGTGGATACTGACTTTGGCTTGGAGTTGAGAAAAAAGACACTCACAACAGAATGAAAGGAGGTGGAATGTTCTAGGATTCTCTCTGAAATCTCCACCTCTCTCTCTCTCTCTCTCTCTCTCTCTCTCTCTGTCTCTCTCTCTCTCCCTCCCTCTCTCCCTTTGCTCCTTCTTCCCCAATGAATGCCTTAGCCCAATCAGAGATAAAAACATTTACATTTCTCTGATGTACTGCACGCTTCTATGCACATTCGCCGGATATTCTGCTTGACTCACTGTGTGCAAGCCTGTATTCTTGTCTGTATGTATTAGTAACTGTGTGTGTGTGTGTGTGTGTGTGTGTGTGTGTGTGTGTGTGTGTGTGTGTTTTACCCTTGAAGTATTCTAATTGAAAGCCTGAAGGCACAAATTTTGATGTGACTGCTGCATAATCTGCAACTGCTATGCCACGGTAGTTGTGCTCTGTGTATGTGTGTATTTCATTGAAACACACACATCCACACACCAAAGCACTTGAATTGACCCTGTGTCCCTCTGAGCTATTAGTCCAGTGCTTAATGAGAGGCCCAATATGTATCTCTCGTTTACCATCGTCATGTAATGGCTGTTTTTTTTATTTTTTACTTCATGTGTTTCTCCCATCTTCTTGCTTCTCACAGTGAGAGAAACTGTGTATGTGCGTGTGCGTTTTCACACGTATCTGCAGAGTGAGGATAGCCCCTTTCCCCCTCAGTAATCTCACTTACCAAGCGGCTGTTATTGCAATTTATGCTTGGCTCAGCCCGAGAGCCGCTCAGCCTTAATGGTAATTCCTCTTTTCTGCCTTGAGGAGTGTTATAGGTTATAGTTTCATCACCTCTGCGCTGATTTAACAACTTTCACATTAACAAAATAACTTCATGTCGTGTCCCATGTTTGAGTCACCCTGCACGCTCTTTTCTGGGTATAACATAATTAGCATGACTAAGTGTTGCTCACATTTATCTGTCTGTCTCAAAGGAGAGATTCTAAGGCTTGTAATGATGCCAAATATCAATGCCGTCATGTTCAAAGTGTAATTTTGTGTTACATGTTTTTACTTACTTTTATTATCTATATAGTTACTGCTGCACAATCCATCTCGATAATTTTTCCAGTCTTTGTATTTGAATAATCCTCTTGTCTGTTTTTCTCTTTAATATTTTTATTATTTGCACTCTTTCAAATGTTTTTACTGCATTTTTGTCTGTTATGTTTTTTTGTCTGTCTGAAAAGTGTTATACAAACAAACTTGCTTTGCCTTCTATTATCCTACAACAGTTTTCTGAATCATTTCAGTGCTAGAGGGCACTCAGAGAGCGCAAACCTCCCCCAAGACCTCACAGTTCACTGATTTCAATATAGAGCTAGACTTTTACCATCAGTATACTGACATCAGATTTAGAATGCAGGTTCATGGTATTGCAGGCATCTCCTGGATCTGTATCCGTAACTGTACTGTTTGAAAATACGTCAAAACTATTTCATACTGCTGAGTCAGCACCATGTTAGCGACACCATGTTGGTGGTAGCTGCACGTTTTATTTGCTTAAGTTCTGTGATGCCACAAATGTGATCCCTTTCTATTTATAATTAGGATCAGGATCAACATCTGGATCAGGGCTAATTTGCATCTATTGACACAACATCATAGTATGTATTGAATTTTTTTTTTTTTTTGAGACTGTTTTAATAGTTTTTGATAAATTGGCAAAAATGTCAACAAATTGCAGTGTTAAAGAAAGTGAAAATTCCTGTATCTCTATCCCTATTTTGATCTATCTCAAAATCTTCCCTCACCAAAGTTCCACCAAATACAAAGTTTCATTGAAATGTCTTTATTGTTTTTTGAGGCATTCTGCTAACAGAAATGCTGGTGAAAACATAACCTCCTTGCTTGCAGCAATTGCACTTAATTATAAAAAAATCTTGAAACAAGTTGCTTTGTATTGGTTAAACTAAACTCATTAATCTCACAATTTTATTCAGAATAAGGACTTTTCTCACTCATCAATAGACAGGAATGAATGTATCTTCATTGTGTTTTTCTGAAAACCTTTCATGTTTTTGAGAGCCAAGGTATGGCAGTATGCTAACAGTGGTATGGCTTGTTATAGATCATATGGATTATAAGAATCAGAATAGAAACAACTCATCAACTCTCCATTGTATTTGACCAACAGGATGTAGATACAGAGACATTTATAGGAATTTGAAAAGCTGTAGAAGCCAAAAAATGACGCCTTTGCAGCTGTTTACTGTGCTTGCAGATTATGGTCTTATTGTAATAATGCTGAAATGTTACATCAACATCATATCTCCAGAAACAAAGAGGAATAATAGAAGCAGATGAGGGCAGCAACTGGAGGGCAGTTTTTTTTTTTGTGTGTGTGTTTATAAAGCACCGTGATGCAGTGCAGTGAGGAGTAACTGCTCCTATGTGGTGGCATTGAGTGGCATTGAGCTTTGGAAGCCATATTAGCATTTTATAAAGAAGGAAGCAGTTCATTTCATTCCATGGCCATGGAGAGACTGCACTTCTCTATGAACTAGGATTATTAACTGAGAAGAAACAGTTCTCTTATCTGGTTCTGATATTGTTTTAAGCTGCAGGGGTGGTGAAGAGAGCACACTCGTGACTGTAGAGTGAAAAAAAAAAAAAAAAANAAAAAAAAAAAAAAAACACAAAGCATTTAGTGCGTCTTGATAAGTTTTTGTTTTGACAGACAAGACAGATTTACTGACAGGCAAACAAACACCGCTCAAACTTCGATTTTTTTTATTTTTTTAAATTTTGTTTTTCAGAATTACATAAAAGACCGTGCTCAAATTAGATCACCCCGGAAGGTACGGGCGTGATGTGCTGTGAGCTTGTGAGGACGTTTCAAACTGCCTCCACTGCCCATCCCACTCCCCAGCATCAAAGCTCAGCAGACACTGTTTGAAATTCATTGAAAGCATTGGATTAATAATGCAGAAAGAGAAGCAGAGAAAAGAGGACACATAGCACGATGCCTTCTCGACTCCTTGGTTATTAAAGCATGGAAACCTTTCTGACACGACCAAATGGGAAACCTTTGAACAAGAAGGAAATAGCTACTTTTGAGGTAAAAGTAGCTGAAGCTGAATCCTCAGGAGGCCACCAGGTACAAGGTACCTAAATGAAACCATTTCCTTTCTGTGTTTCCACAGTTCACCAAGTCCCCAGTGCTTCATTTTGAATTTGAGCTGAGATTCAGTCTGAAATATTCAATTAAAATACAACAGAGTAAAAATAGTACATTTCATTTGTGTAGCACTTTTGTTAACAGAGTTCACATAGTGGCTTCCAAAAAACAAAACAAAAAGATAATCAGGTAATGGTAAGGTTTCATGAAAAGAACAATCCTGTCAACTGGAAAAGGAAAAATTATTTTAAAAGATACTTTTATTGTGACAAAAGATAGATGAAAAAAAAAAAGGTTGGGAAGGGGGCGCACACAAGATGCCCCCACCCCCCAGGGCTGACAGGTGCTTAGTGCGCAGCACAACCAAAATCAGATCAGTGATAAAAATGAAAAATTAAAAAAAAATTATATGTTAGAAGAAGAATAACAAAGCAGTTTAAAGTCCGCCAAAGTGGTATGTTACCATGGAGATGAGCAGAGAGCACACAGTGCTTATGTTACTCCCAGGAACACTATGCAGAGAAATTAATGGAATCACATGACTAGAAGTCCTATTATCCACTAAGTATCCAAAACAATAAACACACTATGAAGGAAACCTGAAAGGAATCTAATGGGAGGTTAAATATTAGAATGCACATAGAAAAATATGCACATACTTCACATGATAATATGCATTGAATACACATATACACAGACTTTATAGTTATATACCTCTATAAACATGCATGTACACATTAAGCACATACAAATGCAAATGTGTGCACATGCACAAGCACATACGTGAAGATACACACATACATACTGTATATGAACAGAAAAATACACAACATAGATTTACAATATGTGTGCATACATAAAACTAGATAATGCATCTAAATATGCACATGCATGTAACAAAAAGAAAATTAGCTCAATAAAAAAACAAAACAATGGAACAAAGACACAACAGTGACAACATTACACAAAATGAAAAGTAGTGACAACAATTTTATAACTGAAAATCAAATTAACAAATCAAAAGCTAACTTAGAAAAGTGAGTTTTAAGAAGTTGTTTGTTAGAGCCCAAAAAGCAATAGTACTTCTTTTTCCTTTTATTCTTAATTTGGAACTAGGAGAGTCAGATAAAAACTATGCCCAGTGATCTGAGATTCGCCCTGACTCCTGCATGGTTTACTTTAGAAGTAGTCAATAAAATCTTCAATCAACAAAGTAAATGTTCACCAGTGAAAGAGGGCTGAGACTGGAGTTGTGTTGCCTGGTTGCTTTCAGAACCGGCTCCTCCTTGTAGTGTTCGTATTGCCAAGATAATAAACTCAGAGGGCATTTCAAGGTGAAGGTGTTCAGTTACTGCTGAGTTACATGAGTCTGGACAAACATTTGGAAAATCTGCAGACTGTAAGTTAAGATGCTGCAGTCCCACTTTTTTTTCCAGGAACAGAATAGGCAGCCAGAGAGCTGATTCTGGTCATTTGTCTTCCCTGTGCCAAAGTTTGTATTAGTATGTCTTAACTGCAGAGGGAAGTATCGATCTGCTTTGCCTCTCCTCCTCTCTATTCATTGTTCTTTCCTGTTCGAAAAAAAAAAAAAAATCCTCCAACCAAGCTGTGCATTGGGCGTATGGACACACCAGCTGACAACTTGCCTGCCCTCTATCCAGCTGGTAATAAGATATGAAAGTTGATGAAGAGGAGGGTGATACTGTGAGGGTGTTTTTTTTTTTNTTTTTTTTTTTTTTTTTCCAAGCACACAAACACTCCTGATTGAAAATGAAAAAAGACTGTAGAATGATTGCATGGGGACTCTCAAACCTCAAACCGGCTCTAACATCGTATGTGGTTTCAGACCACAGACTCTGAATCCATGAGCATGACACGCTGTGTTGCTAACAGCATCAATTTTAGCTCACTTACTTGTTTGGACTTGTTTGGAAAGTTACATACAGTAGAGGAGCAGGCTGCCAGTTTGAACGTTTAATGCATGTTGAATTAATGTTTCTAGGGCTTGTGGCAGTGACAGAGTGTTTGACTTTGTTTTTTCATTCTTGTTGTGGCTGTAAAAATCAATGGGCCACCAAGTCGGACCCAAACATAGCATAAGGACATGAATTATTAGAGGAGTGGCTAATGCTGAATTAGCATAACTAAATATGGTGGAGTATTTCATGTTATCATGTTTATGGCCACAGTATCACAGAACACCTTTCTGAATGGTCTTTGTAGTCTGCAGTTATTTATTGGAACACCACACTGTATAGAATTATTATTGCTGGTAATGTAATTGTGAGCATTGTATAACCATATTTTATGTATTAGAAAGTTCATACCCATTAAATCCTTATTTTTTCTTACTCGACACACTTTTTTTTTTTTTTTTTTTTTACTAGAAACTAATAATACATAGAATTAAAAAAAATTCAACATTTTAACTTTTGCAACAACACCTCTCTTCAATGGCACCCAAACATTTCATGATTAATAATAGGAGGCTAACAATCTTTGTCACTCCATCGTTTCCTCCCTTTCTTCACTCTTCTCCTGCTCCATTATCACGTGGCTTTCCCGTGCTCTGCTGCCTGCTGCATATTAAAAGCACAAGTGTAATATGATTCTAAGAATAGCCTTATCTAATGTGCTCATTGTGATAGAATGTCACTTCTGTACTCTTCTCTAAGGCAATATCTGCTTTACACGTTTCACACCTTTAATGCTGTCGCTACCTGCAGCACCAAGATTGAATTCTGCAGACTCTGCAGACTATCCACTATATATATGTCCATATTTAGAATAATCTAAGGGCAATTATTTGTTACACACCTTAAACACTTTATACATATATGTGTAACTGGCACATTAGCTGTGATATATTAAGATGAGATAGTTAATATATTGTTATTTGCATTAAACATCAGAAGAATAGGAAATGTATATACATTATATATTCTCTTCATTCACACACACACACACACACACACACACACACACACACACACACACACAGTGGGGTTATTTCTCTGAAGATTAGTGTGTAATTTCAGTGTAATAAGAGCAAAGGGGTCATGGTAATATTGCACAGCAAAAGCATACAAACATCTGTAGGATAATCAAATTTGAATGTTTCTGCATTTGTATTTAGGATGTAATGGCTACATTATATCAGCTAAGTGTGGCTGTGTCACTTCAGTATTTTACCGTGGGTGTGCCATTAGATTATGCAAATACCACATCCATGTACTATATTTCAAAACAAACTTAGTCAACTGCTTTGGTTCATTAAAAAAAAAAAAAAGATTCCCTTATGACCTCTGTAGTACTGCAATGGCAAACCATAGGAAGCAGCAATACCTCGGGTATTATGTCATACAGTGCCAATGTCTTTAGGCCTTTGTGGTGTCACAGAGCCTCAGCCTGCAGGGTCTCCTCTGCCTGCCACAGCTGACAGGAAGAGATCCCACCAGCTAAAGAACTCCACAGTGGGACCTTAAGACAGCTTGCTAGCAGATTAGATGGGGACTCTCAGTACATGTCAGAGCAATCAGGAGGACAGGGCTTAATTAGAAAAGTGCAGCAGCATATATCCAGCTCCAGATTGTCTAGTTGGAAAAGAAACCATGGTGCAAAAGAATTGACTGCTTTCTTTCTGTTCTTTTTTTATTTTTGCTTTGCAGAGACAAGGATCTGGAGCAGCTGCTGCCAATACCAAAACAACTGGAGGACAAGGTAAAAAAACAAAAAAACAAACATTGTAGAAACTTTAAGATCAGTGATTTGTATGAGTATATTATACTTTAAAACATTCAACTTTATAGTTTCCATTTGCATCAGCAGTTCTATGCTTGAGCTATTCATCACATTTATAGTAGGCCCTAAATGAAGCAAGGAGTAAGCATTTTAAACCATGGATTTAGAGAGAGAGAGAGAGAGAGAGAGAGAGAGAGAGAGAGATGATTGACAGTAGCTTTTGAAGGATAGTTGCCCTGAGAGCTACAAAACACACACACACACACAGCAGCTGACCTCAGGGTTTTCCATCAAATTCCATCACAGTCTAACAAGAGTTCAAAGTGTAATGTCATGCTTGACACGACATGCAGAATGTTTCATAACAAGATTCTGAATTACTTCATTTTTCATTTGGATTGCCTTCTACATCTCTGCCTTACGTCGTACCCTAAAGGCATGACTCATATGAGAGCTGTGGCATTAATTGTGATGTTGGGCACAAAAGAAATATCCAGAGGAATTTTAAGCACATGTGCCTGCAACTTTGCTAATAGAGTTTGGTGTGTTTCACAGAGTATATATATATCTATATATAGATATATATATATCTATATATCTATAGATATATATATATATATATTTATACAGTATATATATCTTTACGGTGTTCTCATATATCATTTGCAAAAGCTGAGGATTGTTTTGATGCCACTCGGGTTTAATGTCCTGACTCAGCTGATAAGACAATATAGACACAGAGACAAACCACAGATGACCACCAGTTTCTGTAAAACCATGTGATAAATGCCTCCCTGAACACACAAGATAGATTGTCACCATCAGTTTAGTCCTGGGGGAAATAAAGACTTGGAGGGAAAATGAATAACAGCTCCATGCATCAAGTGCATTGCATTACAAATCATATTTATTGTTGAGCTTTCTGTCATTAAACCTATCACAGCAAAGCAAATAAAGGCCTTAACAAGAAAACTAATATCGTCCCTGCTTTCTCTTGGCTGTCCATTACAAACCCTCTCCACATCTTAGCATAGACAACAACTATTTGGATGGAATCAAGAGAAGAATCTGTCAGGATTTTATGAGATAAAGTTTAACTTGCAGAGTTATTTATGCAGTTGTATGGATGATTATTTCATCAAAAAAAGGAGCCAATATAGAAATATTAGAATGAAAGACTATTTAATGTATGTGCACAATTTATTTTGCATCAAATGAAAGTTATTTTAAAGAACACTGAGAAATTGCTTAATTATTTCTGAAAAATTGACTTTCTGCAGATGGTGTGTTTTCCTTTGACAACAGCTCCTAAACCGATGAGCTCAACCGTGAAATTAGCCTTGTTCATTTGATTATTAGCTAGACATTGCAAATACACTACACAAATTAGTTTTAATGAACAATGATTCATTGTGTGAACCTTTTTTTTTTTTTTTTTTTAAGTATATCCAGGTTGGATCAGTGAGGTTCCAGTGTATTTCCATTAGACTGGTGTTCAAAGCCGTAATTAAATTGCTAAGATGCAGAAAGTGAAAAGCATTTAAGAACTGTTTTAGTGGTCTGGTAATAAAGAGCCTATTGTCAGGTCTGTCTGAGATTCAAATTCTCATACAGATGATGGTGTATTTATTAAAACAGTCCGATATTCTAGATGCAAGTCCAGGATTTAGATTGTTAGATAGTGAAAAGTCTGAGCGTAACACAGATTTGACATGAGTTTGAGCAGCCTGTGTAATAGAAATACTGTTTTTTTATTGCTTTGTAGAGTGGTTGCATTTACCTTTTAGGCTGTGGATACCCAGAAGTGAAAGTGTTTAGATAAACCCTTAGAATCTACAAGTTGTAGTTATATGAAACAGCCCGGTTAAAGGAGGTTCCTTTGATTTTTTAAAAAAATTTCATAAACAGTGAATCTCAAAGAAAGACAAATGATCAATCTTAATCGATTGTATCTACAGTTTAATTAAAGCTTCTTTTACACCCTGCATTAAAATGCAAATAGTGCATCTGAATAGATTGTCTGGATAATGACATCCAATGTTTGGAAAAGCATTTAGACCATACATTAAAAGCATTCTCATTATCTGGATTCTGCCTGCGCTGTGATTGGATATCAGTGCGCAAGTCAATACCTCTTCAAAGTTCAGTGCTTCCTCTCTGCTGCATCGATGAGCTTCATTATAAAATCTATATTTTTTGCATGGGCTGTCACTGCCCAAATTCCAGGTGCAGGTACCTAGTCACAGCAAGACAACTCACAATTCAAACTAACTTTATTAATAAGAGCTAGCAGAGCTGAAAACATGAGTAGGGCTGATATTATCTCATGAATATCCGATAGCTGTACTAATTTTTGTTTTACACCTGGCCAGTTCTGACAGCCTTATAATGTCTGGCAGATCAGATTGCTTTCTGATTGCAGTACATTCTGCACACATTTACACTTCACATTTTTCTTATTAGGAGAACATACGTGGATACAGATTGTATTTTAATGCAAGGTGAGAATGGGTCAGTAGTTTCAGGTGTGTAAGGATGTTAAAGCATCAATGCATTTCAGTGCATTGATTCTAGAACAGAAAGCTAAGTGAATCAAAATGAAAATTTTGAATAAATTATAATTGATTCAAATAGATTCAGATTTTTTAAAAACTGAAACACTACCACTACGACAGTTAACTGTTATTTACATACTGGTGGCTAAGAAATACCATAAAGCTTATGGTGTTGGATTTAGGCTAAAAAAAAACAAAAAAACAAACTGTTAAAATGAAACTATTTTATTGAGCAGCTTTCATTTGAATCCAAAATTTGAGCTTAAAATGGTCATCTCCTTCTCAGAACTTTAGTGCCTTTAAGTTCTGTATGTATTTAATTGCTGTATACTGACACATTTTACAATTTAAATCAGCGGAGCTGTTATACATTTTGGAAGAAAGTAATTTGATAAATCAAACTGTAGCAATAGACTGAGATTTGATGATCCATCGCTTTAGATTAATTGACATACATGTCACATAATTTATGAGCGGAGGAAGCTGTAAAGTCTCAGCTCAGGACCCCATGTGAAAAAATAAATCACCCTGTTAAATGCAGCAACATTATTCACCTGCAGCAATTAATGGAATTCAGATTACCTGCAGCAGTTGGCTGAGGTGAAACATCACAGAGCAGGAGACTCATTTTTCACTGCCTTTAGGATTCAGCTCTGCCTTCCTTTGTATTTCACTTCATACAAAGAGAAAGTGAAGGAAGGTGCACAGGCGTGATCAGCACACACATAAAGGACCTGAAAATTCTTTGTTGTCCGACCTTGACAATTAATTTGGAAGAACTGCTTTCCCAGCCTGTCAGAAGAATTTCACTCAGAGGGTGGGGAGGAGAGAGAGAGAGAGAGAGAGAGAGCTCTTAATGTGGATGAGGATGGAGTAACACTGCTATTGACTGACGCCCACTCCACACTCCAGCACACAGCAGAGCTCAGTTCTTAGAGGAAACCTCTCAGGCTCAAGGACAGCCTCACAGAGATGCATTCATCATATTCATTGGAACCACAACTCATGTTCAAACTGGGCACTTACAAGTACAAACATTTCTGATGGACCTGAGCAGTTGGGCAAAGGCTGTTTACATGACAACCGCAGAAACAGGAAAATGAAAAGAAGCTTTAGAAGGATTACTGCAGAAGACTGCAAACGTATTAAGCGAATACAACTGAATCAAACGGGCAGAAAATTTTAAACGTGCCAGGCTTTTTTTTTTTTTTTTTTTTTTTCATTTTGCTGCATTATGCCCCCATTTGGCCTTGAGAGACTCAATGCAACCTGCACTGTATTTGATAAAAGAAAGAAAGAAAACATTTGTTGCCTTCTGTGATGCTGGTCGACATGTTTATATCCCAGATGTTGTGTATTTGGTCCACATGTTCATTGACCTTATCGTTCCATGTGCAACACAAGCTGTCCCTGTCACTGCAACAGCTGGAGCAGCTCTGGCTTAGTATAGCTTCCCTACATCTCAAACACAAACCATACTGATAGGACTGTTCAAGAAAATCGCTCAGTAATCCTTTGGTATGATGGCGTGATTTGTGAGATAATAGTGTGAGACGTCACAAATGAAAACTGCCCCGTCTCCTTGTCAAAATGTTAAGATTAGAACAATGTGGAATTTCTCCATGAAGCATCACTTTCCCCTCATTTCAAAGAGGCATCGACGTCATTTCAAAGTAGCACACCTTAGAGATCAAAGTCATCTTATTCTTAGCTCGAGACGTGCTTTCAAAGTGAACGTGGCCCATTTTCTACGCACTTTTTAATTAGCTTTATTGTACTCAATTATGAATTCATCTTATTTTGTCATATGTTGTCAGTGGCGTAATTGGTGAATGCGAAACCGTTTCATTTCCCTCCGTATGTTTCAGAAATGTTCAGCAGAAATGTTCACTACATCCAAGTAGGTTACACAGACGTTTCCTCCCCACAGCAGAATGAAAGTTGACACATTACCAATCAATACAGAAGTCAGTCCTTCATCTATATTTGTCTATCGATCGCTGTGGTCTCTCTCACGCTTTACTGCCCGTCAGGTGTTTCAAGGCCTTAGGGGTCACTGATATTTTACGCAAACACCAGCACGTATAATGCTTGTATGCACACACACGTAAATACACTCACACTCTATTTACACAACATACACACGAGTTTGCACACAATCCAACATGATACGTCTCTGAAGGTTATCAGTCATCCAGGTCATTGGATAGCAGCAGTACTTCAAGACAACAGGATGTGTTGTTTAGTCTGGAAGACCCTCTTGATGACCATATTATGGGCAGAAAGACAGATGGTTTGAAATCGAAGTTGAGGAAACCTACTTACAATGCTGTCATATCTCTATCCCAGCGCTGTGAGTTTCAGAGCAGTTTGCACATCCATTCATTTGACTCTGCTGACTCCCAATGACTCTCAGGTGACTGCAACAACCCTCATGTCACCCAAGGAGTCACCTAGCAAACAACTCTGAGAGGATAAATAGTAGTTTACTGCCCACCCCTCATTCAGAACTGAAGAAGCTACTTAGATGAATGTATAGTTGCCTTGAACTACCACTGTTGGATATGCTGTTGATGCACAATCCCTTAGGAGTTTGGATGTAGTCCTTCAGATTTCATGTACTTCATGTTATGGGCCTTCAAACGCTGTAGGAAGACCACTTCTTCATGCTTGTAATATTTTTGGAGGGTACTGAATTGACTGAGTTGACAAAAATCCAGTCTGTTCTTTTGTGCAAAAATCTTCACGTGACATTGTCAAACTTTTGGCCCACAGCGAAAGAAATTTAATAAATTATTAAAGATCACCTTGTGCCATAGAATGACTGTGGCCTCTCTATGTGCCTCTTTTCTTTCTATTCCATTATGTAAAAAAAATGAAACACCTGTGGATTCTACTCCCTACTCTTTTCCCCAGAAAAGATAAAATGCATGCTTTGACATTGAGCATACATACGTTTAAAGTATTAAACTCAGAGGTCAGACCTTCATGCATAGGATGTGTGTTTTGTCCCTTTTGTCAAATGACTCACCTTTAGAGAACCAAAGCGGTAACAGTTTCTTTTCATGCAACACAGGCTAGGTCTTTCTTGCCAGGATCCACTTAATTTAATTGTTTACTTTCATTTACATTAATACAAGAATGGCAGCATAATTCTAATAAATACAACATATACCCCCACATTCCCCTATCTATTATTACTTCAAGCATTTAGGGCTGCCATTAACATATATTTTCTTTATGAGTTCTGTCTGAATTCTTGATTAACTAATGAATCATTTAGTAAGTTAGAAATACTATGACTAAATTCCTGTTATGTTCTCAGTGACTGAAAATTTCTCATTTTGTCTTAACATCAGTCAAAAACCTGAAAGTTAACCCATCAACCCAGAGACAAGCAGCAAATCATTTATCAGTTGTTAAATGATTTAAATGATTAACTGATTTTCAAGAATAATCAGTTAATCATTCATTCTAACATTAAAAGCAATATTTAAGTGTTTTTAAAATGCTTCAGCTTTTTCAGGGATACTTCCACAGGAGTAAGAGAGCTGCCCAAAGCTTTCATTATCAGTAAAGTCTGCTCATATGCTGACTTTACTTCTACACCTCACAAACCTCTATTAATGTAGAGTTGAAATTTCTTCTTGAAAGGACTCGCTGGGGAGCTAGCAGTTATGCTAGTTAGCTGTTAAGCTCTCATAGAAGTATATTATTTACATACAAAAATTCAAATGTTCATAAAAATGAAAGTACAACATTGAAAGAGGTGAGAAAAAGAAAATCACCAACCCTCTAGTAAAAAATTCTCAATCATCTTAAGCCCACAACATTGAACCTTGAAACATTGAAAAATATTTTCAATAAATACCAAATTCCACTTTTTACACTTTCCCATTCCACCTGTCTGTCTCTCACGTCTCATGGTCTAAGTCCTTCTTTCATGTATTTTGTCCCCTGCTTCCACAAATCCCCTTCATGGCTGAACTGGACTTAGGAAGTGAAATCAATAAGACCTCCTCGCCTTTGCTGGGATTCACAGCAGATTTTAAAAGACGCTTTGAGAAAGAGGCAGTCAGGATGGTCTATTGTTTCATTTATGAATCCAATTCATCTGAACTATCACTATATGTAAGTCACAGCTGAACTAAAGTAAATCTATAGAGACGCAGACACGAAGGCACGTAGACCTGGACAATGGCAGTTACCACACACCAACATAAATAAATGCATTTTTCTTCACTCTCCTGAAAGCACAGTGAAGCTTATCCAGAACGACATGCTGACAGCAGATATTACATCCCCATTAGGTGAAGACAGTGGAACTGAAAGTGCTGCCACATGTAATAGATCCAATAATCCGTTGTGTATGTCAAGGAAGAGATGAATCTTCAAACTCTCTTCATGTGGAGAACGACCCATCATAGTCACGTTCAGCCACTGCCTCCTGTCCGGTAAAGATGGATGAAAACCCATCCATGTCTTCAGCTCTCCAGCATTATCCAGATGATGACAGACGGATATCTGATCCAAAGTATTAAACTGGAGTTCTGTGACTTCACAGCAGTGTTGCATTTATTTTATTCCAGAGGTTTTAAAAACATTACTGGGTATATTGTGCAATATGTAAATACTGTGCTTGAAGAAAACTGAAAGTGAGGATAAATTTACTGACACATGCCACTGCTGATCGAGGAAACCAATGCTGCGTTCAAGAACTCTCCTTTAGATTTTACTTAATTTTTGAAGTTGTCAATACTCGATGCAGCCCAAATGGACCCAAAACTTTTATTGACTGTTATTTTATTTTAGCAATCAAGATGCATTGGCAGATTGAAGGGAACAAAATTAAGATAGAAAATTATAAAAATGTTGAAAATTAGGCTGGGAAATTTGCAAACATTTCTTTACTGTCCCATTACTGTGCCATTTAGTCCTGTACATAGACACTGGAACTATTTTTCTTTCTTTTCTTTTTCTTTTTTTTTTTTTTTTTTTTNTTTTTTTTTTTTTTTTTTGAATCTAAACAACTGGGAACTGTAGGAAGATTAGGACTTTTGGGTGCGCTGGGAAATAAAATATGAGTGAAAAAGTTATTTAAATAGTTTTTTCTATGATTTTAATGTTGAACAATGATTTTAAAATAGTTAAAAAATGAAAACGGTGTATTTATTACTTTGTTGGATTGTTCATGTTTGTGCTTTAACTTCACAACAACATTCCTTCTAGCACCTGAAAGCAGCACCAGATCAAATCCTGTCTTCACTCACAAAGTCACCGGGACTTACAGTCGACACATCCTTCACTAAATGTCAGCAGCATCTTTTGTCCTTCAGTATTATACAGGTATCTGGTGTTGACATGGTGGAGGGCACAGCTCAATAGCTAATGCTGCTAGGATGAAAACAGCAGACATTAGACCACTGGAAAATTCAATATCAATTAATGCAGGATTCAAAGCTCAGTTTGACACAGCAGTTAGCGTTTCCTCCTTGAACAGCAAGAGAGAGGTACTCAAACTCAGCCCCAAGGGACTCTGGGGATTAGTTGCACAGTCAATACATGAGTTGCTTTTCTGGTTTTGGTCCCCCCCCCCCNCCCCCCCCCCCGTCTTATATGTCTCTCTATTGTATGCTCTGCTGATCACAATCAAGCTGCAGTGCTGTAAGGAGAGCTCAAAAATGGAATGGTGCCTTCCCTTGCTATGCTCTATAGACCATTAGTGACTGTCTGTCCATCCATCCATCCATCCATCCATCCATCCATCCATCCACTTATCTTGTGCAGGGTTGTGGAGGGCTTTGGCCCTCCACAACCCTGAGGTGTAGGGTACACCCTGAAAAGGTCACCATCAAAACAAACAAACAAACAAACTGCTAATTGATAATTGGGTTTTATCTAATTTTCATTATCACTATTTGGTTTCATCTGTCAGTCAAGACTCGTTCATGGTGATTAATATTGAAATTATCTGTAAATTAGCTATAATATAAGCAGTATGTTTATGCAATCAAACCCATTTTAATTCTGCATTACACTAGCAGCGAGGGCTCCAGCATTGGCTAAGCTAGTGAAACATGTTGATTAGCCATTTTTCCTGATAACTGGATGACATTAGCTGTATCTGACAGCAATTATAGCTGAAGTGAAAATTCTCTAAATGTGTAAATGCTTGTACACGTTACCTGCGTGTAATGACCCCTCACAGGCATCAAAGCTGTAAATGTCCCTCCTTCAGTGCAGCTCAGAGCTCTGCCGCTGTTCAGCACCACACACCTCTGCTCCTCTGAGTGTGTGCAGACCAGACAGCGACAACATTTCGCCTTTATGAAAATCAATATAACATTATGACTGATACCCTTCTGTGTGTTGATATTTTATTCCTACACTTGAGATTTTTGGTGTGTAAATTGATTTATTTATCATGAATGGGACAGGTATGCTGCTATAAAATGTACTCAGTAGTGAAATATTAATTTCCATATTCCATTTTATCTAGGAATAATATTGGAAGAATGATAAAGATTTCAAGTTTTTATTTCTTTATTACAAAATACTAATATTTACTTAATACTAATATTTACTATATAGTGGTATTTTGGTATATGGAACTATATCAACAGCTCTTGTCAGCCTCAGAATAAACAGTATGCTGTGGACACATTACATACAGTCTGCACATTTATCTGCACGTTTAAAGTAGATGTTAAACATTCATTGAGCAAAATATAATATGTATCTTCTAATCTTTGGATCATCAGCGGACATGTCCATTGAATCCAGCTTGCATCTGTTTTTAGTGTGATTATAGTCATGTCCTCTTGGTCAGCGGGCCTGAACTCCAAAGAGGATTAATAATCTGAGATCATTTCATGTGTTGACCTTTAACCTGGGAAATAAAAGCCTGTGCTCCTTTAAAGAATTGCTCTGCCCATTATTATAGTGAAGGATGATTTTTTTTTTTTTTTTTTTTGTGGCATGCTTATGGACATTTTAAGTTTTCACACTACATTACTGTATTTCAGACTCAGAAATGAAAAGTGGTTTATTGCAACAGTATTGCTGGATAGTTTTTGTGTGAGAGGCTCTGTACTTGTAAATGTTTAAGAGTAGTAGTAGTAGTAGTATTAGTACTGGGATTAGTGTCTGTAGATACTGAACACCACAAGAAAACATAAGCTTTATATCTTCCAATAAAAGAAAGCTTTTTATATCGCCTGTGTACTGCTGAGTCACACCCTCATTTCCTGTCCATCCCAGATGCATCCAAGATGTCCCAGGACGTCCCAGAGGACTTCGACATTAACATGGACGACCCAGAGACCGAGAAAGCGGCCGTCGCCATCCAATCCCAGTTCAGGAAGTTCCAGAAGAAGAAGCGTGATGAGAAGTCCTAGTGAGCCCCATGTTGCTCTGCCACTGTGTGTAGAGACGGCAGGATGGCACAATGACAGTGGTGTGACGTTTGCATGTAAACAAATTCATACCTGTACAAACTCCAGGGGTTGTGGTGGGGTTGGGGGAGAATGCAATAGCCTGTTGATCATATAACATGTCTGTGAATTTTCATAATAACTCCTATTATTATAATAATTATTTGTTTTCTTTATTCTATATACAATGGTAACAGAAAGAGTTATGAAAATCTGTTTTCTGTTCTACCATAGGTGTCCCATATTATATAGTTGTGTTAGAATATGTTTTTGTACTTATCCCAGCCTCTTAGCTATACCTCACGTCATCACTTTCTGTATTTCTCACAATAGATTTTCCAAATGCACCTGAGCACTATGAGCTTTGTGAGTAGATGGAGCAAAAGTGATGTTAGAACAAAGAAACTTTTTGAGAAATTGAGCCTGGAGGATTCCATCCTGAACAGAATATTTCACTGAGAGGCATTTTTTTTCTTATCTGCATGGTACTATCAAACTGTCTGTCAGTGTACATTAAATAAATAAAGGCTCTGTGTGGAACATGTGTGCAGTTCATATTAATACACACGTTTTGAGATGAAAAACCCTGAGCTTCTGAACGCAGTATGTCTGATACATTATTACAGCACATAATGCAGACAAAGCAGTGGGATAAGTGCAGTTTTTATTGAATGCAGTCCCTCCTCAACTTAATGATCTCCAAGTAGGGCCAATTTGATATACATATATACGCCTCCACAAATACATTATATTGTAGTGTAGGTAAATATCTGCTCATTAAGTACTCAGTGATTTGAAAAGGTAATTTCTGTCATCTCAAATTTCAGAGAGTGAGAGCAGTATGTCTGAAAAAATGTATTTTGGTCGATTTGTCTTACTTGCCCATCTGCTGCTCAATACTTTCTTTGACTTTGTTTTAGCACTCTGTGCGCTGCCAAGATTTTAGCAGCCAGCAGCTGTCATAAACACGTTTTTCTGCTTGATTTTAAAAATGATCAGAGAACAGCATAATGCTTCCATCAATAGACACTGCTAGCAAATTTTACATTTCATCATTAGCTTACATGTAAAGCATAACATTTGCAGGTGTTGTAACTAATAATCCATCTAACATATAGTTTAATCTAGATGCAAATATACTTGACATAGCTAATTTTGAAAGTAATGAGATAAATGGCATCCTTTAAGTCTATCCTTATAGCTGTAGAGAACCAGCTGCATAACACAATTAGTATTGCTAATACAGTGGAGATACCAAGATTTTTATGATGCTACATTATGATACATAATGTGAAAACATGAATAAGGGATTACACATCACATGAAAGCTTTAGTTGTAGTGCTGCTGCTCTATTTGTTGTACTTTCATTTTACAGGAAATTAAGGGGTAAAAACAGCATGAGTTTAAACTCTTAAAGGTTAAGGAGAAGTTGCACTGATCCTCTTACAATCAGGATAATGAGACTGCATTAGTGGATAGCTGAACTGTATTATATCAAGGTCAGGCACAACCTTTGCACCCCAGAGAATTGATCCTTACTGCAGATCTTCTTTGTAAGCCTAGAAGTTAAACTGCCGAGTGCTCCCAATTCCTTGACAGCCATAGCCCGATGGTTGACAGTGGGGGAAAAAAAACGTGAAAGAAAACTATCAGTTACGTTTTTATATAGTCTCTAAATTTGCATAACAATCAGTCAAATGTATGGATGACATAAATATGCAAATCCATTTTAAAAGTGTGGCTCATTTCCTGCTGAAAGAGTGAAAAAATCCTCATGAATAATAAACCATGTACAAAGCAGGTTTGGTGCCATAGCTGAGGGCTCTGCTGAGTTCTTCAAATTAACAGTGTAGTGGCCTTTAGAGCTGCTGTGAAGGTCACTGTAACGTGGAAATAAAAGATCCACTTCCTTGTTTGTTTGCTTGCTTGTTTTGTTTTTTCCCCCACATGAATACTAAAAAGGATCCTGAGAAGTCAACTGCAGGCCCACAGAGAATAACACCTAACCTGAGGCTCTGCTCTGCTCCTAAAACAGGAAGATAGGCATGTAATCTCTCCTCTCCTGAAAAGCAGTGTGATTTTCTCCTCCCAGCTGATGGAGAGAGGGAGCGTAGGAGGCTGACAGTGAACTGTGTCATTGCCTCTGGGTGTTCACTGTGCCCCCAGAGTGTGGCTGGATTGGAAGTTGAACTTCTCTCACCTATAAATTGGAGACAGATTGCAGTGTCATGGGCTCAGAGCAGAACTGTAGTATTATGAAGTTGGACTGGAGCTTAAAGTCAACAGAAGCAGCCTGAGTAAAAACTGCGGGGCTCGTCCATGGCTGGGGACAATTGTATGGGGACACATGGTCTGAAACCATGTTTTGTGGTGAGAAATTCCACACAGAGAATGAGACTGCCTTATATTCTATATGCCTGCAGTGAAGAATGTCACTCAGACAGCTGAATGAATCTTTAATATCCAAAGGTGGGGGGGATGGGATGTCTACACCTTGTGTCAATAAAAGCAACACATGTGATGTAGATGGAGTACAGAGATATAAAGTTGTTGTAACTACAGTTGCAATAAAGGAACATATTGGGCTTTATTGGGTTTAAGCCCAATAAATACTACCTGCATACACGTTATGCATGTTACTAACAACCAATTATAAAACAGTACTTTAGTTTTCCTGTTATTTTACCAAATCCCCTAATCTTTCAGAATCAACTGTCAACAGCCATCTTCTCCTAGGGCGATACTCCCTGGCGATGACATACATTGCCCTCCATGCAGCTCTCTATTAGACAAATTAACTAAAAAACATTTTTTCAAGTCTATACAAATCGATTTTTATAGCATACTGGAATGAAACTCAAACCAATGGCAGTCTAGAAGGCAGGACAAACAATTCTAAATAGTTACCTCTACACTTACATCTTTTGGGAAATGGTTGTCAGTAACATAACTTGTATGCAGGTTGAGCATACTGGGCTCAAATATGCAAAATCGCTGGTATTGTCCTTTAAGCATTTATGGTGTGTTACTATTTCCTTTTTTAAGTCTGGACGGCCAAACAAATCAATTTTACACTGTATGTTTGCTGGTAGTCATTAATCATCTATGCTTTTATAAAAACTGGCACTTCTGTGATTGTGCCACACATGGTTGCCCACATTTTTATGTGCATATTTTTAAACATATTTCCTGGAAAATACAGGCACATCTGCTTATATTGGTTCACTTCATGCATATCAGTGTGTGTACAGGCATTACAGAATAATGAAGACCGCCTCATGCATTCTTCCTGCTTCATTTGATAGACCCCTAGGTATTTCCTGTAACAGCATAAACTCATAAACTCCCTGTGGATGGGAGATGGATGGTTTCACTATGTTTGATTTATTAAATTGATATTAGTCATCAGTAGCCTGCCACGCTAACAGTAACATGATTTGATTTAATCAGAAAGTAAGTGAGCAGTGTGAGGAAAATCACTTTTAAAAAATAATGGCCTAAATATGAATGAATGACTGATACTTTTATTGAAATTATTAACACAGAATTTCACATTATAAAGTAACTGTAATAGCTTTTAAAATAAATTTTATCAGGGCATAGCATCAGCCAATGTTCTCTCTCCGTTAGCTACACATTTTTGCCTACTAAGTGAATTTCTTTGCTATTTGGCACAGTATTTTTTTTTTTCCATGCAGTGAGGAGACAGAAAATTGTACGATGAAAGCCAAAATCAGAACTTCCATAGAAAACGTTTGCTTGAGAACAAAGCAAAATTCAACTGTTTTTCTTAGACTGCTTCAAATTTCACATTCACATATAGCATAAAGACATAACAGACAAGCTAAGTCTTTTACCAGCTTCATGTGAATTACATCTAAAAATAAATCAAAGCAATGGAAGCTGTGCTATATAACCTTGTCCAGTTTTAATATTCTTGCACAGTGCAGTCTATTTTAGGATTGAATGCAAAACAACAAAAAATTCTCTTTTGTCACTCTTTCTATTGTCATTTTCCTCAGCGCTAATTTTTTTTAAAAATCTTAATGTGTGGATATTTCACTGGGCAAGAGGCTAAGTATCTGTAATATAAAGTGGACATCTTTTTTGCTGTTTCACTACTTATCTCAAGCACATTTCAAGTTTCTACAAGTTGATTTTTATATTGTACTGGAATGAACTGAAACCAATGGCAGTCTGAAGAAAATTCTAAAGTTCACTGCGCCAGTAGTACATTTTGGAAAATGGTCGGCAGTAATGTAACATGTATGTGGGTTATATTTATTGGTCTCAAACATGCAAAATCAAATGACCAAATGATACTTTTGTTCATAACTACAGTAAGCTAGAAGTCTAAGTAGTCTTAAAAGCATTCATAACCTTTGAACGGCAAGGATATCTTGAGCCTTAGGATGAATAAGCAACTGATGACCAATGGATCATGGATTTATGTATGATACAGGGTGACAGTTGCTGTAGATGCTCCAATGCATGGTGAGTGAGCAGAGTAAGTCTGAAGAGAGTGGGACAGGCAGACGATATGGCGGGAGAGTAAACATAGAACATTGCTTTCTCCTGTACCATTGCAAAGAGAGGCGTCCTCCTCATCATGACACTTTAAATAACACCACAGTGAAAGTAAATGGCTGAATAGATTCTTTATCATGTGTTGTGTGCTGAAAGAAATATGTATGAAGATATACAGCAGTTAAAGATATACAGGAATATATGCTGCAGTAGTGAGATCACACAATGGGTCAAAAGATCCTGAGTGAATCATACACTCATTACCTCCAACATACCCATGGAAAGCTCCCTCCCATTCTGTCTGTTTGTGGTAGACAACTGTTTATTATGCCAAACATCTGAAAAGCCTTAGCTCCACCAAGGAGGTTATGTTTTCACCAAACATCTGTCTATTGGCTGGTATGTTGGTTTGGTTATTGGTTTGCAGGATTACTCAAAAGGTTATTGTTTTTACTGAAATTTATTTTATTGAAAATTTTCTGGTACAGGGTTTTTACAAGCCTCTACACCAGACTCAATCAACCAAAATAAATAAAAAATCAATATATAGCAAAACAGAATACAATTAAAATAACATTAATAATATCAGTGTCAACAATAATCCACAAATACTTACAACTCAGCTTTATAATTATATAAAGTATCCTTTGTTGACTAGAATTTATCCAAATTATGTTTAAATGAGTTAACTGGACTACATCTGGAAGATCATTCCATGCTTTAATAATGTGAAGAGTAAAGAAACTCTCTTCTCAGAATGGCACCTTTGATAATACAATTTAAAAAAGTTCCCTCTTAAATTGTAACTGCTGTTCTATAAATGTGTAATCAGCTTGACAGTGACATCATACGACCCATGTGAACCTCAATCATGTCTCCTCTATATTGCCTATATACTAAAGTTGGTAAATGCAGTTTTCGTAATCTCTCTTCGTATGGCAGGTTCTTTAAGGTCAGGAATCAGTTTAGTTATTCTCCTGTCAACCTTCTAAATTTTTTCTATATATTTTAATTTATATGGACTGGATTTATATGGACTGAGCTTGATAATTCAAGATGGGACCTCACCAAAGATTTATATAGTGATAGAAATCTTATCTTATTTAAATTTTGAAATGTTCTTCTAATTATTGCTAACATAGAATTAGCCTTTTTAATTTTTTTTTCCGAAATGTGCATTTGAAATTCAAGGGAACTACCAACTATTACACCCACGTCCTTCTCCTCTTCCACTTGAGCCTCCAAATTTCCAAGTTTGCGTACTTAACTGTTTTATCATTTGATCTCCCTACATGCAGATATTTGCATTTTTCTGGATTTAATTTTAATAACCNGTTTTATCATTTGATCTCCCTACATGCAGATATTTGCATTTTTCTGGATTTAATTTTAATAACCACCAATCACACCAGTTACTCACTTTATGGAGATCTTCTTGAAGCTGAATAGTATCAAAGTCCTTTGTAATAATTCTAAATATTTTTGTGTCATCTGCAAAAAGTTATACATCAGACTCTATTAAATCTGACAAATCACTTATGTAAATCACAAAGCGTACAGGGCACTAAAACAGATCCCTGTGGCATTCCTGAGGACACAGGTCTCCAACTTGAAGAGGCACCATTTACCACCACTTGTTGTTTTCTATTATGTAAAAAGTCCTCTATCCAGTCTGTAATCCTGTCATCGATACAGTCTGACTTCAGTTTTGCTACAAGTCTTTTATGTGGCACTGGATAAGCTTTCTGGAAGTCCACATTAATACAGTCTACTGAAAGTCCTCTATCTATAGCTGCTGACCATTTATCAAGAACAGTAAGAAGCTGAAGTGTTGTCGATCTTCCAGATATAAATTCATACTGCTTATTTTACTAAAGAAACTGTTTGACTTCATGTGATCAGCAATGCGTTTCCTAATTAGATTTTCCATGGTGTTACATTCAACAAATGTCAAACTAACTACTAATCCGTAGTTTCTTGCCATTTTCTTGCCATGTTTCCTCTTTTGAAGATTGCACTAATCAATTTCCATTCAGAAGGTAAAGTTGATGCTTGCAGCTGCTGATTGTATAACATTACTAAAGGTTCTGGATGTACCTCGTCTGGGCCTGGTGATTTACTGATATTAATATTCTGTAAAAGTAATTTTATTTTCTTGCTAGTTATTACAAATCTTTCCTTTTTTTGAACTTCAGGTATTGATAATTGCATTACATCTTCCTCTGGTTCACTGACAAACTATTATGAACTCTGAAGGGTGGTGCATGGCCCAGGGAAGCAGCAATAAAATATTGATGTGGATCGGAAATCCAGGGATGGATCTAATAATTTTTAAAAATGATTTCTTAACTTGCAAAATAGAGTATTTTTCAATATTTTTGTCTATTTCTTCAAAACCCTGTACAGGGTTACGGGGGCTGAGACCTATCCTAGTGATCATTTTGGCTCAATCAGCTTCTTCAAGTCTGTGTGTGATCAGGCCCCAAATTTGCTGCTGACACAAAAGAAAACTGATAAACCAGGAGGTTGTCCTCTTGGTACTCTGTGATCAGGTGATTACAGCCTTTCTCTCTCTGCTTGTGAATGATTTTGCAGGTTCTCTCTTTCTTAGTCAGTGTATTCTGACCATATTAAAACATACAGCACATATGACATAGTCCTCTTATAGACTGACCCTACGTTAATATAAAGCACTCCTAAAGCACTCCGGTTTAAATATAGTGTTCTGTTTTGAGTCTTCATTGTGATGTGATTCTATTTCATTTCTGCATTCTTTTTCATTTTCTTCTCTTGTCCTCATATTTATACCGTGTCCTAGAAACTTTACCCCCCCCATCAGTATTGTTGCTCCAGTGACCTTGTGATTGTGATGTAACTCTGGAAACCAGGTTCTATTTATAGTATGAGCCCACACACACTGCTGGACTACTATATATTATGCATGCAAACATTCATTTGTAATTTTCCAATTCTATAAGTGAAAAAGTGGTTATCATGCAACATACATCTGATGATGACAGATATTATGGTTTCAACTATAGGTTGAAAAAGTTATATCCAACCTGAAAAGCATCCATGATTATTTTACTCAAACATGACTTGGACAAATCCACTTAATTCAAAGAGCTGAACCTTTATGGACCGAAGAGCCACAGGATGTGAGCTAAAACAGGCCATAATGAAATTCCAAAATAACCCCGGTTAAATGGATCTAAATTTGTTTGGGTGTTATAGTCCTGAAAGACACAAAAAAAGAAATAATGACTGAATAAGCCTCAGTTTAAAGTGTTAAGTCTGGGTATAGTATCAGCACTGAGAGTTATTCTTAGGCATCAGAAAAGCACTGAAGCCCCCTCCTACAGGGAATGAATGTACTGGTGAAAACGTCTTATGAGGTTATGTTAATTAGAAGATTAGAAAAAATACAATAAAGGATAAAGATAAATATGAAATCTGGAGGAACTTTCTAGGTTACCTTAAAGGTACTTGATTTTTTTTTTTTTGTTTTCTTGTCATTTCTGTTGCTATATTATATTTGAGAGTTATGTTAGTCTTTTGGGGGGGTTATTGTTTTGTTCTTGTTGTGATGTATATCAATGTGAATAAATATAGATAAAATTAGTTTTTAAAAAGTTGAAATAATTAAATGATGAAGAACTTTATCTTCTCTGCACTGCCACATGTGACTATGACTTTAATGTAATGATATAGTGGTCAGTGGTAAATATGTGACTGAAATTTTAGGTACAATTTTGTTGCGACTATCTGGCGGTAGGCCAGAATTTGCCATAAATAACATGATTTCATGGATCCATTGTGTCTTGTCTGCACAGGCAGGTGACAGTGGTCTAGTTTGGAGATGTTTCCTCACATTTTATTCAGTATTACTTGAATGCCAAAGAATTCCTATAAGCATTGTTGCTAACTACGCACATCAGTACACTTTTTCTTTTGGAACACTTTCAGCAGGATAACACATATCATCACCTCATGGTGGTTCGGTATTATAACAGTGACTGCGGTTTACTCCACTGTCCCACAGAGATGTGACCCTAACAGAGCACTTTGGGCAAAAAAAAACCTACAGGAACGACATGATGCTATTGACTCAGCATGAGCCAAAGTCCCACATCGATATATGAGGCACTTTGACTCAATGTGTCATCAAACTGTGGATGCAAAAGTGCTTCCTACCAAGTATGCCTTATTGTAAATCTTTGATGAGCTTAAATGTATTTTTGTAGGGAAAAATATCAGGCCATCTACAGTTTATTTACAGGAGCACTTTATTTTGTAGTCAGACACTGGATTATCCCGAATGGTCAGTCACAGAGGGACCTCAAGATCCAAACCGATATTTCTGTCTGCTTATAAATAGCAATGAACAAGACAATCTGCTTTAAATTATCCAAAAATAAGTATCAGGGATAAAAATGTACCTCTCTGTTGTTTCAATGGAACATCCTGGAATGGAATATCCTTTCAGTGACTATTTTTGTTCAAATACTGCAGAAGTTAAAGGGAAATCATCTAAACTGCTCAAGTCTCCTGTCCAAGTAGAATTCATCAAATACTTTATGGTTCTAGCAATTTTATACTATCTAGATATTGACTAACTCCAGTATGACTGACTTAACATTTCAGTGTCATGCTAGATGAGTTTCTATGATAGGGATGATTATGTATCTGACTTTGTAAGTTGCTTTAATGTGGTCTGACCAGTGGAAATTATTCTGACTTATCTGAAGTCATTTGTAGGAACAGAAAACCAAGACTACCAAAAAGGTTATCTGGGTTGAAACTGCTTAAAATAGTCCTAAATAGACAGACATGTTAAACACAAGTGTAACTGATAACATTAACAATGGCTGCATTTCATTTGTGTGCCATTTATCCCCATTGTAGAATATGTACATACTTTGTTATTCTAGGATATGTACAGAAACCCCCAGTGATGTGTTTGAGGAAAATTGATGAATGAAATAGTGAGAGAATGTACTTCACTTTCAAATGCGAGTGAAACAGGATAAGTAGGCGCAAAACTTGGTCTCTTATTGTGCATCAAAATAAGCTTTATCATTCACACCTGTGTTTTTCTTAGTCAAAATGAGAAAAGTTTGTGGTTCTTAACTAAAAGTTAGATTTAGAGAATGCCAAAGGTCTAAATAGCTAAACAGATGTGTTCATGCTGCTGCAGCTTAATCTCTTTAGTATATTTTCTTGTGAAAGTCAGCAGTTTTATAGAAGAGAGCACACTCAAAGAGTCATTCAGGCACAGAGGCATTCAGTGAAGGTGGTTTGATAATAACAGTGAAGTTGAGGGGTTGGCATTTTGCTGGCAGCAGGTGAAACTGAACTAAGAGAGTTGAAAGTTCACATGGATTGCAGGAGATTAAAGCTAGAGGCAGATGATGGTTTGAGAAATGGTAAATTAAAAGTTGGCTTCCAATATACTGGTGTGCTCTTACTATACACCAGGAGAAAAAAAAAAAAAAAAAATTCCAGCTACCCAAAAACCTGTCTGAAACCTACAGCATCATTAGCATGGAGAAACTGGTGTACTGACGGAGCAGAGAGTTAAATAAACTAAGGTTGATGAGGAGCAGCTGCAGGGCAATCAGGTTAATGCAGGGTAGCTGTGGAGAAGGCAATCAGGACAATTCAGGAGAGGTCATGTGATGTGGAAGACCTTCTACTTTAGTATTCTTCACTATATCTAAATTTACACTTATTTACAGAGTATTTTACCTGTTCTGAACTCTTCTTGACCTTTTAGTCTTATGGAAAATATGACCTCTAACAATGTTATAAAAATAATATATGCTCTGAGCACAGTTTATTGCGGCTTAAGGTGACACTCCACCCAAAAATCTGTATTTTAAGTAACAAAACACACACACATCTCTGAAGTTTGTTGTTTTCTCATTGGTGGAGAACAGTAGCTTTAACTCCAGTTTATTTTGACCAACTGCTGTTTTGTAGGCAGATGACCCTGTCGTCTGCCTCATTTAAAACACAGTGACTTCAGCAGATGAGGAGACTCAAGGTTGCCAGACTTTACAGAAAAGTCACTGAGTAGATAATATATCTATGTTTTAATCCATCGTTACCGACTGATGAAATACGATGCCATACTCTGAAATATTCACAGTAACTTGTTCTCTGATGCTAAATTATGCTAACGTTGCTAAAAACATCAAAATGTCTGCAGTCAAATGAGTTTTATCTCAAGGCAACAACTTCAATGCAACGTTTTGATCAGTGTCTGGACAGCAAGTTGAAATCTTATCAGTTAGGTGAAGCATAACATTAAGGGTGACAATAGGTGGAAGCTCATTTAAAGCCCATTACAACACCACAAGTACATATGTTGACTCCAGTTGGACTCGAGTCCCTGAACCTGGTTGTATTAGTGCTTGGCTGGATGCATCAAGTGATCAGAAGCCAGTTTCTCATAATATAGTGCTTTAGCTTGTCCTTCTGTGAGACAGTGCACAACAAGGCAAATTTTTGTATGGTCCATGACTGATTTTTCTATGACCACTTACAAAGTATAATTAACAAACCTGAATATCAGTTTTATCACAGCGCTCAAGTCAAAGCCAAGGATTGGACAGTGTCCAGTATGGAGACCGAAGGACTGCATCTCTGCTTTTTCTACAGATGATGTAGTTCTGATGGCTTCATCAGACTGCAACTGCTGACATGCACAGGAGAGGTTTGCAGCTGAGTGTGAATCTTAAATGATGAATAGTTCAAGTTATCTGTAAAAATCAATACTTCCTTTTAAAAAACATGGAAGGCAGTGGATAAATACAGAAATGTTAAAGGACCATATCAGCTGTTTTGCATGTTTGAGCCTAATATATTCAATTTTCATACACGTAAGGTTACTGACAATCATTTCCCAAAGCATACTACTGGAACAGTGAATTAAAAAAAAATTCCTACTTTCCAGACCGCCACTGGTTTCAGTTCATTCTGGTACGCTATTAAAATCANTTCAGGGTTTTTTTTTTTTTTTCTGAAGTTACATAATTTCAACATTTAAGTGCAATAAAAAGTGCTGAGTGAATGTATATCTCCACCAGGGAATACAGTCCTAAAAGAAGACCTGCATTTATCGAAAAATTTAAACGACTGTGACTTCATAAGGCTGCGCAACTATTAGCAGGTGAAACATCAATTTTTAAGGTGGGTGTATTACTTGAATATTAGATTTTGAAAGATATAGAGGTTTTGCAAAATATCAGGAAAGCTGAAATATAGTTTTATCTTTTGGGAAATAGTTGTCAGTAGCGTAACATGTATGGAAATTTATAGGCTCAAACAAACAAAATGGATGGTATGTCCTTTAATAGTGCTTTCTGTCTTACATTTTGTGTCGTACAATTATGCATATGTTTGGGAGACATATGCAGCTGCAGTTTGAACTCCTTGACCATCAAACTCAAACTGATTTTTAGAATGATGCCGAAAATCATCTCTGATTTAGACAGGGCTGGATATCTATTCTGACCTCCCAATTACTTCAATTTTGATTCTCAAAGCCCCAATTATTTGATTCAGTTAAATTCTGGAAACTTTGTAAGGATTACTCTGTCTTCTAAATTACATTATTGTATAAAAGTGAAGACATTCTTTCAAAATATATTTTGAAAACGTAATGAGTGTATTAAAGAAACCATTTGCAACTGTCACAGGCTCAGCTGAAGACGAACACTTCGGCCAATTGTTGAGAGGCGCTGATGCTGTGTTTGACATCCACATAAAGCTTTATGTAGCCACCTCACTAATGTGTTGTTATATGGTCACAGTGTACCGTGATTACAGTATTTTAAGCACGTTCCTAAATCCCTCGTTGTCCACAACTCTGTAAGGGCACATATCCACACATATAAAAATAGCAACAGACTCAGTTATTTTTTTGGCTCAAGGTGAGACAGATGGCAGCTTGCCAGCCTGTGCATTTTCTACCGTCATCTGTCTTCATTCAGGAATTTGGTGCTGCAGACTTCACAGCGGTGGGCTGACGCCTCCTCAAGTGCTTCCACAAGTTTGTTGTGTTGCCACAAAGTTTTAGTTCTGAGTACCATATTTTGCAACTCCTTACTCTTGTCAGGCTCGTTTGTGTCCTTTTGCTTTTGAAAGCCAAAATGAGACCAAATGTCTGCTCTAAACCATGGTGGTGTCGGTATTGTACCGAAACCCGCATCCCTGCCAAGAATTACAACCCCAGTTCTGCTGAGTCACTGGAGTCACAGGCGCCATGTTGTTTTTAATACAAGCCTGGTCTTCTAAGTTTCCCATAGTTGAGTAGTCGCACTACCTCACATGGAACTTACGCGCTACTAGCGTTACTTATGCTACTCGCATTACTGACACTAGTAGCATTCAATTAAAAAATTTGACAGTTGAAAAGATTGTTTTTTTAAATTTAATGAATCAATATTGGAATCACTTAAATTTACTGTAATCACGGTACACTGCGCCCATACGACAACATATTAGTAAGGTGGCTACACAAAGCTTTACGTGGATGTCAAGGAGAGCATCAGAGCCTCTCTACACTTGGCTGAAAGGTTAGCCTTAACCTGTGACAGTTGTGAATGGTTTCTTTAATACACTCATTAAGTTTTCAACATACAGTATATTTCGAAAGAACGTCTTCACCTTTTTATACAATAATGTAATCTAAGACAAACCCTAACAAAGCTTTCCAGAATTTAACCCAGTCAAATATATAACTCATACATACTGGAGGGGGTATATAACATAATATACTCGAGTAAAAGCCGAGGCGTTTTTTTTTTGTTTTTTTTTTAAACAAATTTCACAACGTAAGGGTGGGGGGTGTTGGGGTTGGCTTTTACACCAGTAATTCAGATCGATCCCAGAGAACAAAATTTCCAGGAATGGAAATACTACCCAATACTACCCATGGAAAATAATTTAAATCATACCTTAGAATGAGATATCTCCTGACTAAACATCATATCCAGCACATTTTGCAGTGGCCAGTAAACGATGATCTGTCAATTACAGTAATCAGCTGCTGAAATATCATGTTTACCGATACATGGATTATTTTCAGGAAATCAGAAGAATACTATGACAATACCCAGAAAAAACAGGTAATTTACTAAACAAATAAATTGACGGAACAATATCAGGGGGTTGGCTGAGGGAATTCCAAAACTCCTTATTGAGGAATGTCCAGCACATAGACAGGCCCACATCGAGTCAGGTACAGGAATTACTGAAAACACGTGAAGGGTGAGATTTTTAACAAAAATAAAATTTAAAAAAACTCACTATAATTACACAGCTAAATAAGCCAAATAAGCGCCGTGATAATTATAGCTCATTTGTAAAGTTTTCCTTACCTTCATCAATGCAAATCAGACGAGGAAGAGGAGTCTGGAAAACTTAATGTTAGCTAATGTCAGTTACAGTAAACAGCTGTTTACTGGTACCAGTACGTGGATTATTTTCAGAAAATCACAGGAATACTATGACAATTCTCAGAAAAAACAGGTAATTTGCTAAACAAATAAATTGATGGATCAACATCAGGGGGTCGGCTTATATGTGAGTTTCTTTAAAAATCTAAATTTGCAGGTCAAAATTGAGGGGGCTTATACTCGAGACTGGTTTATAGTCAAGTATGTACGGTAATCAATTAATCAAAAACATCATTTTTTTCTCTCCACCCCTAGATTTAGATGCACCAAAGTTTTGAACAGAATATGAATTTGCAAATGTGAAGTGCAGTATGCACCTGAGGATTTCAGTTTAGATGAATTTACAATGGAAACTCAAAGGAAACAATTTCTTGAAACAACTTCTTGTCAGAAACATCTTAGGCTTTCTGAGCCCTTCACAGGTCAAGGACAGAAAAGCTGTACAATCAGTACAGTGATCTGAGGCAGAGAAAAGAGAGAAAAATAATGAGTCAGAGAGATAAACAGAGTGCACAACATCATGGAGAAAGACATGGGTGTGACTGATTAGGGGAGCATTACATGAACTCAGGGGGAAAGTCCTTCCGTTCCATGCTCTCTAAATTGCCCTCCTGTCTCCTGCCAATTCTTCAGGCACCTCATTATAAAACCCAGTTGGGAGAGCACTAGTCTATTCCTAACCTGCTCTGCTCACTGACATTGCACGTCATACTATGGTATTCCCTGGGGACATGAACCAAACACAGAATTAATCCACAGAGGTTAACCAAAGGAGGGATACACAAAGTGTGGAACCGTCAAAGTCCTAAAGGAGGGTATTTTTAAAATAATGTAGAACAAAATAACTATCCTGCAAAAATAAGATATTATATTCTTTCCAAAAGATAACTTGTTCGCATTAGCAAAATTACTTGTACAAGATAATTAATTATCTTGTACAAACTATCATCTTGTGAAAACACTGATTGCACAAGATGACTATCTTGTTCCTACAAAACAATACACAAAGTATAATAACTTGAACAAGAGAATTTCCTTGTTGAAACATGATATCATTATATATAAGCTCGTATCGTGTGGAACAAGATATCTTGTTCAAACAAATTTTGCATGCTGTTCTCACAAGATCAATATTATCTTGGTGGTTCTTACAAGATAAAAACAAAATACCACCTTTAAGACTTCATGGGTTCTATTAGAATCAGAATCTGCCAGCTCACAGGCACTGCAGATTAAGTCCTCATGAGAAAAATTGTATGACAATCATAATATCTTATTAGATTTGAAACCTCCTCTTCCCCTGTTTCCCTCTCCTTTCTTCAGCCATGCTCTCTCCCATCTGCTGTGCATGCTGGGAGGTGTGATAATGGCCTGCAGCCAGGAGGGGAGTCACACAGAAACACTCACGACCTGCTTCCTAATGTATGAGGGCTACTGCACAGTCATAAAGAATTCTCAGTGTGCAGGTGGGCCATCTATCTTCATTACACAGCCATCCAGCAGTAAGGGGGATCCACTGGGTAAATTCCCAGTGGATCCCCCTTACTTATTCCATCTCTAGAGTGTTTCTTGGAAACATTTATAGTAATGGCATAAAGTTCTCCTGGTAGCTCAGCAGACTAAGGTATACTTGTAACAGCATGCATTAGAACCCTGCCGATGTTTTTCTTTGCATGTTGTTATAATCATTATCCCCTCATAGACACATTTCCTCTTCACACATCTGTTTAAAGAACAAAACTAAATGGAAGGATACACATATATCTCTGTTCTCTGAGGGACGAGACTAGCTCTCCACTCTAAAACACAGCAGCTAGCCCAACAATACCATCCGCAACTGCTTAAAAATACTGTGTTGGTGTGGTATTGCTGATTTGTACTGTGTTCATGCAGACTGAAGCTGGAGAGATGAGTTCTCTTCACTCAGAGAACTCAGTTACACATGTAACTCTCCATTCTCTACAATTTCTTCAGTCTGTTACATATTTCAAATGTATGGGGCAACTCTTTGCCTACATGATACTGCCCAAGAAGAAAGTGAAGCCCAGAGACAGAGGAGCTTCCAAGGACACAGAGTTTACTCAAAGAGAACAGGTGAGGCCTCAACAGATGCAAAGGCTATAAAGTGAATGAGTGAAACCAGTGAGATGCTAGAAACAAGCCCTTAGCTATTCAACTACAACTCAGTACTGAAGATGTGACTGGCTTCTACATTCAGGCAAAAGAAGCTTGAAAGAGATATTTTAATTCCTTTACTTATTCTGTGATTTCTTTTATTGAAAACCTCAAAAAAAAAAAAAAAAAAAAAAAAGGATTATGAGAAGTTAGCACCAGTGCAGACTCGATATCTGAGGCTTTTATTGTCCATGCCTCCCTCACAGGTTTGGGAAATGATGAATCCTCAATGCAAATGCACAGACGGGATGAGTGGACAGGGGAAGGGTGTCAGGGTCAAATTTGGATTCAGCCATTGTCTCTTTTACAGAAGCACCCAAAGGACCATACCGGTCATTTTGCACGTTTGAGCCTAATATATTCAATTTTCATACACATAACGTTACTGACAATCATTTCCCAAAGCATGCTACTGGAAGGGTGAATTAATTTTTTTTTCTACCTTCCAGACTGCCATTGGTTTCAGTTCATTCTGGTATGCTACTAAAATCAACTTGTTGATACTTGAAACATTATTAGGATAGGTAATCCATCATCGTGAACAAAACGTGTTCAGGGTTTTTTCAAAGTTGCGTAAGTTTAGTGTTTAAGCGCAATAAAAAGCACAGAGCGATATGAATATGTTTCCTGTTGTCAGTTCTTCACTACAGTACTTGAATGCACCACTGGGAAGCATTTTCAGATCACTCTGCACTTTTATTGTGCTTAAATGCTAAAATTACACAACATCAAAAAAAAAAAACCCAAATCTGAATATATGTCTTGTTCACAATGATGGATTACCTATCCCAAGAAAGTTTCAAGTATCAACAAGTTGATTTTAATAGTGTACAAGAATGAACTGAAACCAATGGGGTTTGGAAGGTAGGAAAAAAAATTTAATTCTCTATTGGGAAACGATTGTCAGTAATGTAATGTTACATGTGTGAAAATTGAATATATTAGGCTCAAACATGTAAAATGGATGGTATGGTCCTTTAAGTTTTTGTTTACAAGCAGACAAGTAGAATTAGCTTAACTTGCTAATACCTTGCAGGAACTTTAACATGCCTGTTGGCAAGCACTTCAGTCTTCTGTTAGCCAAACTAGTCTGCACTCAGCCTAACTATTCTTGAGTGAGTTAACTAGTGACTGTGTGCAATTAACTGTAAGGATGATTCAGTATTTAACCACCTCTGGCCACTTTCTGTAAACACAAAGATGCCAGCTAAAGCAGAAATTACAGGTTTAACTTGAGAAGCGCCCACTGGTAGCCAAATTTCTAGGCTTGTGATCATCACAGGCTTCCCAAGACACGTTAGCTGATGATATCCACCAGCAATGCTTTGTAAGGTGATTCTCAAGACAGCCAGCCTTTGGAGAGAGAGAGAGAGAGAGAGAGGTTGACTATAAATGGGAGACAACCAGAGCATAGCTGTAGAACTGCTACAGCTGTCTATACCAAGATAGAGGAACAGCAATCCAGGGAAGCTGCCCACACACCCTGACACACACCCAACTACACAGTGCTATAAGCACACACAAACATGTTTTGGTTCAAAGCATAATACAGATTATCACACACAACACCCAGACTCAGGTAAAGCTTAATCAACAATGCCAAAACAGGTATCCATCCATCCATCCATCCATCCATCCATTTTCTGCTGCTTATTTGGGGTCATGGTGGCAGCAAGCCAAGCAAGGCAGCCCAGATTTCCCTCTCCCCAGGCCACATCGTCCAGTTTCTCCCAGGAGACTCAGAAGTGATTCCAGGCCAGATGGAATATGTAATCCCTCCAGCATGTTGTGGGTCTGCCCCAGGGTCTCCTCCCAGTTAGGATGCCCGGAAAACCTCCAAAGGGAGGCATCCAGGAGGCATCATAATCAGATGCCCGAACCACCTCAACTGGCTCCTTTCAATGCAAAGGAGCAACGGTTCTACTTTGAGCCTCTCCCAGATGTCAGTGCTCCTCACCCTATCCCTAAGGGTGAGCCCAGCCACCCTTTGAAGAAAACTAATTTCGGCAGTTGTATTCACAATCTCATTCTTTCAGTCACTACCCAAAGCTCATGTGAATAATGAGGACTGGAATGTAGATCGACTGGTAAATTAAGAGCATTGCCTTCAAACTCAGCTCTCTCTTCAGCATGACAGTTCGGTGTGATGCCCGCTTTATTTCAGATGATGCACCACTCCACGGGTCAATCTCACGGTGTCATAGTTCTGCATGTCTGGTCAGCCACTCACCTGCCATTTCTGCCTGCCTGGTCCTCAGCTACTCACCTGCCATTTCTGCCTGCCTGGTCTTCAGCTCCTCGCCTCCGTTCATCAGCCTGATTCATTTCAGGTTTGGATGCTGTCACCAATTAGCACCAATCAGGCATGGATTTAAGCCCCAGTCTCACACTCACCCTTTGCCAGATTGTTCTTTGCCATCCCCGATGCGAGACATTCGAGCGTTTATTTGTGGACTGACATTCTGTTACCGACTCGGCCTGTCTTGGACAATCCTGCTTGTCGTTTTCCCTGGAAACCACCTCTGCCTTCTGTCCCCGACTCCGATTCTGGTTCCTGCGACTGGGTTCCCCGTCTGTCAGTTTCTGTGTAGGCGCTTTGTCCTGCCTGTTGTTCTGCCTGCTTCTGTGTTGGACTGAGAACTCCATTAAAGAACTTAACTTGTCAAAGTTGTACTGTGTGCTGCATTTGGGTCCAAACCCCACCCGTCACACACGGTCCTTTTTGTCCTCACTCGTGAACAAGACCCTGAGATAGTTAAACTCCTTCTCTTGGGCAGCAACTCGCTCTGAACCTCAGAGGGAGCAATCCACCGTTTTCTGGCAGTGTCTGGCAGCCTCAGATTTGGAAAGGTGTTCTACAGGTAATTGTTAGGGTGTGGCCAGTGTCTTAAAAAAGCCTATAATGTTTTCCCTTCACCTTGTAACAGAAATACTATGTAATGGTACAAATATGGCATTATTTTCAATAAGCAGCAAGTTATTTTAGTCTGTGTGCATGGCTAAATGACTGCAAGGCTTGCCTCTGCCATCATTCTTGGGTGCTGTCGGGCATTGGTGTGACAATGTAGACATGATCTGGGTGACAGCGTCAGCACTGGCATGAATAATTCACAGTGTTCTGGGTGGTGTGCTGCTCCAAATGGCAAATGCAGACTGCAGCAGAAGTTGCCCTTGCTGTCTCTCTCTCTAGGTTGTCAAAAACTGCTTTGGTATTTTAATAAAATGTAGTTAATTCGGCACCATCTGTTGATCAAAACTGACACATCTGCACAGCAATGGTTTAAATGTCTTTGAATGGGAACAGGTGTTCTATTTGTTAAGTTTGTAACTAATATTTAAGGTTACTCCTCTGTCTTCTTCTTGGTATCTTATTCTGTGGCCTTCAGAAGTCAAAACCATGTATTTTCTTTCTTTTTTTTTTTTTTTTNTTTTTTTTTTTTTTTATTTAAAACACCTTTGTTTAGCCTGGACTAATTATATTTCCAAGCACGCTTTAAAGCCAAGTCTGAATTACAGTTGAATTATTTTGAGGGCAGTATCTTAAATTGTGTGTTTTTAAATTATTTCCAATAAAAATTAACCAGTACTTGGCAGTTACCAGGCTAAGATTTGAAGATGTTTTGTTTCAAGCATTAATAGGGAATCAGAGAATTAACCAGAACGGTTGTATTTTTCTGTTAATGATAGGGTCTCAATGGAAAGTATAAAAGGAATGTAGGTTACAGAAAGTGGGACAAAGGAGAGAGAGAGGGAATGAAACAGTCAAGAAAAGGGAAGAACAAGCTTGAACACTGAGTCAAGTCAGATGTGTGCAAACATGACTAAGGACTTTATTAACCAAATCATTTTCCCCATAACCACAAATAAAAGTGATCTCTTTATATATATTCACATTGTATAATTTCATATTGTGACAAAAAAATTCTCTTTTTTGGATTTCCAGCCATTCCTATTAATTGTCATTTGATCAGTCGCCATGCAGTCGTCAGAAAGGTTGAAAAACATTACGATTGGTCGGCATTGGCGGTTGCATCCAGCATCACTCTTCTTCTCCTCTATTGGCTCTTCATAGTGCTGAAAACCCCTCAGTTACCCAATCACAGATTTCATCACACTGCAACAATAAAACAAAAATAAATTACGAAAGCAATGTTCTCCAGAGTCCTCCTCCCTTTCCCTTTGTTTATAGATATTTTCTGTTTTTATATAATAATAGTAATAATAATAATAACTATAATTATCCTTGATATAAATTCAATAGTATTTTTTTTCTCTTTCTCAAATTTTAAATAAATCATTTTGGCAATCCTCATATGTTGTCACTTTAGAATAAAAGAATACTCAAGTAGAAAATAAAAACAGAAAATTCATCAGACGAGGAGCAAAGTGTGAGAGAATGAGAAGTGTGAGAGCAACAGAGAAGAGCGAGAGAGGAAAGTAAGAAAAGAGTGAAAGAAAGAAAGACAGACTCAAAGAAAAGCATCCACTGCAGATGCATGTTGGAAACGGCTCTATATACAACAGTTTCTGTTGTGAAAAATGTCCATCCATTGCCCGTTGTCTGTCTCTTGTCCTTTCTCCTCCAGTGTCTGCAGTAGGTGGTCTGAAGCAGTCCAGTGTGAGTCCCAGTGTTATACCAGAGTGTAAGACTTGGCATAGGGGTTGTTGCTCTGTTTCAGATGTCCTCTGGAGTCCAGCAGAGACTCCTGGGAGGTGCTGAGCTTGGCAGCCTGTGCTTGGGCCAGGTCTCCTGAAGAGGAGGCCTCAACCCGGACCTCACCCCGGGCCTCTCCTCTCTCCCGGACTTCCCTGTGGGGGAGGGTAGAGGCAGTTCCTGGCTGCCACTGCTGCACCTCCCTGGGTGACGGCACTTCCATAGGGGTGGGCTCCATGGGAGGGGGCCTCTTCAGGGTACGGCTCCTCTGGGGCTCCAGACAGGTTTGGCCCATAGCTCCTCCACCTCTTGTTTCCCCTGTAGCACCAACACCACCACTAGCACCACCAGCTCCTCCTCCTCCACCACCAGCAGCACCTCCTCCTCCTCCACTGCTGCTGCTGCCACTGCTGCTGCTGACTGCTCCACCTCGGGCTGGCAGCGGCATACCACGGTTCAACAGGAAGTCCATACGGAGGTAAGGCGGCAAGTGGACCAGTTCTCCTCCTGAGGAGCAACACACAGGACAGAAAACAGGAGTTAATGCTTTGTGAAATCACAGTATGTCCACATGCACATTAATATTGATATTTTATAGGAGAATACTGTTAAAAGAAAAAAAAAAGTATGGTTATCTGGATGTCAGTAATATACATAGAATGCATTACAAATATTTACATACTACAAAATTTATCTTTAGATTTTAGACAAATAGTTAGAATAATTAAGTTGTCAATGGGTTGAGGCAGTTTTATTTATTAATGTATTAATTTGTTTTTGCAGTAAGAGAAACACCAGTTTGATTGCAATAAATATCTTCCAATATTAACTGGGATACTTAGATGAACCCTTTTGTTTTTAGCAAATGATGCTAGCTTGGTTTCCATGGTATCCTTGGTTCTGTTACATGTGTTCACTACAGGGTATTCTATGATTGCAAGTTACATAACGCTAATGTAATATCAGTCCTAGTGCTAATGTGTCTGATGTAATGGTTTCTATCAGGAAAAATAAGCAATAAGAAAGCAGAACATAATGGGACAGTATGTTAGATATTATCATGGAATTGTGGCAGTCACTGCCAGAGACAATTCAATTCTTGCTTGCATTCTGCAGTATTTAAACCCTCTGTCCCCTGAGAGACAGACAGAGAGAGAGAGAGAGAGAGAGAGAGAGAGAGAGAGAGAGAGAGCTGGAGTCTTACTTGGAAACAGAATGCTTGTTACCAGATTTAATGCACTAAATGAGGGGATAAACCACCATTAAAATGCTGTGCCTTCAATCTTAATTATATGAGGAAGACGAGTGAAAGAGAGAGAAAGAGAGAGAGAGAGAGACTTTGATATGATTGGGTAAAATGGTGCATTTACTCCTATTGTAAATGTACAGAGGAATAAAGTTGATGAGCCACACAATGAAGTTATGGGAAAGAGTAGTGGAAGCTAGACTAAGGGCAGAAGTCAGCATTTCTGAGCAGCAGTATGGTTTCATGCCAAGGAAGAGTACTACAGATGCAGTATTTGCTTTGAGGATGTTGATAGAGAAGTACAGAGAAGGTCAGAGGGAGCTGCATTGTGCCTTTGTAGATCTAGAGAAAGCATATGACAGGGTGCCGAGAGAGGAACTGTGGTGTTGTATGAGGAAGTCTGGAGTGGCAGAGAAGTATGTTAGAGTGGTGCAGGACATGTATGAGAGCTGTAAGACAGTGGTGAGGTGTGCCGTAGGTGTGACAGAGGAGTTCAAGGTGGAAGTGGGACTACACCAAGGATCAGCTCTGAGCCCCTTCTTGTTTGCTGTAGTGATGGACAGGCTGACAGATGAGGTTAGACAAGAATCCCCTTGGACTATGATGTTTGCAGATGACATTGTGATCTGTAGTGAGAGCAGGGAGCAGGTGGAGGAAAACCTAGAGAGGTGGAGATATGCCCTGGAAAGGAGAGGAATGAAGGTTAGCCGCAGCAAGACAGAATACATGGCTGTGAATGAGAGGGACTCAAGTGGAATGGTGAGGTTACAGGGAATAGAGATAAAGAAGGTGGAGGATTTTAAGTACTTAGGGTCCACAGTCCAGAGCAATGGAGAGTGTGGAAAAGAGGTGAAGAAACGTGTGCAAGCAGGTTGGAATGGGTGGAGAAAAGTGTCAGGTGTGATGTGTGACAAAAGAGTCTCGGCAAGAATGAAAGGAAAGGTGTACAAAACGGTGGTGAGACCAGCGATGTTGTATGGCTTAGAGACAGTGGCACTGAGGAAAAGACAGGAGGCAGAGCTAGAGGTAGCAGAGACTAAAATGCTGAGGTTCTCTTTGGGAGTGACGAGGATGGATAGGATCAGGAACGAGTACATCAGAGGGACAGCGCATGTTAGATGTTTTGGAGATAAAGTCAGAGAGGCCAGACTGAGATGGTTTGGACATGTACAGAGGAGGGATAGTGAACATATCGGTAGAAGGATGCTGAGGTTGGAACTGCCAGGCAGGAGGCCTAGAGGAAGACCAAAGAGGAGATTTATGGATGTAGTGAAAGAGGACATGAAGTTAGTTGGTGTGAGAGAAGAGGAGGCAGAGGATAGGGTTAGATGGAGGCAGATGATTCGCTGTGGTGACCCCTGAAGGGAAAGCCGAAAGGAAAAGAAGAAGAAGAAGAAGAAGTAAATGTACTGATTGCTGACTGATTGCACATTTAAAGAGCAAATCAGCCCATCATAAAAGAGCACTGAGTTGCCAGGTTTAGTGTAGCCCTCTAGATCTGGCAACCCCTGCCCCTTGGCAACACTTGATTAGATGAGGATCCCTCTAAATTGTTCTATGACTGCTGTTACATTCATCTTTGCATTAATCTTTCAGAGACCTGGAGATCAGCATGGTTTTACAGGGTGCACATTTCATTGTCAAAATCAATTTTCATTTTTTTTTAACACACACACACATACACACACACAGCTAGCATTATTGTTACTAATACAGAGAACGTAGTCTCTGCAGATACAGGGCAATGTATGACCTTGAAGAATGAATTTCTGGGTTCATGCGGAGTATGAATAATTCACTACGTTTCATAAAAAGCCTTATTAGTGCCAGCAAAGATGATGAATGGCTAGGAGTGTTAATTGAATTAAATATAGATTTAAGTGTTTCTGCAGGAGCTCATTAGAAATGAAGCTTGGAAATTCATCAGCCTGTAAATTGTAGATCGTACAGTAATGAGACAGGATATGTAATCATAATACAATAGCAATTCTCTCCCAACCCATTAATCTCAGTGGAGTCTGTGTAAATGACTGTTGCATCCTCAAGTCAGTTTGCATAGTTGTGACATTTTAATATTCTCAGACCTATGTGTATTGCGTATGTCTCATTCAAGGACGCACACACACATACATATGGGCCTATGATACCCTGACTACTGCCTGTAGCTGTGATTACCAGTAAAAGTTTATGAGCAGTGCTGTGAAACACATTGTAATGGGCCCAACAAATTCACCCCATGAGACGCTGAAATTTAGGCACGCAAACAAATAAACTATTACACTAACAAAAGTTTTGTCAGCAGCTGAGGATGGTTACATGAAATGAGCTGCGAATGAGAGAGCAGGAGAAAGAAGAGTGAAACGCTGTTTGTCTCCCTGTGACCTCTCTGATGGATAGGTGAGGTCAGCTCAGGTCAGGCAGATGGAACAGAGATAAAGATGGAGGTGAGCCTAGGTCATCCACTAGCTGTCAGTGAAATGCCTCCACAGTGGGTGTTGGTTTCATTGGAGTGATGCTGTACTACACTATACCTAGAATTTACAAGTGTGGGGTGATTTAAGGAAGAGTGGAGACATCATGTAGCATCTCATTATCTGTTTATTTTACTTTTTTTTTTTAATTTATTTTCTCNAGTGGAGACATCATGTAGCATCTCATTATCTGTTTATTTTACTTTTTTTTTTTAATTTATTTTCTCTCTTAACTACCTTTTTAATTGTTTTATGGTGTGGTATTAAATTTTTAAGTTTTAAACTGTCATTTCATTGTGTGTTAAAATCGGATATATTGTTAAGCACCTTGTAACTGCTTTGAAAGGTGCTATATTATTATTATCTCCCACGTTGTATGATTATGAACTGAACAATCATCCTCTCTTGCTGATATAGTTGAACAAATTGTGCTGTTAGATGCCCAAATCCTTTAACATTCACTCCATCTTTATACAGTAAACGTTCCTAACATGAGATGTTGCAAAATGAAGGCTTTACAGAAGAATTAATGCTTAACAGTCAACCATAAACAAATGATAAAAAAAAACATAAAAAACAGCTTTTAATGTGTCAAAGGGGAAGAAGAACTGGTCAAAGCAACACTTTACAACACCTATAAGACTTAAAGAACTTTAAACGTAAGGGTCTTATGTCTGTATTGTCGGTTAGCACAACTGACTCTTTCTGTACAAGGGCTTAAGCTCCTGTGATTAAAATAGAAAATCCAACAGTCCCTCACCATATAAGGACACTTACAGAACAGAACTAAACAAAAGATCTTGGAGGCCTCCATTGACTGTATAGTATGTAATTTAGAATTTCCTGCTGAAACTCCTTAAACATTTCCTGCTTCCTTTGTGCAATGTTAAAATGAAACTAATTATAAACTTCACCAGAAAAGAGACAACACATCTTGTTTCTTAAAGGACATTACTGACAATTTAGCATGTTTGAGCCCAATACACAACCCACATACGTGTTATGTTACTGACAACCATTCCCAAGATGTACTTCTGGAGCAGTGAATTTTTTTCCTACCTTGCAGGCTACGATTGGTTTCAGTTAATTTCAGTATGCTACAAAAATAAACTTGTAAAGACTTGAAATTGTTTGTCAGTACTGTAACATGTATGCAGGTGTAATACAGTAACAATACATACATGTAATACAGTATGTATTGAGCTTAAACATGCAAAATCGCCAGTATAGTCCTTTAAACTACTCAGCGTAACTGACACCAAAGTTTGCACTCAGCAATGCCACATCAGTCTGAAAGGCTAAAAGGCTGGTATTACAGTGAATGGTCTCCAATGTGGTGGTAAAATGCTGCTTTGTACTGGAGTTTCAATAGCTTCAGATTACGTTTTACAGATAGCCTTTACTTGCTCTCACTCCCCAGCGATACAAGTCAGCTGTCTTGTGTACAACCGTTCAAATGACAATGAGGTCTGAAACATAAGAGGCAGATCTGATGGCCTCAGCTCTTGTCTGGTCAAGCTCGGGAGCTCTGCTTCTAGAAACAGACACTTCCAACAACGCTAATTGTCATGGCCCCAGACGCACTACAACAGGACAGCAGGTGGGATGATGGAGGCGCTGTGTACTATACACACGTCAGGCGGAGGAGCGTCTGTCTGTTTGATTGTCTGTGCTTCTGTGTGTGGTCAAGAGTGTGTCCTCAACTTGTGGCAGACCTTGTAATTGATCTGCAGGGCAACCAGCAGAAGGAGCAAAGGGTCATGCAAGGTGAGGCTACAACCGAGAGGAGTGTGCCACCCAGCAGACTTTGTCAAAGTGCCCATGCAGTGATATGCTTTAGAGATGGAGCTTTCACATAGATCAAAAAAAGTGTGACTTTGCTTAAAGTTGCGTCTTTTCAAATAAACAGCATGTCTGGAGATGTGATTGGATGAATCTTTGCTTGTGATAGTTACAGTTTCAAAGGCTCTTAATGCTTTATAATTGTAAGGAAGGAGCTGTTGACACCTCCATAGAGTCTAACATGTAATGATTTAATAATGAGACTTCTGTAGCAGCAGTTACGGTAAAGGCTAAGCTGCATCCCACCACTGAGAGACACTAATGTAAACTGAATCTAAGTTGAATTGTAAGTAATCGGTGCCCTTCAGCAATTTCTTTGATTTCAATAGCAACATCAGTGGCTTTCACATGCAGCAAACAAATACAGAAATAGGGAAGTACAAGGCTGAATACTGTAAAGGTTTTCTGTGATACACTCCATTTCTCACCAGGTCTGTGTGCCTTCGGAGCGGCCATGTTCATGACCCGGCTGACATCCTGAGGCTTGGGCGGTGAAGCAGTAAAGCGGCAGATGCCTGACTCTGATGGTGTGCTGGAGGTCATGCTGTCAGTGTAGTCGTTGGTCCCTGCTGTCATCTGCTCAGATGAGGTGTCAGAGATGAAGCACTCAGTGATGGTGAACTTGGCGTGACGAAGCTGCTCTTCCATCTTGGCGTGCTCGTAAGCCCTGGCCAGCTCCTCATAAGTGGAGGACGCACTCTCTGTCGATACCATGCTGCTCCGTGCACGATCTGAAGATACATATGTTGACAGGTTGAATTGCAGTTGCAGAACTGTAGCACAAAACTTGTTATTTGTGCAAATAATGCATAACTTAAAGCAACTGTAACATTTTTTGGCCTCTAGGGGGCAATAAAACTCCAAAATACATTGACAAACTCGTAACCCTGACATACACCTGGCTTATCAAGTTGTTATCCTAATATGTTACCCAACACTTCTTACACATCCAGCAACCTTACAGCAAAATTACTGTAACATCGGAGTCATGTTTCTGTCCATCTATTGAATCTAAGTCCAGTATTCACACTCCTTTTAGCTCAGTTTTAGTCTACACCAACTTCTGAGAAAAATATCTTTAGCTTTCTAGGTGATTAATTTTCTTCTAGTTTGCTGGAAATGACTGCCTATGGGTTTATGTTGGGGATTGGTGAGAACTATTAAGAGGAAATAATTTTATTCAGTGTTATCAAAAATATCACAGTGTTGGTTACTGCTTTATAATGTTTGAAATTAGTAAATTAGTAGTGAACGTAGGAAAATTCAGAGATTTGTCATAGGTTTCAAATGGATTTACTCCCTGAAAGACTTAGCAACATAATGCCCATAAGTCACACACTCAAACGAAAATTTACTGCCAACAGATTTTGAAATATGAAAAAGCAAAGATGAAAGCATGCAGGCCTCCTACACACTTGTCACACTTTACAGTCTCACAAAAGGAGCATGATGTCTGTCACATTCCCTAAGTTTCTAACTTCACAATGTCTGCACATCCAAAGAACACCCACCCAGGTGTTTTCACCTGATCAGACCTCTTGTCAGGACTGTGGGCACTTACACACTGTGCTTGATGGACATCTTCACAAATGTCTGGTTTGCCTCAACTCTTAAAACTTGAACCTGTACTTGAACCTGACTCTTATTAGGCTCAATGTCCAGCATTATGGACTCATAGATAGATAAATGGTCTAATTCTTTGGGCAACTTTAAATGTACATAGCAACTAGCACTGAATCTAATTCTTTGTGATTGTATTACATGTTTTGTGCATTTTGTTAAACAACACTACAAATAATATTAAAAAGTGTACAAACTCAAATCCTCACTCAGACACTTATGCTGATCTCATAAACTCTAGGCTTAATGTGGACATTGAGACTGGGCTTTAGCATATGGAGTTTGCTGACCTTACCCACCTTTGACCTGAAAAGAGATCATCAGCCACAGGAAGTGAAAACAGCTTATGGGTGTCATGTTCACCATCCACCAGCTCTAATCTGTACCTGTATCCTGTGAGGGGCTGACACTGTAGCTGTCGCTCTCTTTGTCCACAGATCCAGTAGCACGGGGCGTGGGGAGTCTCCAGTCAGTGGTCAGGGTGTGTGAAGAGCTGGTAGGGTGTGGCCGGTTCAGGGTCCACTGGCTGGCGTAGCGGCTCCGTGCTGCGACAGGACCAGCTTTGGCAGTGCGTCTGGCAGTGGGATCTGGGGTAAGAAGAGAAGGGACAAAATCGATAGAAATAATTAATATTGATATTAATTAATTTATCAACTCTCATTCTAAATTTTGTCAATTTAAGATCATGTAATAATGCAATTGCGTCAATGGTTTGAACATTTAATTATGATAATTTCATTAGATGACTGCGGTAATCTAAATGTTCCAACTGTATCGCATTATTTTCACAAACCAACATATCACGTTTCATAGTACTGTCCCACAGATTCATGAAATAGCAAAGACAGTATCATCTAGCTTGGCTCTAACTCTGTTTACAGACATATAAATAGTATCACATTCAGTCTGACCCAGACATGCTGCTGCTGCTCTATGCACACTGGGACAAATCAGAATGGGCCCATTTATACAAGGCCTGGATTGGATCTGGGTCCAGAAGAATAGCGCTGGTAATTGTAGTAGGCCAGAGAGAAGCGGACAGCAGTAATTCTATCGGCAGGGATGATGGATGAAATGATGAACTTGTTTGGTCAAGAGCAGGGAGAGTGCTGAGTCAGCAAATTGGGTTCAATCCCCACTGGTCAAACAAAATGAACCATTCAGGAGTGCTCACTTGTGTGTACACACGTATACTTGTAAATGTGTTCATATTTTACTCTGTGTTTGTGTGTTACAGATGCACTACTATACAGACATGGTGTTGGTTTTAGGCAATATCAGCTTTAAAAAGCAATATTTCTAAATGATAATATTCCAAGGCAAAACAAAGTTATTTCTTAACCACTGCCAAGGACTCTGTTTTCAGGACTTCTTAACATTACAAGATAGGATTTTTTGTTTTTTGTGTGTGTGTGTGTGTGTTTTTACATTTTTGCCATTTTCTCATCAAAATACACATACTTGAATGACAAAGATCTGAAACATGTATCCATTTATTGTCTATCACTACAGTACATGTATCAGATGCAGATCAAAACATTTTAAATATTTTCTGAAATTAAAATAACAAATGTAGAAATTGTGCACTCTTGGCGAGGTATATGCTGTCTGAGGCTTTCTAGTTTCTGGTGACAGTTTCTGCTGTACTGCCATTTATGGACTTGGAATTTTTGTGATTTCTCTGTGAGAGTGCAACTCAACACAATTTTTAAAGCAACAAATACAAATATAACACTCTTTTAACATATTATTTAGGCACATCTGGAAACTTTCAACGGTTTCCCATCTTCAGCCTTTCAAAAATGCATATTAGTGTCGTTCTCAATATTGACCACTATGGGTTGAGAGAATATCAGATGTTCTTCTTGGCTGAACAAAACCATATCAGTGCTATGCATGTGTGCAAGTGTACATACTTGTCTATATTGCACATTCAGGCCCAACAGGCCAGTTGTAAAAGGGCAGTCAGGTGAGGACGTGTCAAGAAGAAACAGGGAAATCGCTATATTCTTTATCAGTTCTGCTTCAGTGGAGCTCAAACAGCAGAAGCTCTGCTGCACTGCTGCTGTGTGTGTGTGTAATCTCACTGCTGGAGGGAGGCTCACATATTAAAGCAGTGTGAGGTTCGACTCAGACAAGTGTAAAAGCTATTTGCCTTGCATGTAATTCACATGAATAAGCAATGACATGCTATTACCAGTGTTTATATTTGAGGTCATTATATTTTACAGTAACATCAATCTGTGAGGTTTTATTGATATCCTTTGGATTGAGGAGGAAAATTAAGAGGACAAGACTCACGGCTGCAAAGTAACTAAATGAAACAAAATACTTTCCCAATTAGCCACATTCTGTTAGGATTAGCAGCACAAAAATAGCAGTAGTAGCAGTAATGTTAGTAGTAAAGGAAATAAATGTTGAGCACTGACGGTGGTGGGACTCACTGGTTCCAGGCCTGGCATCAGACACGTCCACCAGTGGTCCAGTAGCCTGGGACAGAGACTGGTAGTGGACTGTGTGGGTCACTGTGGAGGACTTCTGTTTATTTGTCTCCCCAAAGTCATTGTCTGTCAATAGCACGGTGGACCTGTCATCTGGGAGACAGGATATCAAGGGAGAGAGGGAGGAAGGAAAAGGAAAGAGAGGAAGGAAAGAACACAGAAATGCAGAGATGGCAAAAAAAAAAAAAGTTGTGAGAAAAAAGCAGGATCGAAATTTATGTCATTCATGACCATAATGGACAGGTTCTCCTCAAAATATCTTACCGATTGTCTCCATTGTGTCCCTCTCCTCGATAAGAAGCTGTGCTCTGGGGATGTCGATGTGCATTCTTAACGTCTGCTGCTGCTTGTTCACCGTATCTGGTGTTCGCGTGTTCTTACTGAGAAGAAAAATTCATTACCTCGCTGTGTGATTTTGCATTGTAATACAGAAATGCTAATTCAATTTAATTTAAGTCGATAAGTAACTCTAAAGAGGAAACACAGACGGCATATCCTCTGTGTGATATATTTGATTTTTAGTGATAGGTACTGTAACTCCAGGCTGCACTTTGATTTATGTTGGCTGCTTAAAGGTAAGCAGTGAGCATAAATTTAAATTAAGTGTACATACCTCATCAGCATTTCTGCCAGGCTTTTGGCATCTGTGAAGTCAGCACAGAAGTTGTTAATACCATAATAGAACTGTCCAAGTTGATAAGCTACAGTTGTGGAAATGTTATACAATCTCTAATGTAATATGAATAGACATTCCTCCCAAGAAATGGCAATGGAAGCATGTTAGAGTGAAGACAAAATGAACATGAGGTATTTGACAGTTTTGGATTAACTCAGTGTAATTTCAGTGGTAGTTCAAGGTTTTCTAATGTCAAGATGGAAAAACCATAGCTGAACAGAGGGGGTGGGCAGCAACACCATGCACTCTAACGTCTTCAACTGCAGAGCAATTTGCACCTCCATTCATGCAACTTCTTCGTCGACTTTCACACGACTGCTGTGACACAAGAAATCACTTGGCCCAAGGTGCGAACAGCTCTCAGAGGATAAATGCTAATCTACTGCACATACTGTCTCAGAACAAAGAAACTACTTGAGTGAGTAGTGAAACATCCTCTAGATTAAACAGCAAGTCCAGATGTCTTGAGCTACCACTGCTAGATATCCAGTCACCCTAATGACTCAGAGCCTTCAGAGACTCTGTGTAACTGATTCAGATGCAATTGAGAAAATTAATATTTGAATCACAGGACATTCTGAGTGTATCATTTTGCTTTTGTCTGTGCGATTGTAGATGCGATTTTAGATGTGCATACTGTATACATACACCGGTAGTCTTATATCTGTGTGTGTGTGTGTGTGTGTCTGACTGATATGTGTAAGACTTTCAACCTTAGTGTGTACAATTTTTAATCCATACTAACACAGTACATCACCCAGCTATGGGTTTACATCTTTTTATTCAGCTAAAATATATTATGAATCTATGAGATGGAGTTTACAGAGAGTAGACTATGATTTCATCATCAACCCACCTCTGAGTCTCTTGAGCCTCTGCTCCCTCCTTCTCCTCTTTAGCACCATAAGCATGATGAAGACCAACACAGCAACTACCAGAACAGAGGTGATGGTCACCACCATCTTCAGACCTCCACTGCCTGACATATTGTCTGAGATGGGATCTCCTGTTTTCAGCAGGGGAGGGATGGTACCTTGGAGGAAGACATAATAAAGTCACAGTTTCAAACATACAGGAGGAAATTATGGCTCAAAAGTAAGAGGTCAATGGAATAAAACTGTGTTTTACTTCTGTTTGGAGAGTACCATGTGTTTTCTCATGTGTTTTTATTAAGATTTTTTTTTTAGCTTCAATTTTTTTTTTTTTTAGCTTTAGTACTTTCAATCTGTGCATTTAGCTATGTAGATAATGGAATACTTTATTTTCAATATAAATGTATGAGATTTTTCAGTTGTGCGGTAAGTCACATGTTATTTTCCAAAATCACACATCTTATTGACAAATACAATTTCATGTGTAAAATTGCTTTCCTCCTTTAAGATTGAATATTACGTCAGTAACTTGTGGAAATTCCTTTTAATTCCTTTTAATGCATTATAATAATACCTAACAATTTATGCACGGTTATAATATCTATTTCTCCTTGGTCAGAGTGGAAAGGGTTGTATCTGAAATAGGCTGAGGCACCAGGTTTGCAGAAGGCTGCATATGAGCTGTAAATCTCCTGGGGTGAAGCCCAGCAGCTGAACTGAGCTGCAGAACCACTGTTAAACTGACAAAAGCATCCACTCCCAGATGCTGGCGCGCACACACACACACACACACACACATCCACTTATACACTCTGACAAGCAGAGCTTACACGTCTCAGCAGAACCCTTCAGAGGAAATTAATGAATAGTGTGGAGTGTAGCACAGAGCTCTCATCACCTTCCATCCTTCTTTACAGCTCATACAGTTCCTTTGTGTGTGACTGACACAATCCGTAGCTCTAGGCAAATAAAGCTACGCCATGGCCTGTGGAGAATCAGAGGACTGTCCCTGTCTTCTTACTCAGCTGAGCTCTCAAAATACCTGTCAATACGCTCAAAGCCTGACAAATAGTCTCATTTACAATTTTATGGTTTTTCATAAAGCAGATGCAGTATTGTAGGCAGAATTGCTGTACGGCATCCAAAGCTCAAACCAGTTCAATTTTTTTTTTTTTATTCTATAATTTTTTAAATGGAGATTTTCAAAATCTGGTCCCATTTACACCTTGAATTTGCATGCAGCCTTGTTATCTGGATCCATTATACAGATTCTGAGGCTGCATGCTAATGCAACGGTGTAGATGCATACAGAACACATTGTGATCGGAATGCTATCAGATCTGCCAGACCACATATGGATGTGATTTGGCTCATATTGTGATCAGATCTCTGTCAAACCTAGCCATGTGTAAATGCAATCTGTACAACTGGGACACAATCATGGGGTAAATTCCCACAAGTTAAAAACATCACCCAGTCTCGTCTTCCTGGTTCCACTTGCTCTCATTCACTAAGTGGGAGTTGTGACTTGCTGTAAATGCGTACCTACACCTGGAACCCAGAAAATTACTGCCCACACAAAAAAGTTATTAGTTATTTTAAAAATGAATAAGATCATCCATAGAGCAAGGAGGTAGGATGGGCTTAAATAGAGCCATAGCCCACCTACTGAGATCCGATCACAGTGCAGGCAGGATCTAGATAATAAGAACGCATGTTGATGCAAGGCATAAATGCAAGTCCTGTCATCAGATGTCATTATTCAGATAATGTATCCAAATAACGAGACTGAATGTTAACGTTAATAAGATCAATTAGTTTTATATGTGTTTAACAATGTAAACATACTTGTGTATGCAAACACATTCACTTTTATTGTGCCCTAATTAAAAACTGTAAAATGACTATTGCGCCCAGCTTGTCTCCATGCAAATGGGAATTTAACATTATTAAGCAATTCCAATAACATGCAAGAAAAAATGAAGGGACCTCATCAATTATCACTGAGTTATTACATTATCAGTTGCTACAGATCCTCCTAGTCAATCCTGATCACATTATCCTCAATCTGTGCAATTCTGTGGAAATCTTAAATCCAAACTCACTTCCATCAGCATTGAGAGTAGCAAAGGTGATCCTCTTTTCTGCGGAGCCAGCGCTGTTGGTGACCTTCATCTGCAGTTCGTACCAGGTTGCCTCCTGCAAGTCGTACAGGATGTAACTCTTGGTCAGCGATGTGCGCTGGGCTGTGGTCCAGGTGGCCGCGTCCACAGCTCGGTATTCCAGTATGAAGGAGGTGATTGGACAGCCGCCATTATTCCAGCCAACCAGGTTGAGTCTGGCCCTGGTGGAGTTAATGCTGGTGAAGAGTTCGTGTTCTTTGGCAAACTGGGGTTCTGAGAAGAGAACAGAGAGGAAAGTGAAGCTATGACAAAGAACAGGTTGGAAACAGACTCAAGATAGTTTCACATACTTCAAGATTATTTTGGTACAAACATTCTGAATCATCCAAGTTGATAACTTTTGTTGATATGAAAAAAATCAGATGATGTATGAATATCTTACAGTTCTCATAATTTGAGGTAAAGGCGGAAAAAACATTTTTTTCTTAAAATTTATCACTATTGTGTTGTTTTTACAGGAGTTTATGAGTTTTTAGGATCAATGGAAAAAATGTTATATTGTCATTGCAGTTGAGCAAAGAAAATATTCTCTTATATTCATCCAACCTCCCTGAGTTACTAACACAAACTGTAGTGTAGGTATGGGAACATTCCTTCAAACTGAAGTTGCTTTAAATTACCTCAGACAATGTAATTAGCCTATATCATAGAATTGCATTTTGGCTGATGTGGGGTCTCATAACTCAAACCACATAATGTATAGAAGAAAAAATAGTCATTCTCTACCTTTCCCATGGGTCTTTGCCTCAATGATCTCACTGATGCGCCCTGGCCCCACTGCATTCTGGGCCGTGAGGGTGAATTTGTACCAGGTACCACACTTAAGGTTCTCCAGACGGTATGAACGTTCACTGGGGCTGATGGGAAAACTGCCCCACCGCTCACTGTTGTCCTCTGAGTACTGCAGGATGTAACCTGGAAAGAAGAGTGGAGAGAAAATGAGAGGAAAGGGGCAGAAGGGAAAAGGGAAGGTGTGCTAGATGGCAGGTTTGTAAAGTGAATAAAGCTGTAGAATAAACACATTAACAAAAAAATACACTAGGATTGTTATTTACAATTTTCTGAAACCATCATCACCTTTATAATAATCTCTATGTGAACACAACTGTAGGAGTAAGTGCACCTGCTCACCCGTGGTGGGTGTAACATAATATTTAGGTGAAGACTGAGAATTGTGAGCTGAGGAGGAGTTTGTATCTGGTGATGGATGGCTCCACACCATGCAGGGAAGCAAAACAAATATCACAGAGAAACGATCATGGACAGTTTTTGTAGGTATTCTACTCCGAGGACAAGAACCCCCACTCGTGTCGCCACAATGAAGGAGCAATGATGAATTACCACAACTAGTCTGACTCTGATTGGGCTATGGTCAAGATGGAAAGCTTTAATCTTTCACTTTAACAGACCTAATCTTCCACATTCCTTTTTAATCTACTGACTGTCTAATTTGAAAGACTGGAGTACCTCAGTACCAGCACCAGATAATGAGACAATAGAAGAACAGCGATTTTAATGTGGGAGATGACATTTGGTTGAATTGACTGTGGTGATCATAGTGTGCAGAAATGAGGTGGTTGTTTCTGTGTGAGTAGATGGGAGCGAGAGTGTGTGTCCATCTCTCTCACCTCTGATGGAGCTCCCTCCATTGTCTCCAGGTATCCATGATAATGTGATTGATGTGGTGGTCGTCTTGGTAACTGTGAGGCGTGGCTGGTCAGGAGGGACTGTCGACAAGAGGACAAACATTAAATGTTTATTGTATGGCTAATACTTGTACTAAATTGCGTCATTTCTCCATGCCAAGATCTCCAATCTTTTATTGTACTGTGGTGCCCCCTGTTGAGCCACTGTTACCATATTCCTGACGGAGCTGGCGAGATCATTTGTTGAGGATATTTTGTGCAATATTATTATTATTTATTTATTTATTTTTTTGCCAGTGACTACAGGAAAGTAGTAGAAATAAACCAACTTTCATAACTTCATTATGATTTACAAAGATTTGGTTCGTGGTTTATTTTCACAAGGTTCAGGTCTCTTACATGTTTTGTGTGTAAAATCATTTTTATTCAAAATTCCTGAAGTTTAATTTTTTCCTCATTTGCTAAACTAATTACATGTACACGAACAAGGATGTTTTTCATGCTGTGACATCCTAATATATCCTGATATGCTGATAGAATTTAGAGTGAAATTATTTAATTTTTAGAGGAGTCCTGCTTTCGTATACTGAATAATATTTACATGTTTTATACTCATGTATACAAATACAATACACTTAATTAGAATTCTACTTAACTCTCAGCCAGCTTTTCTTAAATTAAGGATCTTAGCCCATAATGAGCCTGTTTCTAGTGACGCAGGACATGACTAGAGTGCAAACTGACACTGTTTCTCACAGCTACGGTAAATTCTTTCACTTTGGACTCCTGAGTCTTTTGTCTCGCACAAAATGGGCAGTTAAAGTGCTTCACTGTCCAAGTTTCTTTAGTGGAGTTTTATTATTTGCTGATTAGTATGCAGCGTGTATTTTTGTATGACTCTGATGAGTCCTGAAGTGTCGATAATGCTGCAGCTATTGACGTACCTTGAACCTGCAGGTTGAGTGTGATCTCATCTGACCCCCAGTTGTTGCTGGCTACACAGCTATAGTTCCCAGAATCCTCTGCTTTCACTGTGCGTATGATGAAGCTGCCGTTGCCATGGACACTTCGACGGCCATCCACCAAGACAGGGGTAGGAGTTCCATTGGTGCTACAGACAGAAACAAAATATGCCACATTATGCATGTTATGCAATATCTGGCAACATATTATAAAGGCTAGACCTACAGATTAATCCAAAAAATAAACGCAGAGGATTTTCTCTATAAAATGTTGAGATTCCACTGGTACTCAACAATATTACTTGAGTGTTTGTGTGTCACTTACTTTCCCTTGAGCCACTTAATAGTCGGAGGAGGGTCTCCAACAGCCTTACATGGCAAAACAATATCTTTCATCCAGGGAGTGGTCACTGTGCCATTGAAGGTCAGAATTCTGGCTGGAGCTAACAGTAATAGACACACATGTGCGCACACACACACACACACACACACACAAACACCCGTGGCATTAATACACAACTTTGTGGGCTGTGAATCCATGAAATATCCTCCTGGGTAAAAGATGTTTTCATGTGGCTAAAACTCCACCGTACAACACTGCAGGTGATTTTAAGGCCACTTTAGTTATGTTTGTGTACCTTTGGCCAGAGGCTCCACAGTGATCTTCTCGCTGTTGTTGCCATGGCCAGCAGCAGTCACAGCCACCACCCAGATGCTGTATTGTCTGTTCCGAGCCAAGTTAGGGATCCTGTAGAAATATGCGTCTGGGGAGGCCTCAAACTCACTCATCACCTGGAAACCAAGAAGAGAAGGGAGAAGGTTCATGTATCACTGTGCACTGATTTTACGTGGTTTTCTTCCTATTTGCTGTTTCATATGCTCCTTTAATGTTTCATTGGTTTTGTGTCTTTGTAACTTGTCTGCATCCCCACGTTCGGCTCCTATTGCACACCTGGTCATTCAAGGAGAAGAAGTCTCTCTTTGAACTGCCTCTACTGGGGTTTCTTTCATTTTTTCTTTATATGGTAAGTTTTTTTTTTTTTAAGGAGTTTTTCTTGTCTTTGTAGTAAGTAAATAAATAACTTTAGTAATCCCCAGTGGGGAAATTGGTTTATCCCCTGTACATAAAAGGACTTTACATAAAAGACCATACACATTAAACACATTCAGTTGCACATTTCAAGAAGGGCATAAAAAACCATTCAGCGAACCGTAAAAACGCGACAAGCAGGAGAAAAGGTACAGATACAGACAAATACTACTATATATTCTATAAAAACTACCAATATAAAAAATCGATACAAGTAAAAATCATCCAATAATTTAAAAAGCACCAAGTAAAAAAAAAAAAAAAAAAAAAAANCAGCAAGGGGAAAAATACCCAATAATTAATAAATTAATAAATACATACCAATCCAACAGACTAAAAAATCTACAGTGCCATGGTGCAGATAATCCCTTTCACATGTAATTTTTTAAAACTTTCACCGCTGAGGGCACCAAGGACCTTCTGAATCATTCAGAATTAGAGAATTTGGGCTGGGTTGGGAACCATTAATGCGTGGCCCTTTGAAACATTGTATATGATATTGGGCTATAAAAATAAACTTGACTTGATTTAACATAAATGATTTAATCTGTAGGTTCTTGTAGGAGCATGGCAGTACATATTTTCATATTTACTACAGGACATCAAAATTCTACCCTTGGTGTCACTGTGCATGCTTTAATACTTGAGTTATACAGGATTACAGTAACAGGCTGTGGAAAACAATGTGGAAAAATTGAACAAGCACACTGAAAAGGTAATGGTAATGCTGTTACCATCGGATGGAGGTTAGAGCAGAAGACGATGTACTTCCTGATGATGCCATTGAGTTTGAGTGGAGGCAGCCAAGAGACAAACACCACAGAGCTGCTGGAGGCTGCAGCCTTCACCCCCGCTGGGGGCCCAGGAACTAGTGAAGAAGAGAAGAGAATATGGCTACGAGTTACCAAAATAAACATATTTACTGAACACTGCTGTATATCACAAACCAAATAATTTACGGCACATTATCTTACATCACCATGAAATTTTGCCTGGCCAAAAGAAAGTAAATTTAATTTGTTTTATAATCTGGCAAAATTTATGGAAAAAACATACATTGAAGGATTCTTATTTCCAACTACACAGCACTTATAATAATTTTAGTGTACTATTTTTGTGCCACATATAACACCTTTAATTAGAAACAATATCATAAGTAGTATCTTGTATTTAGATGAACTAATGTTATTGGAGCTAAATCTCAGGCATTGAGAGTTGCTTGGTGACAGTATTTTACAATGTACAATATTCAAGTAACTTCAATTATTTGATACTTTTACATCTTAAGTGAAGTAAAACACAGAAGTCAGTCTTATAGAAAATTTCTATGAATGGAGCACCTGTGTTGTTAGATTTTGATTGAACATAAATGTGAGTGAGGTCTCTCCTTTCTGGTGACATAGCATACCATCCTCTTTGGTGCGAACGTAGATCTGTTCGCTGCGGACTCCATCTCCAGCGTTGGTGAATGCTAAGACCTGGATGCTGTAGTTTGTGTATTTCTCCAAACCGTCCAGCTCCAGAGATGGCTGAGCAGTCGTCACGTTCCTGATTTCTCCCAGTTCTGATACATGAGAGGAGATACGAGGCTGGGCATTAGAAAAAATGGTTGGTAATGTATGTCATGGCATGAACTATCAGTGTGTTTATTATAAATACAAATAACAAAAATAGTAATTCTGTCATCAGAATGTTGCTTTCAAGTGATGGGAGCTAAAATTTGATTTTTGGTTCAGAAAACAACAAGGACTGCTGTGTACAGTATTAAAATGGGATATTAAAATGGGATGTTGTATATTGACATTTTATTTATTTATTTTTTTTTTTAGTGAAAGCATAAAGCATAAAATACTTTGTTTAGCTACATGTAATTTTTCTGTCTATTTTTAAGTTTTTGTCAATTGTGTGTCAATTCACAGTTTAGCGAAGTTTTCTAAATCAAAAAAACATGGATCAGAAGATTTTACTTGACACTTGTTTGCTGTGACAGTGTGTGTGTACAATTCTGGGACCATGTGTGCCCACACACGCGCGCGCACACACACACACAGTATAATACAACATCAAACATACATGTACAGGGAGAAGAGAAGATGGAGGAACACAGTTAATGTACATCTTTTATTAAATTACTATATGGTACAGTAAGATGCACTCATATTGTCTACTAAATATTCTCTCCTCTCCTCTCCTCTCCTCTCCTCTCCTTCACTGTGTCCTGTCACTCAGGGCTGAGGCAGAGGGCCTCACTGAGTTATTGCATCATGAATTATTGATGGAGACTCGACAGGCTGCAGGTTGGATCACTGCCATAGGGCATGGTGAACATTTGAGGAAAAAACATGGGAACCAGTTAAATCTGTTTTTCCCCTGAAATATAGTTCTGCTATGTCCATCGTTAATGAATGTTAGAAATAATGCCATTTATATTGTAATGTTTCTCATATTTAATCAGATTCTGTAGCTCAGAGATTTAGAAGCTTAAATTCCATAGAGGTAACACTAGCTAAAATTAAAATGTTGCCATAATACAAATAAAACAGCAGATGGATACAGATTTTGACATTTCCACTGGTTAAAAATAAAAAATCTTTTCATCTACGCGCAGCATCTCATAAACTTTAAATAGCATGAGTCACATTTAGCTGGTTAAAATTAACATGTGGTGAATGAGATGTGATTATTCCCTACCGAAGCAAACTAATCTTGGTTATTTATTAGGAAATGACTGCTAGTTTGAGGTATTAGCGGGAACAGCACTAAGTTAAGTCATTAGAGAACTCAATTATCCAGTAAGTTAACACAATGTGATGATACCACATCTCCCCCTAGTGGAAGAATTATGACAACAAGGAACAGCAATGAAAAACAAAAATATTAAATCATGAAAAGTCAGATGGTGTTATATACTGATATTGACTTAATCAGTAAGTAAACCATGCATATATCTATAAATAATGTCTGTGTAATTTGTGGTGGTGCATGTTAATACCTCCATCAGGAAGATTGGCCCAGTAGATGACTCTGTAGCCTTGCAGGTTTCCGTTAAGCGCCTCCCTTGGCAGCGGCATCCAGGAGAGGGAGATGACCTCTGGAGACTTGGCCACAGCCAGGACATTTTCAGGAGGCCGAGAGGGAACTATCACGCAGAGAGGACAGAAATTATTGGAATGCAGGCCTAATATATAGTAATATATAGTCACATGTTTTCCTCTTCACTGTGAGAACCCAACTTGAAAATTACTGGTGAAAACTACTGTGTATTTTTTCCTTAGAATTTCACCTATCAAATTCACTCTCACTGCACCGGTGATGAAGGGATGAAGAAGAATATCATCCCCATCCTTGAACAGTACTGGAGATATAGTACATATTTGTTAATGTAATTCAAAAACTGTCAAAAACAGTCTTTCACGAGGAATAAGCTTGAGCTTTTTTGAGACTCACTGCATCTAAAATGGCAATATGCCAGGGGTCAAATATGGTTCAAGCATCACTCATGCAATTCAAAATAAAACCTTAAAGTGGATCACAAAACCAGCACAAAAGACAATATAATATCTTCATGAACTGAATACAGAAACACTGAAACAAGCATCCACCACTGATGTGACTGTTCATACACTTACAAAAGATACAACTATAGACAAATCTGCATCAGTGTCAATTTTACTGCTCCTGTGACATTCACTATCAGTATGATTTTTTCAATATAAAAAAAGAAAAGTCAAATAGAAGTGAAAAATAAGCTTAGCAATTGTTTTAACCTCCAAGTATTACTCAGCTGGAACAGTAGTTGTACTGTGGTGCACTGCAGATACATTTCTCTCTGAATCAAGAGCAATATAGTCACAATTCACTTACCATCCTCCAGGGTCTTAGTGACCACCTGCTGTGAGGACGGCCCCGTACCCGCCCTGTTTGCAGCCTGGACCACCACACTGTACTGAGTGAACTTCTTCAGATTGTCCAGTACAATGTTCTCTGTGGTGTCTCCTGTGGTGTCCAAACTGATGATGGTGAACTGGTGGCTACCACCGGGACTGTACTCCCTGTAGCCCACCTGGTAGCCACGAATCACTCCATTCTGCAGGTGCTTCTGGGGAGGCTATGAAGCAAAAATAGGAGAGCAAAAACTATTAGAGCATAATAAATCACAAGTGTGGTATCCTTAATTTATTCACAGTTTGAGGTGATACAAATTCCAAAGTCATCATCTATTGAATATGATGTTGTTCTTCCCAATGCTATCCATTATCTGTAATATAATAATTTCTAATGAACTGCTGAAGCATTATTATCTTTGTATCAATTAGTCATGAGTTGTTTAGGCACAGCTCCAAATTATGGGTGTATTGGATTACATTCTGGAATTTATTTCAATGCTTCACATAGTGAGACATAAAAATAGTAAGATGCATGAAGTTTGATACCTTCCAGGTAACTTTGATGCTCTGGGGGGAGGTGGGATCCAAGAAAACATCTTGTGGAGGGCCATCAGGGGCTGTAAATCAAACACATCACGAATATAGCAAGCCCACCTTCTAATGTGGTGGGGATGATCAGCCATGGAGAGCAATATACTTGTCATTCCATTCAATTTCTCTAGATGGTGGTGTTGAGTTACAAATGTATTTTCCTGCAGGCTTTTGCTCATTCAGGCACCTTGCATCTTCCACCTCATATGAATTAAAACCCCACTGTAATAACTTTAACCTTTAAAAATAATGCTAGAAATGACATGTGTGATTTAAGTTCAGTTTTATGACCTTTTTAGCCATAAATCCAGTTAAATGTGCGATGGAGGAATCATTATAAGCAACAGAAGGTAAGTGAACTGAGTTAGACTGAACCAAATCTGAACTGATTTGTTTAATCAAATATAAAAGACTCCAAATGATGACTTCCATTTAAAAACAACCATTAAATAATTATGTGCAAGATGATTCATCAGAACCAGAAGAGATAACTGACACGTTATCTAAGGTATACAGTTATTTAAACACACAAAAATGATGGTGCTATGATAGACAAATTAACACTTTTATCTGACTAATCATATCATTTGGAAGAAGCAGTTTCACTTTTGCACCTTCATAGAGTAAACCTCTGAAAAACTATAGTTGAACTCATTCTAAAATATTTTTTAATGTTACTGTTTTGTAGCAGTTTATACTCAGTTAAAAGAGCAAGTCTCCACAGGATGACGCTTCAGACTCATAAGAAGCTGACTAACCTGCTTCATCAGTGGTGATGGTGAGCTCGTTGCTAGGGTTGCTGTTACCAATGATATTCTTGGCAACCATTCGGATGTTGTAAGTGGAGGATGGGTGGAGGTCGATAATAGTGGCCTGGTTGAGCTGGGGTGACACATCCTTGGTTACCTGGGCTGATAGCCATGAAGCTAGATGACAGAAACACAGAGAATGCAATTTCCACAGTTAACTCATAACCAAGAACATTTCAGTAACTCTTATAATAATTTTTTCACATGTCAGATATAAAAAGTTATTTCCCTAACCCACATACCTGTCTTGTTTTTGCACTCGATGTCATATCCAGTGATGGGGCTGTTGCCATCAAAGCCCATGGTCCAGCGGAGGGCGATGGTCCGATCTTTGACTTCCCGAATCTCCACCTCAGGAGGGTCGGGTGGCTCTGTGGAGTGAATTTAAAGGTAAATGAAAGAAAGAGAGAGAGAGAGAGAGAGAGAGAGAGAGAGAGAGAGAGAGAGAGAGACTTAGGTACCAGGCAGACACAGACAGCCCCATTGGTTTTACTCTGTCTGTGACTTTCCTGGTGAGAGATTATGAACTGCAACAAGTAGAAATCATACTGCACAGCAATCAAATGAATAAATGAAAGAACAAAGTTCGGGGGGGGNTGCTTACCTTGTACTGTTAGCTGTATGATGCCTCGGTCCTCACCGAAGGAGTTGATGGCATGACAGGAGAAGAACCCAGAGTCTTCACGGACAGTAGGCATGATCTAAAAAGACACACCACACCGGGCATTCAGGTGAGTAGAGAGCTGGGAATCCAAAATTATTATTATTATTTTTTTTTTAATCCCAAGTGATTCTTAGTGTAAAGGACTGGTGATTTTGCATGTTTGAGCTCAATAAATACAACCTACATACATATTACATTACTACCAACCATTTCCCAAAACATAGTACTGAAGCAGTAAATTTAAAAAAAATTGGTTTGCCATTGGTTTCAGTTTATCCCAATACACTGTAAAAAATAAATTTATCCAGACTTGAAACATCCTTGAGATAAGTAATCCATAACAGTAGTATCTTTTTTTTTAAATTAATTAATTGAAGTTACTTAATTTAACCAATCCAACACAGAGCTACATGGAAGAAAATGTATGTCTCCACCAGGGAATATCGTCCCAGGAGAAGATGGCTGTTACTGAGAAATTAAAAAGACCATGCCTTCTACAATTGTGCATTGCAAGTGTTAACAGGTGAAACATTGATTTTTAAGGTGAATGTATCATCTGAAGATTTGATTTTGAAAAATTAGGGGATTTGGCAAAATAACACAAAAACTAAAATATGGTTTTATGTTTTATTAAATGGTTGTCAGTAACATAACCTGTATGAAGATATCTACTGGGCTCAAACATGCAAAATCACCAGGTATGGTCCTTTAGAGGGGGCAGTCTACTCATTTTAAATGCTTTTTTCTTTACTTATTACTGAGATAAAGTAAAGAGATAGTCAAAGCTCTGGTGGGATTTTATTTAAAATCATGTGAGACACAACTAGTCAGTTATCTCTGGGCAAATATCCCTTGTGATTTGTTTTTGTTTTTTGTTTGTTTTTGAAATACTGAAATACATATGTACTAATACTAATAGACTATGTTTTAATAAGCATCAAACTGAACTAGGATGGTCTGAAATATTTCAAACTGTACTTGAAGATTTTTTGACTACCCAAAAATAAGAATACATACGTTTGTTTTGTACAGAAGTGAACTGAAAAAACCCACCATCAGGGTGGAGATGACTTCATCTGCCACCTCTTTGACGGTGACCACGTATCGGCTGGTNCCCACCATCAGGGTGGAGATGACTTCATCTGCCACCTCTTTGACGGTGACCACGTATCGGCTGGTCTCTGGGTTGATGATGCGTTCCTCCTTCTCCCAGCGCACCATGATAGGCTTCTCCCCGTGAGCTGTGCAGCTCATCCTCTTCTCCTCCCCCTGTGTGGCCAGCGTGGTGTTGGGGTAGGAGGTGATCATGGCTGGAACTAGTTTGGTAGTTTAAGGATGGTGGAAATGATAGGAGAGGAGAGAGAGGATGGAGATAGAGAAAACAGACATTATTACTAAAATGTGTGGATGTTTTCTGTACCGGAAAAAAAAACTGTGTAGTAATACCAAAAATCACCTACTTTAAACACTTTTATTGTCGTGCAGATCTGATTTGGGGTGTTTTTATGTTGTATGACGTGTTGTATGATGTCTTTAAATTAATTTCCCACATTTATATATCTATCTAAATTGTATACCTACTTCACCTTACATTATTTAAAATTTATTCCACCATCATCCCCACATTGGAAATAATTGTTTAATACTGCCATGTATTAATCTCTGAGTATATAAATACTGAATTATTATTGCTGGATACCTTCATACCACACAATACATGAAATCAGATTTTACTTTGACGAGCACAGCACATATCCGCAAGATCTAACTGTATTTCTTGTATTTCCCTAAGAAGACTCCCTTCCGCTTTCTTCTGACAATTATAACAACCATTATCGCACTCCAAGGACCATCATGAACTCATGCTTGAGTCTGTCTGTCTCTCACAATACTTAGAGAGTGAAATGGAGCCCTTCAGGTAAGCCTCTTCCTGCTTTGATAATGACAGTGAAAGGTAACATGCTGCTTTCTGAGCTGCAGGAGTTAGAATGACGCAGAGGAACGGAGAAGAAAGTGGTGACTCCTAACTGAACTCCCATCGGTGTACGTCTGGAGCCAGCCTGGCTCTACACCGTAACCGCACACCAGGCTCATTACCAATAGATCTTGTCTTTGTGTGTATATGTGTGTGTGTGTGCATGTGGTTTAGCAGAAGGAGGAAGTATCTGCTGTGAAAGTCTCTCAGTCAGATTGCTCACAGTCTCACACACTTTCTTTCTTTTTGTCTCGATTACAATACAACCCAGACAGAGACTTTCAGGTACTATTCAAAGCATAATGATCTCAGAAGTGTGAATCTCCTGAATTAACTGGATCATATTAACTTCTGAGACTCTACGTAGAGCGAGTGAATATGCTAATCTTCATCAGTGTGAACATCATCTTCATTACATCTGCCAAGGAGGTTATTGTTTGTCTTTAGGATATCTAAGAGTACAATGAAGTTTTTCAGATATGTGGGACAAAAGACAGCTTGATTAGATTTTGAGGCAGATCTGATTCATTTTTTTTTCACTTTGTCTAAACTAATCTTAATAAAATGTGTATCCAGTGATGGACTACAATAGGTATAGCTTAGTCCAAATCCAGATATTGATCCATATATGGCAGATTATGGCAGATTTGGGGCAGTGGTGGCCTAAAGGTTAGAGAAGCGAGCTCATGACAAAGGGTCACCAGTTCAATCCTTAGACTGGCAGGAGAAATCAGGGTTGGGGAGGTGAATGAGCAGTGCCTCATTGTCGCTACTGAGGTGCCCTTGAGCAAGGCACCTAATCTCCAAATGCTCCAATGGAGCTGCTCAGTGGCCAGCAGAGAAGTCTGTGGTTGTACTGGGCAGCTTCCAAGTGTGTGTGTGTGTGTGTGTGTAGGGCGTTTCTGTAAAAGAACTTCGATGCTCAGTGAACTACCCCTGGATAAATAAAGGTAGAAAAAAAATAAAATAAAATATACACCACATTTATGACTTTGCTATACAGTGACAAACAAGAATAGAAACATGCATCTACCACCAATATGTATCTATGATGATGCTGAGTCATCAGTACAAAACAGTTTAAGCATATTTTCAACAGTTACAACACAGATCCTGAAAAAGATGATGTCTGCAATACTTCTATGAATTTGCATGATAAATCTTTTTAAATATCTGACTTTGAGGTAATGATAGCAAATGTCTGGGCTTTGGCGTTGTTTGAGTGCCCTGGAGTTATGATATTACAGGCATTACAATACTTGTAAATCAATTCAAACCACCTGTAAGTAAGTTCTAAATAAAGAGAAGAAAAACTTTCAGATATCTTTCAATGATAATACAGTACTGCTACAAATTGCATAGTGGCTAAAAAAGGATAAGCTAATTAAATTGGTATCAATCTGAGAGCAAACAAGCATGAGAATCCATTTAAACCTCTGTGCAACGAATATGACAACTGGAAACCCTCATAATTCTAATTTCAGCTGGTTATCTTTGATCTTATAGGGGAAACACCAAATAACATATACAGCATTTCAACATTATCATGTCCAATAATTTGATTCATACAACGCAGGATAAAGTGAAATTTATTGCAATTTGACCAAGTGTTTGGCTTTTAATTTTTTATAAACAATATTTTAAGGAGTATTTTTTTTTCATTTGTTTGGGATTGGTTTATTAATAGTCAGTGATCTCTGATGCTGATACAACATGCAAGTAATAATTATTAAAAGGTTTCCAGTATCTGTTCAGTAAATATGTACTGTGGTACATATTTGTCAGCGTAAAGGACAACAGCAGCAGCTACGTTTGGCAGATACGAGTGTAACGGTGCTTGCAGGCCTTCTCCTCCAAGAGAGATGCAGTGTATGTTAGAGTCAGCGAATGTCGGTACACTCCTGAATAATGTGTCTGTGTGCATGTGTATGAGTGTTACACTGTGTGTGCATATGTATGAATGTGCGCATGAGAGCTGTGTCTGTGGGAGCTAAGTGGGCGAGCGTAGAGAGCAGAGAAGTCTTGTGCTCATGACACATCTCAGCCACACTACACGATGGAGGAGAGAGAGAGAGCATGTACCCCTGCAGCGCTAACTATGATCCCTCTCTCTCTCACTCCATCTCCCTCCTCAGGCTCCCACCAGGATAGCGATGATTTAATGATGAGAGAGACCACTTTGATTATTCATACACAGCAGACAAGTCCGCTGGCTGTGCTGCTGTCTCACACAGACTCACACACACTGGCATGCAAGTACGCACGCATTCAGAAACACAAGAAAGATGCAGACGTTTGCGCGCACACATACAGGAATGCAGAAATAAAGGCAGATATGGAGATAGTAGTCATGCACACATGAACATTATGAACGCAAACACACTGACAAGATACAAAGACATGAGACACACACACACACAGCTACACACACAAAAGTAATGACATAGCCAAACATCCAGAAATACAGTGTGTAAATACACACATTATTTTTAAACATATGCCTCTGGGTCAAATAGTTTTTGTATGTAATCATGTAATTATCATAGGGAATCACAAGTCAATTAAAGTGCTTCCAATCACGATGAATCATTTATTATATTGTACTTGTGTGAATGGCAATTTGCCTTACAAGATCTGAATTGCCCTGATGTGTTAAACTGTACAAACTGTACATTCTTAAAATGCTGTTACATTACATTACTAAAACATAAAAATCACAATTTATTTCTCAACTCTGCTGTTATTTAAACACGCACTGATGAATCGATAGTATGTTGGACATGTTGTATATGCACACATTTTAGAAATCCAAACGCAAGGTGTAACACAACAAATGTGCCCAAAAACAGATCCCATATACAGTAACCCCCCCCACTCACACAATGCATACACACACCCACACTCACATAGACATACTACATTGATACGACTCTGTCCTTCTTTTTCCTTTTTTCCCACTATATCTCCCTTTTTCCATTTTGAGGAGAGCAACAGAAATCAAAAGTAGCTATCTGTATGTGTGTTTGCGTGCATGTGGATGTGCATGTACACTAGGCCCTATGTGTTTGTGTGTTTGTACATGCACCCTCAGCTCTCATCCACCCCCAGTATGATGGAATATGTCAGACTGGAGACTGCTAACATTTAAAGCTCATGTCTTATTCACTCTCAGCCCCTCCCTCCCTCCTCCCTTCACCCCATCACCCCCTTCCCCACTGCCCCCGCGCAGGAAAACGCTGATTTATTTTGCATAGCAACTATGAATTTTAAGCAAGTCCCATTAAAAGAGTCTCCTCAGCCCCTTTCTCTAAATGTTATTGCTCCTTAAAGGGGGCTATTTTCTTCATCTAAATCTGAGGCCTTGGCAGTGCAAGTGAACACTGAAAGGACTCAAAACACACACAACGAGAGTGTGTATGTGTGTGTGTGAAATCATGTGTGCATGTGCATCTTTTTTGTCATTTATGTACACACGAGTGCATTTGTGTGTAGGTGCATGTACGTATTTGGAGTTGTATGTCTAAAAGTGCCGTTATGTGAAGTAGGCTGCAGTTTCTCCAACTTTCTACAATCTTTTCTACTCTTGGATGTGCTTGGGTGGCTGAGGTGAGGCTACTTGCTTCTGCCTCATCTCATCTCTATGCATCTACTGTGCAGCACTTGCAGGGCCCCGGGCTAAACCTATTCTTTTTGATAGCCCATAATTGCTCGGTTGATGTATATTTTTTAATATCCAGCGATATTACAGGGACCTGGTAATAAAACATGGGAGGGTAGAGGAAGAGTGTGTGTGTGGGAAGAGGGGAAACAAAGGAGAAAGAGAAGGCTGAGAGAGGGAAAAGGAGGGGACTGAGACAGAAAGGAACAGACAGGAAGAGAGGGAGGCACAGATGGGAAGGGATAGAAGAAATGCAAAGAGGTGGACAGCTTGCATCCCTCCTTTCCTGCTCTTTTGACCCACGCCGTCATCATTCCGGTCATCACTTTGTCGGTGGGCAGAGGGGCACGTTTGTGAGGGAGGAGGCTATGCTCTTTGGTTCTTATGAGCTAAACGCAGCATTTATATCCCAAAGCTTGGTTCAAATCTCCATTTATTTTAGTCTCAATTTGATAAGCAAGTTGTTTCACACACAGTTTCACACAGCAATTCTTGTTCAAAAAGTTGTTCTTAACTCAAACCTATGAAATTATGAAGATTGACCACTAATTTACATTTAATGAAGATCATCATTCATTCATAATGTGGATATTAAAGTAAGACTAAGCTGCTCAAATACAGATCTTATAGGTCCACTAACTAAATTTCCACGTTTTACAGGTTCAGGGAGGGTGGATTAAAGGCATCTGTGGTTTCTTATAGCACAGAGCAACAAGTTAGCTACCAAACTTACATGACCAATACAACTCAAAATCCTTTAAATCATATTCAAAATATATGCAAATAACCCTGTGGCAGGGACTTAAAAACATAGACCATCTTAAAATAATCTTAATTAATGTAAAATTTTGTGAGCTATAGCTGTCTTTCCATTAGATTCTGGTCAAAACCTGCTACCTGCTACAGACTACAATCCTTTCAAACATGACAGGAAGGACTAATTGTCATTTGGAAACTGGTTCTTGTTCCCATTCCAAATTAAATTGTATTTCAGTTTGGTCTTGGTCTGGATTAAAGAACCTTACTGGTGATCATGCATGTTTGAATCCAATATATACAATCCACATACATGTTACATTACTGACAACCATTTCCAAAAATATACAATGATACCTGTAAATTTAACAATTTTTTTTTCTACCTTCCAGACTGCCATTGACTTCAGTTCATTCTAGTACATTATTAAAATCAACTTGTGGAGACATGAAACACGTTGAGATACATAATCCATCACAGTAAACATGATGTCAGTTATTATTATTATTATTATTTTCGAAGTAATTATTTAACCGATTCAACACGGAGCTGCACAGAAGACAATGTCTCAGCCAGGGAATACAGTCTCAGTAGAAGACCGCTTTTGCTGAGAAATTAAAGTGATTATGCCTTCTTTTGAAACAATTTGAAAAACATAAGAGGAAAACTAAAATACTGTTTTATGTTTTGGAATTTGGTTAACATATATGCAGGCTGTATACTGTATTTTGGGCTCGAACATGCACAATCATCGGTATAGTCCTTCATATTATATTTCTGACCAGATATACTGTTTGAGTATGGGGCGATAGAGGAACACTTTCTCCTTTACTGTATAAAAGTGCCCTTTTCATATGGAAATTAAAAATATCTTTGATTTGTACAATTCGCAACAATCCATTTTGTCACTTTACATAATTCACTTTGTTGACATTGTATTTTTAAAAAAGAACTAACAGCAAAACACGCCTGGAGACACACAAAGAAACAGAGCTGAGTGATGTATAATATAATGATTTAAAAATATGATGTAGTGCTCTAATATTCATGTGGCATTTTAACTGTTTTACAGGGAGAGAAAATCAGTGAAGCTAAAAAGGATTTGTTAATGGTAAATAAATCTTTGCTTTGTTCTTAGCAATGGGTGCTTTAGACACTTTGAGGATGCATAGCTGCCAGAAGGGTATAAAATGAAACAAATAATGTGTTATTTATCTTCTTAATCTTCCCCTCATTGCTGCAAAAGTAAGAAACAAAGAGTAACGGAGAGTGAAAATAAAGCAGAGAAACACATGCGGTTTGTGCTTCTCTTGAGTCCTTTGTTGGTTTCTAATTGAAGTATCGATGGATTTAAATGAAGCAGAAATCCACTCAAGAGTTCCAGCATCTCGTTAACACACATTCCTACTGTATGCACAATTACACATGAATGTATTATGCATGGATACACAAGTAAAAATAGTCACATGATCTCAAGCAAATTTGGAAACACACACAAAGCTCAGTCAAGTATCCCAACAGTGTTCATGATCACATACAGCATGTGTAAAAATGAAAACTCATTTGTAGTTGTCCACACACACACACACACACACACACACACACACACACTGAACACGATGGTGAAAACAGCGGGGCAGGCAGGTTGTGAATACTGGCACAGTGATAGTCTCCCCTTTTCAAACCACTCATGCCAGTAAGTACACTTTTACCAAAAGCTTCTTGAACGTACGAGTGCAGAGTTTGGGGGTTTAGAAGCCACGAAATGTGATCTGTTGATGAGTGACAAGCGTGCGGCTGAGCTGGCGTGTAATGTCCGAGCAGCCAATGGCAGCACAAGCAGGATAACGCAGAGTACTGGATTGGTTTTAAGAATTTACAGCTGCTTTCTGTAATCTAAATTATTCTAGCCGTAAAGACGACATGTCAGTCCCTAACTTTATCATAAATGACTAGAACGTTTTAAATAATCCTGCAGAGGAACTATACAGTATATGAATAGAGTATAATAAGAGAGTTGTATTCCTGTGGGTTTAATCCATTTTAAGTGTTACGATATTGTGTTGATATCATGAAAGTTTTTTAAGCATGTTAATACGATGCCAGCTATTTAGAAATATAATTTTAATGTAAATTCTCAACATGTTTTGTCACCTGCTCTGCACAATAAATGTGTAACATTTGTAGTAGCTACAGCATGGAAAAAATGTTACCGGAAGAAGTCTGATTTAATGTGTAGCATGTGTGTGTGCGTACTTATTTATTGAAAATAATTAATCAGTTGTCCGATTTCACTTAAATATAAATTGTATATAAATTGTATATTTATATACAATTTATATTTATATTTGAGAGAAAATACATGATGAATGTAGAAGAAAACTGACAACTCTTTATGGGCAATGTATTTGGTAAAACTAATTGTTGTACATAATGTTATCATTAGTTTTGGTTTTAAGGAAACAGACTATTAGTCCTTCATATGGAATAATTTTACATTATTTAACTGTGAAGTTGTCAAAATCAATTTAACATTGTATTGTTCAATATGAAAATGAAGCCTACAGCAAAGACAGGATGGGTTAAGTTGCTCTCTCTCTCTCTCTCTCTCTCTCTCTCTCACACACACACAAGGCACTTACTATGCTTGCTGATATGACAGACTATAAAAACCAATGAAACTGAAGCTACAAATGCAATCTCAGTTTACTTCTCACACTCCCTCATCTTCCACATCACTCCAAGATACACACACACACACACACACACACACACACACGCGTGCACACACATTCTGAGTGATATCATATGTCCAATGATTGAGGGGTTGAGGGGTGGAGCAGTGTGAATGGGGCTAAGGTGGTGGTGTGAGGTGAGAATGATACTTCAAACTTCATCTCATCTTTGCTATCACACACAGGCGCACACGCGCGCGCGCACACACACACACAGAAAGTAGGTCACAACGGCAGGCCCTGGCTACGGTCATATGCTCCTGCAGTAAAGACAAATGTATGTGTGTACATATATGTGTGTGTGTGTGCTGGAAAATGCTAGCTATATGATCTTTCTCTCTCTCTCACACACACACACACTGCTATACAGTGTTTTAGTAGGCATTAAGTAGGGATGCTGGTAGCATGGAGTCACCCAGCAAACTGCTATAATGCTCTTGCTCCTGCGCATTTTCTCATTGGATCTCTGTCACAGCAAGATGGCCTCACAAAGGAAACAACTCCTGGAGCAAAACAGAGGGCAGAGAGGAAAGAAGAGGAGAAGATCTAAACTGTAGTACAGAGCAACAACGGCCCAAAAGTGGTGCAGTGATTGGATTAGTGATCTGTATCATCTTGCTGTAACCTGTTTATGGTGAGCCTTCTCTTTGACGCTGAAGGAGTCAAATTGGTATAATGGAGTCCGGCAGACACAGTAGAAGCACATCACGAACAAATGCAGCTCCAATTTATTATCTATATTTTCCACTTTCAAAGACATACAGTACGTCACAAGAGCTTGTTTGGCCAAAGAATTTTTCCTTTGTTTTACCTTTAATATATTTTAATATGGTTTGTAGAGCTTTAGTATTGAGAGTTGGATATGCTAAACAATTTAAACCCAAGTAAAAAACATTTTTAAGGGTTGAAGCAAAGAGCTCCAAGCGTTTGCTTTCTGGTTGGCAAATGGAAGAAGAAAGACTAGAATCGACACAGGTCAGCTTGCTGCATAGGAACTGCGTCCTACATCAATCTGTTGTGTCATCATACAAGCTAAGGTGTTGCCTTGAATGGGTTATGACCAATTTCTGCGAACAAGTTACTCTCGAACATATCCCTCATGCTTGTTCAATCAAATCTTCAAATTAGCATGTTACCTCGTTCTGCTTTTCTTTTTTTTTTTTTTTTNTTTTTTTTTTTTTTTTGCACATTTGATTGCTAGTTGTTCAATGTTAAGAGGAGATGTTTGGAAAATCCCGCAGCTCAGAAATGCTTGCAATGTCTGCCTACTGCAGCACCATTCATCATGTAATATACATTGATTATTGTGCGTTAGCTGTTATTGAAACTGAGTCGGATGCAGGGTCTTACTTTTGACAGTGAGGTACATGGATTTGCTGACATCAGCTCCCACGTCGTTGCTGACTTTACACAGGTAGAAACCGCTGTCATCCTCCAGTACATGTTTGATCAGCAGTGAACCGTTGCTCAGCAGTTGGACACGCGATCCGCTGTTCAATGGGATGGGCTGAAACTGGGGGACACCAGCACCTGCAGCATGTAAGGAGGAAGATTTCAGATGAAGAGGGAGAAATTAATACTGGAAATATGAAAAATAAGCATTTACTTCTAATCACATTATTTATCAAACACTTTCTGTAGTACATTAATGTACACATACATGCACATTGATGTATAATATTCAATATAAAGAGAGAGAGAGAATTGTAATGGTAACACATCACACTTTACTGTAAACTGACCTGCAATGTGCGTGTGTGTTCATTCATTTGTATGTGTGTTTACAGATTTGATGACAAAGCTTATCAGATTTAGGGAGGATAGCAAACATGTTTCTGAACACCAGGACTAAATCCTTAAAGCACCACAGAGCTGCTGAGCAGAGCTTAGCAGAGGGAGCTGCTGCTGCGATGCAATCAGACCAGACATAATGCTCATGTTTAACAAGACTGCAGATTGGTGCAGAGGAACAACAGTCAAAGGCCTCGCATTGCTGCCGGCCTTGAACGCCGAGCACGGCCAATCAGATTCAAACATGTTTACTGTCGTCAAACGAGGATTTGTTTTTACTCTCTGTCTGTGTGTGTGTGTGTGTGTGAGGTCAATGAAAATCTATGGATTTACTCAAGACATTTGTATGTGCTGCATACCCATGTTAGAATTTAGTGCAATTGGTAGAGTTAAAGTACAACTTCATGTAATCTGATTCCTTCTGCAAACTATTTTTCAATCTTAAAACAATCTCAAAAGTTCATTGCATGTCACAATGCACAAGATGGGTAGCTGTGTCCAACTGTACAATATCAAGTTTGATGCAGACTGTGTGATGGCGATGCCTGATAAATCTTAGTGCTATAATAAACAGGAAAAAAAACTGCAGGCAAAAATGCTTCATCACCTTGTTACTCATCTGCACCAGTTCATATACATGAATCATAGCAGCAGTCAAATTACAAGTTGTCTTTGGTCATAAGAGTGCTAAATTGGGGGTTGCTGGGTATGATTCATACTGCGACCACCATTTTGGATTGACAACCAAAGATCTGACCACAATTCTCACAACTAGTAAATGTGGCTGACAAAATCCGTTTGTAGGAGCCTCAAATTAAGCACAGGCTAGCATGGATTTATCTGTTTAGAATTTGACTAAAGAAATTCTTGGGTTTTATTTTTTTTCCATTCAAGTCTCAAAAAAGTCCAATACAACTAGATTTGGAATCCAACGTGTCATGTAAAGAAATGGATTTGGCAAATCAGACATATTCTGGCCCACTGTCTGTCTGTATTAAAATGTATTTTATTAAAATGAAATAATTGCTCCTGCTCTATTGTCTAACAAGACATTATTTCAGGTAACATCTTTTGTAACCATAAGCAATCTCTCATAATGAAAAAGTGCTGTATTTCATCTTGCTCATGGAGTATTAAACACGTGTGAACTGAGCCAGAGACTGGTTCGTGTTAAAGTTAGCATGTAGAGATTAGGCCATTTAGTGAGCGAGGGGTTTTTTCTTTTTAATTAAAATGCAGTCAAGTGGTCGTGGCTTGCAAAGGGTCAAGTGGTGACTTGCTCCCCTGGCTCAAAGAGAGAGAGAGAGAGAGAGAGAGAGAGAGAGGGGGGTGTTCTTCCTTGAATTATGGATTTTGCATATCCAAATAGAGCTGGTCATTATGCTAATAGTAGCTGACCTTTACTTACTGTTCCATATCTCCTGGAGACATTCATCTGGCTCTCAGCTACTTCTGTTGCAATAAAAACATGCCAGACAGCCATTCTTTGGACAAACTACGCTCTGGCTTACTGCAAATTAGAGTTACATTCACGAAGCTTCCCTAGCCATTCTGTCTGCATATTTTTAAAGCTCATTTTCATTGGCTCTTTGCGCCAACCATTATCCTACGCAGGGTTAATGCATTAGAGAGTGTCAGGAAGAAAGGAAAAAACGTGTGAATAAGTATATGCAACACAAGCAGGCCAAGCTAAACTATGCTAGCAAGGCAACGTCTGGAAAAAACACATATTGCTGCAGATTGCAGAAGCTGTATTGTTCAGATGGCTGAACAGGAGAATGACACATACTGAACACATACAACAACATGCTAACCTTCAACATTTCCAAAGTTTAATATATTACGGCCTTTCCACACAATCTGTTTGATGTACCATGGATAATCAAAGATACAGTATAAGACTAGGGTCAGATTCCTCTGCCATTTTCAGTCCTTTCCAGTAGCATACCTAAACTAAAACTATTTTTTTAGCCATCGGTAGCTAACAGGTATTAGCCAGCAAAATCCATTGCACACAGAAATAATATGACTTGCCAGCAGAGTTTTCCAGGGTAATACTGAATGCTAGTTTGAATGCTGCTGTTCGACATACTGAGAAAAGACCCAATTTAGTTTTTCCATGTAAATCCAGAGACATTCTTTTTACATTATCCAAATTGTGGCTTCTAAATTCTTACAGATTATGAACTGAGATGTGTGCTATAGGCACACATCTCAGTAAACAGAAAACAGATTCATCTCAACAACCAAATGTCTAAAGGCCAAAAAGAACAAACTGTGTAGCCTGATGCTTCCCTCTGGATTGTAAGCTTGTGTCTAACACAGGTGTACAATGGGTGATCAGGGACACACACACACACACACACACAGGAAAAAAACATACTGCTCCACCTGATCTCTCTTTGCTGATCTGGACTAGTCAGACAAGACTAATTAGGCATTAGGCATGAGGCCTACTTGTCTCACATCCACACACATCCACATCCTCTCCTGCACACACAAATCCCATCAAAGGGTGAAAAGCAGATCTGATTCTTTCTTTCGTTTGATCATGGGGCCGAGTACACACACACACACACACACACACACACACACACAAACATGCACACACTATTCCTCATTGGTCCTTCTGTTGGCAAACCTTTCATCCCCGGTTATATGGATGATGGAGCAAACACCTGGGACCACTCTTCATGTGCCCTGCTCAAGTGGCTAAACTCACCTGCTGCCTTCCTTCCTGTCTGTCTCATTCTGCCTTGTCTGTCTGACAGGCTGCTCCCGCCTCTGTATGTCTGTCAGTTTGTTTGTTTTTCTATATTTGTCTGTCTGTCTGTCTGTCTCTCTGTCTCTCTCTCTCTCTCTCTCTCTGAGTCTCCACTAATGATGCAGGTGGATGCCCTGAAAGACTCCAACCCATGTTTGCAGTGCACAAGTCTGTATGTGTGGACAGACACACACGCACACACACACACACAGGCTGTGGATCAAGCGAATGGAACCCACTCACCTGCAAAAACACTTCTGCTGCCACATCAGCTGTGTATAGTGCTTATCTCCACACACAGTTGCTTCAGCAAACACATGCTGAGACCTCGGTGCCGCCAATAGCAGCTTGTCTACACAAAAGACGTGTATGCAAAATGACTCTTATAGGTCTTAAAATCTAACTAAAAATTTAGATTTGACTTGAGGTTTTGTACTGTAGAATAACAACATATGCTCTCTTCATATGTTCCTGTGTCTCTTTTACACCTTTGTGGGTTTGTAAGTATAAGAGTATTTTTAAATTTAAATAAATGGGTAGATATTTTCAGACAACGGTAGAAACTGCATCCTTCCATTGTTGCAGCTGAAGATGCAATGAAGAAATACGAAATACAAAAAAATTCTATAAATAATTGAGTTTGAAATCATGACTGTGTATGTATGTATGTGAAAATGTATATGTAAATGTTGTATTATTTTTCTTTATTTATTATAGTGTAGGTGGCAAAATGATTCAGTGGTCAGATTTTTTTTTTCTTTCTTAAACAATGAGACACGTGAGAAGGGTAGGCTTTAAATAAGCTTTTGTCTTCAGCCTACTCCTTTTGGGTCACAGAAAAAAAATATGGGATATGTTTTTGTAAAATATAGAAACAAACTGCAAATTGTGTGTGTGTCATGCATTGTACAAGTATTGAATGTTGAAAGACCGAAAATTAAATTAAATTAAATTAAAAAAAAAAAAAAAAG